>CM060831.1:72857500-73260000 GCA_030762175.1 Metallyticus violacea
TCTTTTTATCTAGCCATTATCATTTTTTAAAAAAAGAAAAATTTAAATACATTTCACAGATTTTGACAAATTTGTGAAAAGTGAAAAGTGACTAGATTTTTTTTTGAATAGTGCTTAACGCCCGGTTTTACTACTGAGGCACCACAGGTAGTGGACACTGATGATACACGAGATGAAATGATATTGGGAAAGGAGTGTTTAAGGAAGGAAACGTTCCATACCTAAGTTTAGGGCACCTCCCCAGCTCTTGCCATTTATGAGGACCGAGGAAATCCTGGAAAAAACCTCAATCAGGGAGGACGGTCCTGGCGGAATTCGAACCCCAGACTACCAGCTCATGAATCCGCACCTTAATGACCTCGGCCACCCGTGGCGGTCACTAGATTATTTTCAATGTTTCGTTGGCAACATGGGGGCTGTTGAGAGATGACGTACACGATTATTCACAGTTACGATGTTTAGTCTTTGTTTGAGAATCATTTTGCTGCTTAAATTTGTAAAAGAAGCTTTCAAAATGAAGAAGCATAAATCTTGTGTATTAATAAACCATTAATTCTTAAATGGCATAGCGCATGCAGAAACTAAGGCACAGCTGGACTAACATTACGGCGAAGCTGCAACTTGGCTTTGAATGGTGTATAAATGGTTTGGTGAGTTAGGATGAGGTTAAACGAGCACAAGCGATGCGGCACGGCATCGTGCTGAACGATTGGTGGCTGAAGATACGGGATAGCGCTGAACCTGTGGCTATTTCTGGAGATCGGGTGTGTAATATTCTGTGTATTCATTTAGATACCGCCACAACTGTACGTAGTCGTTAAGGCATGCAATCGTTAGCGGGTTCTGGTGTTCCATTTCCGCTAGGACTGTTCTCCCTGACTGAGGTTTATTCCAGGTTTTCTTCAGTCCTCATAAATGACAATGCAGAGGAGATATCTCAAATTCAGGAATGGAATGCCTTCTTCTTTTAAAAAACAAATTCTTTATCATTTTCTCATTGCATTATCAATGTTCACCGCCTAAGATGCTCCAGCAGAAAAAAAGGTGGTAGATTGCTTTTAATTTTTTAAGAGAATATTAAAGAATTTTATTTATAAGCTTAATAATGAGAACAGTTTTTAGGTTCAACTTTTAGCAGTTTAGTGCTTTATATCAAAGTTATTATTGTTTCTTGTATCTATGTATGGGTTTGGGGCGCTTTACCTCGATATCGGGCCTCAAACATTATTAAAAAACAATCATTTGCAAGTGAAACGACTACCATCGAGGTGGGTGCTGTATTTGCTAATGATTAACCAAAAAAGAAAACGTAGTGTTACTTAACGCAGAATTTGCAGCTGTTTAAACGGAATCCAAGTGGATTTCGAAGACGGTATGCACAGTCACGAAACGTGGATCCACGACTACACACTGGAAACAAAGGATTGGTCAAAACAGAGGGTCGCAACAGGAGAAAGCTCTCGGGGAAAGGCAAAAAGAATCTCCCCAGCAGGAAAGAAGATGACTGTGTTTTTGGATTGCCACGACGTAATTTTCATTTACTTTTTGGAAAGAGGCAAAGGTGTAACAGGTAAATATTACGCTATGCTACTGCAGTAATTAAACAACGCGATCGAGATGAATCGCCCTCATTTGGCCAAGCAGAAGAAACTTGTTTCATTACTACAACATGCCATCGCATAAAACTAGGATTGCGACCTCAAAATGATTGAACTTAAGGTAGAGCATCCCTCCTCACCCCCATACACTCCGCATTTGACTCCCTCCGACTACTTCCTCTTCCTCATTATAAATAAATAACTTTTCTGGATGACATATCAATTATAAAATCGCTTGAAACGGCTTATGTTGAGAAATAAAATTTAATTTTAATTACAAAAATTGCTTCTTCTCTTCAGGTTTATTAACCTTGCCACAGCAGGCCTTTTAAAAAAGAAGCTTCAAACGGGACCCTCGGGTTACTTCCGAATAATGGTTTTATGACCCTTTTGTTGGCTTTCCAAGTTATCGTAACAAAACACCAAGGAGATTGACATTCAACTCACGTGTTACCATTATGCCATACATACTTACTAATTACAATGTATGAAATATTATTATTGAGCTTACATAAATATACATTATAATTATATTTCATGATAGCGGGCAGTAAGGACGTATTACTGCTTATGAATTTATTTAATGTTAATGTAGATTATCAATTGACTTTTGTATTTTTTTAATCTTAAGTCGATTTTTTACATAATATTGATTTCTGTTTTTAATACTATAAATTTACCTTTATTGACGTGTGTTTTACTCAGCGTGTACATTATTTTATAAAATATCTTGATTTTTTCTCTCCTGAAGTTAACTTTATATCTTTGTATTTTCACATAACATTAATTTTCTCAATCTTGGTGGTATAGTAGTAACTATATTTGCCTTCTAAACTCAAGATCACGGTTTCAAACCCGGCCTGGTCAATGGATTTTTTCGGGCGTAAAAATCGTATGGCTTCCTTCGGAACGGAAGTAAAGCCGTGAGTCCCGTGTCGTACATTTATGGCCCGACAAAGAACCTCAAGCCTGAAAAAAGAGGCCTCTGAGCAAAATTTGTCGTTCATTTCACGCCCTGAAAAGAATGGGACGCTGGTGACCGGAGACATTAAAGAGGGTCCGTAAATAAACAAATAAAAAAAAACTAATTTGCTAGTTACATTCACCGCAGTTGATGATAACTTAATTTATATCTACAATTCATCAACATGCATATGTGTTCAAAATTGGTAAGAATGGCCTTAGCTCTGCCAGTATATACAACACTTTCTATTCTATAATTTCAGCATTATCTTACCATAATACTTAAAACACAGTTTGAACAAATAAGCATTATTAATCTGCTAAGCTATTACATTTTAATTATGAATGAACAATAGTTTACTACATGGTTTCCTACGCAATTTTTTTTACATTTATCTTAAAAGCTAATGACGATCTATTTGCGGTCGTAAAACTAGGCTTGACCTCAACGAGTTAACGAAAGGGGCGAGTTTGTTATGACACGAATGTAAACAAACATAGTCTTGGTATACACATCACATTGTTTGCGGAACGTTGTATTGACAGTACATCAAACGTGATCACGAGTTCAAGGGTTAGAGGAGAGGAGAGGGTCAACTACCATTACACAACAGGTAGGGTACCACTTTACCGTACTCCGTGGACGTGATACATAATTTGAAAGTTGCTTCATCGCTCCAAATGGCTTTGGATAACATCTCAGGCTCCCTTCTTCTTTTCTGTTTAAATCCTTCTCACAAAATTGTAATCTACGATAGAGAGTATCTTTAACAATAATATCACATCATGTATGAATTAGCCTGGAGTAAACTTCGATGAACCAATGTTCTTGCAGCACTTATTCAAGCAGCAATTTTATGATTTGGAGCGTTATTGTTATTATTAAACTTCTTCCTTACGAAACAATGACCTTCTTGACCTTTAAAATACAGGCATATTTTGCTAAGAGCTTTGGCAAAGTTTTAGATCTTACACAATGATAGAATGATATGGAAATATGCAGTTCGTGCAATGTAAGTTTTTGTTAGCTTAACACGTGGATCAACAATGACAGTAGCTTGATAGGCATCAACACATTTATAAAAACACAAGTAGCATGGAAATAAAAATGTTTTTCTTGTGTCTTAGGAAAAAAAAAATTTGTAAGCCTTAAATAGGTAATCTGCCCTTATCCAGTTTATAAAACAGGTGGTTTAATTTAATTTCGCAACATAGCCTTTGATGGAAAACATTTTGGACTTTTGACAACTGGAACAAATCTCCGAATGTACAAAATTAGTTTATATTTCCTTGAGTTGTGTATTTATTGTATTAGATTTCAAGAACGCATAGTGATACCCAAACTTTAATAAACTTCACTAATTTTAGCAAGGAAATCTCTAAAAATACACTTTTAAGAACTTTGTAAAATTAGTCTGCTACGAGTACCTGGAATCACCGAACATATCTAAATGTACGGCGGCTCAATTTGTTTCAGCAAATACACAGTTTCTATGTATAAACTAGGCTGCAAATTGTGCTATCATGAACAGCTGAGGATGAGAGAGCCTCGCAATTAAGAAAGGGACTAGAAACAATAGTGATGGGACACATTTGGATGGCGGGCCAAGGGAATAGAAAGAGAGCATGGAGGAGGGTCAGGCACCGCTTGAGGGATATGGATAGACAGCGGACAATTAATGTGCAATGCAGAGAAATGATTTCGCTGGAAGTACGATCGGTGCTAAAATCGGAATGGGGGATGCAGCAGTACATTGAAAAGGAACGAAAATCGCTAAACAAGAGCTTGTGTAGTTCAAACTAGGTGATTTAACGAATATGTGTGAAGAATTAGCTCCATCTGTGGGGAGGTGAATCATGGAAATATATTTTGGCTGAATGTAAAGGTATAGAGGAATAAAGGGATCGAACAGAGGGAGATGGTCATGCTGGGCTTTGCTATCAGGCAAGGAAGGAGAGGAAAGATTAGGTAACTTTCTGATGAAGGGGAGACAGCTCAGGTCAGAAAAGGCTGACAATCTGCCGGCGGGAGGTGGAGGTTGGGAGGAAACAAATTTACTGATAATATTATATTAATATTTTTAAAAATTCTTCTCGTAATTTTTGTTTTATTTATTTATTTTATTGTTAAATATATATTATATCATATTGTGAATATCTAATGTAATATCAAACAGATCTAATGTATTATAAAAGCATATTGGACTCGTGCACCTGTTGAAGTTGTTTTGTATTATGTAGTATTGGGCCACTGTGATAAATATATTTCTATTACTACTACTCGTATGTATAAACTGCACTCAAAGCAGAGTTGCAGGAGAAGTTTTCTGTACATTGTGGTTAAACATTCAAAGGTTTATAAACATTTACATCACTGCAAAGGGGTGCCTTTTAGTAATATACCACAAAAATGAAATAGGTGCAGAAGTAGTTGCATAGCACTTAACTGAAACCTTACAATTAAGCCAACCTTTATAAAATATAAGTTCAAGCGGACAAGGTGGCGTACATAAATTAAAGCCTTAGCTGATGCAGTTAAATCTCAGGAAACCTAAATAATGATATAAAAGCTGTAAATGACAAAAATTTGATTAATGCATTGCTATTGAAACTTTTATTTTTGTGTTCACCACTCTGCATTTGCTCCAAATACAATAGTGTTGTAACTTCATTGATGGTGGTCTTTTCAGGCCACTTGTTATGTCAGTATTCCATAGTTTTGAATTCTTTCAACTGTTTAACACTTCACGCTAATTACAAATATCTTTGGAACGATTTAAGAATACGTTGCATCCCTTTAGAAAATAGGAATGATTTATAAAATTGCTTCCCTTGGTATCCGACCTCATAAAATCTCAAATGGTGTACAAATATTTGGAATGTGTCTGTACGGCTACATACATGGTAGGAGAATGCGATTCTCGAGTATAAGACATCCTCAATGACTGTAGAAGCTGCTCGTCGTATGTTTATCCCCAGTTTCCGTGTAAATCATATCTTTTTTACATAATTTTATCTTTTAATGACATCCCATAGAAAAAAAGACGCTGTTAAAAAATGCGACCTTAGAGGCAGATGTCCAAAAATATTTATATTTCAATCATGCTTTAAGGTAATTTTTGAAACGTGTTAAAAGTATCTATTTCGGAGATATTGGAAATTCACTGAATATTTTCTAGTGGTGATAATGTTAGAAGTGCCATGAAGAACATTAAAGCAACTATGCTACACTTAATAAATCGTATGAAGATGCTTTTTACCTATGTACATTAATTCTGACTGTTAACATAACCTTTTTAATGATATTATATTTCAGTAGACCATGGGAAATCCAGCACTTGGTCATATTCACTAAATACAGAGCGACCCAATAAACTATGAACCAGCTTACGGTGTTTTACCTATATGCGAGAGCGAAGCTCGTTACTATCTGAAGGTGTCGTTTAGAGGCGTTAACATAAAAATACAATAGTTTCCTTAACAATTTTGAAAGATTTTGTTTACCAATTTTATGAAACTAACTTCCGTCAGTTTTCTGTGCATTTCTGTACATTCTGAGAGGTGATGTGCGCCTTCTTCACAACAACCACACAGCCTGTGCACACAGCTCTTGTTGCAAAGGAACCTGTGACGAAATGTGACTTCAAGGAGATGGACCTCCACCCTACGGTCCAGATCTAGTTCCCAGCAACTATTTCCTCTTCTCAAAACTCAAGAAGAACCTTCGAGGAAGGAAATTTAAATGTGACGAAGAAGTGATGGATGCCCATTTTGCAGATAATACTTCTATTTAGGAGGGGGGTTGAAATGTTAATTCAAAGATGTGAAAAGTGTATTGCAATAAAGGGTAACTATGTTGAACAATGAAATATAGTTTTTGTCTTTATCATAGCTAGAAAATGGTTAGGCCGAAAAACTTATGGACCTACTCTTGTAAATACCGACCTACTGTCAAAGTCTAGGTGGGATTTCATTTTCCATAGTTTTGCATCACATGTTTAGATTTTCTTCTAATTTATTTATTGAATATTTTGTTTGTGGTTTTAGCTGTAGAAATACTAACTTGTAATAGAGAAAATGCTTAACTGAAAAAGAATTGGTTAAAATTCTGAAGAACAAAATTTATTTAGAAAAAGATGTGTAAATCAGAAAATTTAATTGGAATGAATGAGCTAGTGGTGGAAATAGTGTACGTAGCCATAGAAAATATCTTTTATTTATCTTTCTAGGGTGGGTAAAGCCCCGAATAAATTCCACCAAGAAATTTGAACTATACTCCACTCACACTCAATTCTCGGTTTATAAAATGTCCTAGTAAACTATACCACAGCAGAACATAATATAATCCAAGGAAAAATATTACTTTCGATGAATAATATATTACTTAAACTTAAGTTATTTTACATTTAATAACATAGCAATTAGACCTACGAGACATAATAGTACAACTTGCTGAAATCGTTTGGCTCATCTCCCGGTAGGTCTCAATTGCTTCTTGAAGAAGCAGATGTTTCACCTATGAAGTCGCAAGCCTGTCCATCATTTCAAGTTCCACACTTTTCCTCTTCATTCAGCACGTGCGTAACACACGCAGGCAATTTTTTTGTTATAAATTCTCAGAATGCATCATAAGAAACATTGTATGCTGGCCAAGATAACTTTTTACTTGACTCAAGACTATTCCAAAAAGATTTAGTGAATACTGAAAACACTAACTTTTGCTTGCTCAGCTAAATCATCGATTACATACATTTTAAACTTGTCTGCATGCAATGTACCGTGCCTTCAGCGGTTCCGCTTTAACCATTCTCTCTGCAAAAGCAATGCTTTTAGTCTAGAGCAATATTATATCACCTTTCCTCCAAGATTTATTTGTAACTCGTTCTGTCTTACCTGAGTGCTATGGGGCATTAGGCTCTAATTTAGACATGACAATGTGAAACCATATTTTAATCATGTCGTTATTCATTTCATCCCGATAATAGACCGATCTAATAGAATATATACACAAAGGCACTACCAAAAATCTATACACACTTCAAGCAAAAAAAAAAAAAAAAAGTGTTAACATGATAAAACTCAAATCATACAAACAGAAAATAATGAACACTAATCACCTTATACTTTTACAGTTGCTCAAAATGCTCACCATCGGCGTCGATACATTTCCAGTACGTTGAACTTCTGATTGAGCAACGTTTGCGAAAGTGTTCTCACCTATTGCAGCACATGCCGTTACAATTTATTCCCGAAGTGCTGCCAGTGTAGCTGGTTTTCTACGGTTTACAACATCCTTAAGAGTTCTCCATAAGGAAAAGTCCAACGTCGGTTCTGCTCTGTACACACGTCTCCATTGTCTTTGAACTTCAACAACATTCTCAGTTTTCCAATACCACTTCAAAATTGCTTTCCGCTGTTCAAACGATAATCTTGGCTCCATTTTGTTGCAGCAACGCTAGCATAACGTAATGTGCGTCACATCTGTTTACAGAACATCATACGATAATCTTGGCTTCATTTGTTCATTGTTCATTTACCTATCACGTAGCAACCCTATCATAATGTATGTAAGTCACATCTGTTTATAGAACATCACACTACACCTTACTGTTGTTTTTCGGTACAGCTTTGAAGTATGTTAAACAGATATCTACATGATGGGCATTTTGAGCAACTGTTGTAACTGTAAAAGTCTAAGATGATTAGTGCTCATCATTTTCTATGTGAATTCAGTTCTGTTATGTTAACACAGTTTTTTCTTTATTTGAAGTGCGTATACATTTTTGGCACCCTCTATATATTGTGGATATGTCGGGAGCTGCTACTATCGAAACGGAGAGTCGTTTTGTTCTTCTGTGAAGTTGTAGGGTACCCAAAGACAACAAAGTTTCTGAAACCTGAGGCGGAGAAACATCTCTAACTCCCATTAAAGTCACTGGCGTATCATTCTTCACTATGACTTCTACATGAGCGTAGTTCTAATTGCGATGCCCCCTGTGCTTCTTCTGTAAAGTATTCAATTCTATCGTTGAAGAACATTTCTAAACACGTATTAAAGTCACTGAGTATAATTCATCTCTCTACTTTCAAAGGTGCCATATTATTCATGTTTACTTAGATTAAATGTGAATGTTAATTACTCCTAATATTGCTAACAATATTATAAAATACAAGTGGTATGGTCAACTACTGAGTAATAATATCAAACCGATGGAATCACAGGATGGAAAATATGTAACGCATCCACTTAACATAGATTTTGTTTGTCTCTGCTTCAAATAATATTGACAAGGCCTTATTGGCGTGTTTTTCTTTTACATAAAGACCGGGCGAGTGGTCAATACTTGTAGGCTCTTCCTGGAATTGGAAAATGAATTAGGAACTTAAAGGAAAATACTAAATAATGCTAAACTGTTGAAAAAATGATGAGTTCATGTTATTTTAAATGTGTTGTATATCTTAATAATTGCATTTAAATGTAAATATGCTTTTAATAAAGATAATTACATTTTATCAAAATAACAGCTATAGAAAAACCGAATCGTTTATAAAATTGCATAAGATATAACCATTGAATAGCAATCGATTTTTCCCCAAGTTATGACTTCAGATTTTAAAAGGATGTGAAAATAAATTATTTATTTTCACCTTTAGTTTTCAAAATCTTTAGGGAGCATGAAGAAATAAATGTAAAAATGTTGGTTTTCGTTTATTTCTGACCAAAATTTCTTGCATCATAATATCCTGTAACTATTCCTTTCTGAAAGGGTCTGCTTCCAACCTCTATCCTGTTAACTAGCAGCATATTACAGCATCTGGAAAATGTCTCAAACTCCAATGTCCTACGTTACTCTCACGGCTTAATTCGATATCGATTTCCACTAGTGTGTGGTGAGTACGGGTCAGGTTTGATATCTCCGGTTCACATGATTGATGGCCCCGGTAACGACAAACAGGCTGACCAACTTAGCGCTGCTGTGTTTACCTTTACTTGATGTGGTAGAAGTGGAGGCCACGATACGCCACGGGAGGGAAATTGAAAGTGAATATTGTATTACATTAAAAGAGCGAGGCTTTTAAACTGTTCATTACACAGCCAATATAACACAAAATCGAAGTTTGAACACAGAAAACTTGTGGATTAAACTAACAAGTGAAGTTATTTGTGATAGAAAACGCTTTGGAACTGTCATAATGGCGCAGAAAGGGGGGGAAATATGAACGTTTTGTTTTAATCATCATTTATTGAACTGTGGTTATTTAATGGTAGAAAATTCCATTTTCATTAATGTGTCGACTAAATCAGTTCATGAAAATGGCGCTTATATACAGAGGGAGCTAAAAACTGTATACACACTTCAACCAAAGAAAAAACTGTGTTAACATAACAAAACTAAATTCACATAGAAAACGATGAGCACTAATCATCTTAGACTTTTACAGTTACAACAATTGCTCAAAGTGCCCACTATAGGCGTCGATACCTTTCTGAGTACGTTGAGCTACTGATTGAGGAACGTTTGCGATAGAGTCCTCAGCGATTGCAGCACATGCCGTTTCAATTTCTTTCCGAAGTGCTGACAGTGTAGCTGGTTTTGTACATCCTTGAGTTCCCCATAGGCAGAAGTCTAACGGAGTTAGATCCGGAGAACGCGGTGGAAACTCAATCGGGCCTCTTCATCCTATCTAGTGCCTTGGATACAGTGCCTGGGGCTTGTTGCTTTGCGATGTCTCCCAGATCTGCCCTTGTGAACACCGCATACGGTACCACGAGTCTCAAATTTGTTTGAATGCGTGCAATTGTTACCGCTTTGGCGGTTCTGTTCTGTACACACGTCTCTATTGTCTTTGAACCTCAACAACATTCTCGGTTTTCCAATACCACTTCAAAATTGCTTTCCGCTCTTCAAACGATAATCTTGGCTCCATTTAGTTGTAGCAACGCTAGCGTAACGAAATGTGAGCCACGTCTGTTTACAGAACAGATAATCTTGACTTCATTTGCTCATTGTTGATTTACCTGTCACGTAGGAACGCTATTATAATGTATGTGCGTCTCTAATGTTTACAGAACATCATACTAAACGTTACTGTTGTTTTTCGGTACAACTTTGAAGTATGTTAAACAGATATCTACCGAGTATAATTTTTTGGCATCCTTGGTATATCCATATAATTATGTCATTTATATTAAAATATATACTACTATATCCACTATAAAATGTGTAATTTTAAATATTTTTCTTAAAAATATATATTCCGATTTCTGAAGCTATTTATTGCTAATTTTTTCCTTTAAGTAAGACATTCAAATAAGAATATAGTTAACGGTTATATATTATTTGCAGCTAACTACAATTATACGACAAATTCATTCCATGTGACCGTATCGGTTTATAAATGGTTAGTGACTATAAAATTGCAAGATTTAAGGAAATTAAAATAATTAAATACAGGAAATATACAGACTGATTCAACAAAATTAAAGAGTACACAGGAGGGCAAGATTTGATAATGTTTAAAATAGAATTCATATACTCCGATCTATTGTATATCAGTAAAAATATATAAATTAAAAACCGGATTTTTCTCATGGTTTTAACTAAAAAAAAGTTTCATGCACACAATAAGTGAATTGTGCTGTAGTGTATTAAAATAAGTGCTCAAACATATAATATCGTTGAGAGATACAGACGCACTTTATCAAATTCCGTCAGATGCTGTTTAATAGTTTCTTGAATTTTGTTATTCTATACATACACACCCGTATCCATTTATCTTGTTGGCTCCTGATGTTGGGCCAGTAGTACGGCACAATTCTTGGTAGGCGTTTTCAATGGAATTGGGATTGCGAAGTCATCAAACTGTATATGGGTAATGAACGAGATGTATCAGAGTTTGTTCAAGAAAGCAAAGTTGCCACGTCTCGGAATACTTTCAGCACTGTTTCGTACTAATAAAGATCTAGTACGGAAGTGAAAGTACAGACAAAATATTTTTAACAATAGTAGAAGTAAAAATTACAGTTTCTGCTCAATTTTTATATAGGAGAACGCAACAGAATTTCCAGGTATCTCGTGGCAGTGTATTAGCAGTTTAGACGTCTGTTACTAGTACTCGGTTGAGAGGAAGTTATTAAGATTTGTCCCGCATTTAATTAACCCGTGTTTATCCAATTGATTCAGTTTATGGGAACTCATTAAGGTATTGGGTGGTTTCTTTGGTATACCTTAATTATTTTTGTCGGTTTTTTCCGTACTCAGAAGAAATCATTGGTGAGTGCATAGCGGATAATTATAGAGGAAATGGGAAAAACGTATTGCAAAATTAGAGAGAATTAGACAATGGATAGCTGAATACAACGTGCTTTCAAAATTCCAAGCAGGGTTTAGGAAAGGATACAGCACGGTGGAAATATTTTTGTATTAGACACTCTGAGAGTGAAACAAACGCAGAAAAAGAGAGGAAAACTGCATTGTTCCTTCACAGATGTCCGAAAAGCTTTTGATTCCGTGGAAAGGCAAGCTTTATGGATTACATTATGGACAAAAGGTGTCTCGTGAAAAATGATCAAGGCTTTGGAATCAATATATAGTAAGCTACAGTTCTGTGTAAAATATGATCGCAATAAAGTCTCAAAAGGGTGATCACGGAGAGGTGTGAGGCAAGGTTGCATCTTATCCCCCCTGCTTTTCAATTTCTTTGTAGAGATATACCGGAAATAATGTGTGCTGCAGAATCTGATGCCCCGAATATAGGAGGCATATCCATACCCGCTCTCCTTTATGCAGGTGATCTAATACTGATATCCACTACAATCGACGGTTTGCAAAGGGAACTGGACTGCTTAGGGGCGTATTGCCAGGAATGGGGAAGTTAACGAGGGGAAGACCAAAACAATGACATTCAAGAAGGGGGCGGTGTTCGGTAGGAAAGAGAGGTGAGAGTATGCAAGTCAGGCTCTGGAAAATGTTAAGAAATCCATGTACTTGGGAGTCACCTTAGCTATAAACGGGAACTGGGGAAGACACATAGGAAACACAAAACGCAAGTGCTTAGTTAAAAATATAGAGACATTAAAGATCCTAGTGAAAATACCGGAAACTCCACTGAGAACAATGGAGATGGTGTACAGGGCGGTTGTAAGATCAACTATGGCGACGGGGCCGAAATTTGCGGGTGGGAGAACACCGAGGAACTTAATCAGGTACAAACACAGTTCCTTAAACAGTTGCTACATGTAAGGAGAAGTACAGCAAATTGTGGGGGTTTTAAAGAATTTAGTATAGCTAACGAAAATGTGAATTTAAAAATAAGAACAATTAATTACTGCTAGGATAATACGGGGGAATCAAGTTCTTCGAGCAGTTTGTTTAAGGGAGCAAATAAGGGAAGGGTGGGACACGGGATGGGTATCAAAAATAAAGAAAGGAAAGGCTTAGACAAAGTTGGATTGGGTTATATTTGGTTAAGGGGAGAGAACATTACAAGAAATAGATGGAAAATAGTTAACAGACGTTTGCAAGATATAGATAGACAAAATGTCTCAATGCGCAGAAAAAGTATCGCTGAACCTGCAGGCTCAAATACATTCGGTGTGGGGGAGGGGGGATTATGTAGATATCTGTGGCCCGGAAGAAAGAAGTGGTCTCGTATGGTTCAGATTAGGGGTTTGAAAAGGAAGCAAAACAATTAATACTTTCAGGGAAAGAATTTGTCCATTGTGCGGAAAAAGCGATACCTGGAGACATATTTTGGCAGAACAGGGAAACGGAGATTTCAAGAAATGAGCATTTATCACCGCAATTTCTGAATTCCAATGGAAATTCGAACATATGCCGGGAAGTGTTGGTGCATGCGAGATACTCACAGAATTGGAGAATTTTTCTACAGAAGACCCGACAACGGAGGTTAATGGCCATAATGAAGAGGGGGGATGGAGAGGGAGTATGAGTAAAGGGAAGGGGCTCAAGAGTAAGGGTTTCATTCATGTCTATGTATTTGTATTTAAATTATTAATATAAAACTTAAATGTATCGAAGTATCTGCGTATTTGTATGTATACATGTAAATTTGTGTATACATAGGTAACTGTGTATGTACATATGTATATGTATGGATGTATGTTTATATATGTATGTACGTATGTATGAGTATGACCCTTTTGATTGCTTTAAGGACGACATTAGCATGTACGGCCGTAAGGCCCATGCGACAGATGTATTTGAGTGTATCCTAAAATCGTACAATAAAACGTTCATTACTACTACTACTTCTTCGGTATTTCACGAGTGTTAATGATTACACCGAAATGATTTCAGAAAGTGTAACTATGTCGTACATAAGCAATGTGAGATAGGCAATGCGTTGCCACAATCAATCATAATGCAGTCTTATAGTGTTAAACATTTTGGCATCAGATGCTGATAAGTCGGTGTTAAGCCAAGCCGAGTGAAAGACTGGCTTAAAAGGTCATTAAAACTGTCTTGCGAGCATAGAAATATCGATATTCCCCAGCTCGTTGTCAGCGTTTTCAAGATTTAGTGTCATAAAATCCCTTAAATTTTGAACTAATCATTTGAAGGTGCAACACTGAATATCTATTAACCGCCTTCTTGCATTTTGTAGCCAAGACCGACTAAATAAATGTAAATGTAGCCTACTACAGACAGAGCTTTTTAACTGCTTGTGTGGCGCAATGCATAACGCGAAAGCTGATATTCAATTCTTGGCATGTTTAATATGAAGTACTGTGGTATACATTATAAAGAATTATGAATGAAATTTACTTAATACTTTCAAGTTTTATTCTCTTTTTCAACAAGAATGCATTACCAACATACAAGGGCTAATAGGCTTAACACTTACTCAGCACACGAATTTGATTGGTAAGTACAATAACAACTACATAAGTTGTAATTATATGAATTGATATGTTACTATGTAAGTGTATACACTTAAACTTTAACTTACAACGAAGGCTAAAACCTTTATTATTTGACCTTGTCAGAAAAAAAAAGTGATCGACGAAACCCCAACATGACTAACTCTGAAGTTAATATTATGACCATGGGGGTAGAATGATACCTTCTGAAACTTCCCTCCTTGATCTTGTTTTATACTTTTGAGGGGCATTCACATTAGCCAGAAGCTTTAGAAGGTTATAGCCATAGCTTTGAAATCTGAGCACATAAGCCATACGTTTTTATCAAAAATATCCTGTCCAAAACACCTCCACACTCTCTGAAATTATTCCGGTGTAGTTCATTAACACCCTGTATAAGTGTATTTTCTTGTATCGAAAGAACGATTTAATTACTCCATTCTTCTTTCTCATTAAAGGTCTGGGCTACTCGAGAAGGAGAATTAAGCTATGCATCAGAGGGAAGAGAACAGATGATAAGCCTATTGTCACCTAGTAGTAAATGTAATCCAGAAATATCTTTTTTTAGATATTGACCATAGCCGGTATCCAATCTCCGAAACTTTGATCTTGAGGCAAGTGCGGTACCTGAATCCACTATAATTATTAATCGATTGTTGCAGCTTGAAAACTCTGACAATCTATTTCTATTATTACTTGCCGTCAAATGAACCTACCATGGTATGTATTGAATTTTAAATGCTTGCACTTTAAATCTGCAGTGATTTGTATATCTACTACTCATTAACAACTCAATATGTGCGGTGTCTAAGGTTTCTGTAACTTTCGACAAATTATAGTTCGTACACTCAACGGTTTATACTAAGAAGTACTTGTTGCAGCAGTCTGCGCAGTAAAATGCTCTCAAGTATATCAGTAATCGTCTGAAGCATACTCTAAGAAAGTATTATTAGTTTATACGAGGGTAGGTCCATAAGTTTCCGGCCTAGCCGATAAGAATTATCGCCTTCACAAAACCTTTATCTGTTACATAAATGGAGCTGTAACTTCCGCTCCGCTGTGTTCAGTTGTTCAGATATAGTTACATAAAGAAGGCTATGTGTAGAAGATTGTGACATGTTCAAAATGGAGTTTCCAGCTGTAATTAAGTTCTTCACCAAAGAACGACTCACTCCAAATGAAATAAAAACAGCAATTAGATGGTGTAAATGGGGAAGCATCCCTTTTATATTCTACCGTAAGGAATATGTCAAATTTTTTCGAATGGTTCGAAAGGCATTGAAGACGAAGAGCGTGCAGGTCGGGCAAAAAAGGTGTTCACTAATGAAAACCTCGCTCTTGTGGAAGGAGAAATTATACAAGACTGGCGACTCAAAGTTACAGAAATAGCAGTAACGTTGAGCCTTTCTAAAATAATAGTCCTTCGAATTATTCATGAACATTTAAATATTAATACGGTTAGTGCAAGACTTCTTTCCTAAGTCCAAAAGCAGCAACGAGTCATCTGTTGTTGAGGCATTTTTGGAGCTCCGCCGTGGCAGCAACGAGAGAGAAGGTCGGCAAACCATTGTTACAGGAGGTGAAACTGTGGTCCTCTACTATGATCCCTTGTCCAAAAGAGAATCAATGGAGTGGCGAAAACCTGTCGAAGAACCGCCTCTAAAGGCCAAGGTCACTCAGCCAACCAAGCAGATCATTGCCACAATCTTTTGGGACTGAAGGAAAACTCTTCATCGACTTCAAGGAGAGGAGCAGCACAGTAAATGGGGGGGTACTATGCTGGCATACTGCACAGATTACGTGCTTCCATCAAAGAGAAAAGGCTTTGAAAGCTGAGTGCTGGTGAACGCCTTCTTCAGGACAACGCGCCTGTGCACACAACTCTTGTTGCAAAGGAAGCTGTGAAGAAATGTGGTTTCAAGAAGATCGACAATCTACCCTACAGCCCACATCTATTTCCCAGTGACTATTTCCTCTTCTCAAATCTCAAGAAGGATCTTCGAGGAAGGAAATTTAAGTATGACGAAGAAGTGATGTATGCTGTTTATGCCCATTTGACCCATTCTTTTTTTGGGGGGGGGAATCTAAAATTTAATTTAAGTGTATTGCAATAAACGGTAACTTTATTGAAAAGTGAATTATAATTTTTGTCTTTATCATGCCTAGAAAATGGTTAGGCCGGAAACTTATGGATCTATCCTCGTATCTAATACTGTAACCCATGAGAAAATCGCAGCTGTCAGTACAGAACCAAGAAGAAAGAATAGTAAATGAATAACTAGACGCTACCATGAGCTAGAAAAAAGTATGAAAGAATAATGAGATTTAAATATTTCAATAGCAACTTTTCCAAAGCGTCCTTCTCTTATGTGCATCGTCTCCTTCTCGTTCAATTTTTCAGTCATACTTCATAACATCATAAGAGCAATGAAACAGAATTGTAAACTTATCTTCCTTAACTTTATTAAATGCAGGGGACGGGACATCATATGCCAAATAAGTTATGTATCCTTAAGCTAGAGAATGAATGAATGGTGTTTAACGCCCGTTTTTGCTACAGAGGCACCACAGGCGATGAACACTGATGATACACGAGATGAAATGTTATATTGGGAAAGGATTTATTTTTTTAAGGAAGAAAACACTCCAAGCCTAAGTTAAGGGTACCTCCCGACATTTGCCATTTATGAGGACTGACTGAAGAAAACCTGGAAAAACCTCAGTCGGGGAGGACGGTCCTGGCGGGATTCGAACCCTAGACCTCCTGCTCTCAGGTCCGCGCCTTAACGACCTCGGCCATCCGTGGCGGTCTTAAGCTAGCTTGTGGCTAATTTACCATGAGAATGCTTGCAAATTTTAGGTGCTTTTATTACTGTATCACAACGTATGGATCTACAGAAAATAATAAAACCTTAAAACCTTTACTTAGTTTAACTTGTTTTTTTTTTTTTTTTCGGGAGAAGAGTAAAAACACATTTGACTTGAAACTAATATAACGGCACTCTATTGTCAACTTATCAATTAGTACCTTAATTTCTTTAAATACCATTTTATTCCAAGAAAACTCTTAATATATCGCATGTGCTGTTAGAATAGGTTATATGCCATTTCCCTGCGGTACGAGTAAATTCTATACATAATGCCTGAGGGTAAATAAGGAAATATTTACGTTGGTAAAATTCTGTAGAAAAGCTATTACCATTTTTCTTCATAGGTCTCTATGCGGATTGAGCCCGGTTGACCATGTTACACCGACACTAGCTGTCAGAGCTCAAAAAGTTGAGTTGATGCACCACGAACTAATTATTATTGCATATATTGGGCAGTATGTATAATAAAATTAAAAAGAACTCTTACAACAATGTAACTGAAAATAACAAAAATTAAAGAAACAAAAATTGATAAATCACCTACATAGTAACGCAAATATGCCATGTTTCCAGCAACACACAAATATATCTATACGCGTTAAGCAAATCTGTTAATCAAATTGTGCTGTAATAAATTCTAGGCCAATAAGTGAACTATTTTACCATAAAATATCTTGTATATAAAAAGGACTGATGAAAGTCACCCTTATATCTTGCGTTCAATGCTTTTTAATACACTAAGAAACAAATTTGACAGAGGGCACCCTCTAAGTGTCACTGCCCACTTTACGTACCGCTGAGCGTTGTGTTTGCAACTCAGTGGGAGCAAAGCATAAACATCGCACTATCTAACGTCATCATTGCATTCTAAAAGCAATGATACAGGTAAAGTTACATATAACGAGTAATAGAGTACTTCAACTCTGCCCGCCATAACATTTAAATGCCAAAATTCTGAAAATTATTGAGCAGGAAGTATAATACATGACACTGTTTACTTTATGGCGAAATAGACTATGAAAGTATATTTTAAACATTTGAATATATAAGTAAAATATATTATATAAGGTTTAAAGTTATATATACATGCCTATCAGTTATAATGGGTATCGCCACAGATGGCCGAGGTCGTTAAGGTGCGAACTCATGAGCGGGAGGTCTGGGGTTTGAATCCCACCAGTACCGTTCTCCATGACTGAGGTTATTTCTAGGTTTTCCTCAGTCCTCATAAATGGAAAATGCCGGATAGGCACCATAAACTTAGGCCTGGAAAGTTTCCTTCCTTAAAAAAAATCCTTTCCAATATATCATCAGTGTCCAATGCCTGCGATGCCTCAGTAATAAAAAGGGGCGCTAAACACTATTAGGAAAGAAAGAAAAAAAGTTCTAATGAGTGTTTTGGTAGCAATTTAAACTAAACAAATGTTTTCGAAACAGGAAAATATGAAATTACTTCATTCCTGATTTAAATTTAATGTCTAAATTTTTGGTGTAATTTTATACCAATACCATTTACAAATATTTGTAAATGTTTCTGGATATTATTTCAGAGCCAGTTATTGAAGAAAGAACGTTTTGAAGAATAATAAACAAACAAATAATAAAATAAAGAGAAAAAAAGGCAGACTTTAATTTAATATTTTACTGCTAAAATTCCTAAGCTGGAATGCTTACTGTGTTCTTAAACAAGCAATTGGCTATTCATTTATACGATCAAACTAATGATTATGAATAAAAGAATACGAAATAAAAATTACAAAGTATCCTGTAAATACTTATAATTTTTTATGTAAAAATTTCCTTCTTTTTACATCCACGCATGTTTTTAGTATGTTGATGAAAATAAATGAAATTTAAGACAATATCTGTTGTTCATGATAGTTAAATTATAATTCATAATATCTAAGTTACTCCCAGCTGTAGATTGTCAAAAACTCATAATAGTTTTAGTACAACAGTTATCAGTTTCCATAACAAATTACATCCGTTTAGATAAATAGTTTTAATACTCGAGAGTATTCTTTTCTATTAAATTTTTATAGAATAGAAGAATTTCAAACTCATTTCATTTCATTTAGTTGTGATTTTTACTGATGTTCAATATTTTGTATTTAATTAGAAAAAGTACAACTGTTTAACGGTCAATAAATAATATTATTATTGCAAATCAAAAGCGTAACGTATAAACGAATATTAAAACTAATTCAAATGTACGAAGCAGGGGTTTTAAGGAAGCTATCCTTATTAACCTATATACAATTTAGACTAAATACGCGAGTCATTTCTTACATTTTATTTATTTAAAAGCTATATATTTCATGTCTATATGTTTAAATATATAGACATGAATTTATCTTTGAATCAATTAAATATATATCTGGAAATTATTTCCTAAATTTTAAAATGATTCTGAGAATATTTCCAACCGGGACTTTCAGGTGAGCATCAAATGCAATTTATTTCGGTAGACTAACATGATGAAACGATGATACTAAAAGAAGTTAAATAATTCCAAAGCCATGATACCGGGTCCATATTCTAATATGAATAAAACATGGCCCGCCCGTAGACTTTGTGCAACGCATACGATTTATAAGGCATATTTTTTAGTTGTGCGCACAAAAGGGATGGGGGATATCTATTTTATATCTGGGAGGTGTTCCATACAGGTGCGGCCATTGTGCACTGATGCTGACAAAAGAACAACGGGGAAATGCCCACGTTTTGCTAATACGTCATTCATTTTTCTCCCCCCCCCCCCCGTGGCTCGACGAGTTGTGTGACGCCATTATAATGAGTAATTAATCTCTAGTGGACACTCCCTGCCTGCCCCCATATTGAACTGAAATGAGGCCGCCTGCCGACATTCCTTCATCAATTATTCCGAAGAGATGTCACAGCAATATCCGTTTATAGGCCCACGGCATGGAAGCTGTGGCCGAATTTTCTTATTTACTTCCAAAATAAGAACTTTCGCTTATAAATATAAATGTTTTAACATTCGTACTTAAGTCGTACAGAGAAAGCTGTGTACCAAACGGTGAAGATGTCAAAATGGAGTATCAAGGTGTTATTAAGTTCTTCAAAAAAGGACTAGTTCGGAATTAATTTAAAAAGCGATTAGACGGTGCATATGGGGAAGCAACGCGCTCACTTTCAACCGTAAAAGAATGGGCCGAAGTTTTTCGAATTGGCATTGAAGACATTGAAGGCATTCGATAAAATATTGAAGACAAAGAGCGTGCAGGTAGGCCCTTGGAGCTGCTCACTCCTGAAAATATCGCTCTTGTGGAAGGAGAAATTATGGAAGACCGGCGGCTGAAATTTACAGAAATGGCAGCAACAGTACTTCGAATTATTCATGAACATTTAAACATGAATAAGGTTAGTACAAGATGGGTGCCTAGACTTCTTTCCTCAGTTCAAAAGCAACAACGAGTCATCTGTTGTCAGGAACTCTGCCATGGAAACGAGACAGAAGTTCTGCAAACCATTGTTACAGGAGATGAAATTCTGGTGCTCTACTATGATACCTTGTTCAAAAGAGAATCAATGGAGTGGCGTAAACCTGGCGAAGCACCGCCTCTAAAGACCAAGGTCACTCAGCCAGCCAAGAAGATCATGGCCACAGTCTTTTGGGACTGTCAAGGAATACTCTTCATTGACTTCAAGGAGAGAAACACCACAGTAAATGGGGAGTACTATGCTGGCCTAATGCACAGACTACATGCTTCCAACAAAGAGAAAAGGCGAGAAAAATTAAGTGGTGGTGTGCGCTTTCTTCACGACAACGCGCCTGTGCACACAGCTCTTGTTACAAAGGAAGCTCTGAAGATTTGTGGCTTCAGGGAGATCGACCATCCACCCTATAGCCCAGTTCTATCTCCCAGTGAATATTTTCTCTTATCAAAACTCAAGAAGCACTTTGAGGAAGGAAATTTAAGTGTGACAAAGAATTGATGGATGCTGTTTATGCTTATTTTGCAGACAAAACTTACGACTATTGGGGGAGGGGGTTGAGATGTTAATTAAAAAATGTGAGCACTGTATTGCAATAAAGGGTAACTATATTGAAAAGTGAAATAAAGGTTTGACTTTATCATATCTAGAAAATTAGACCGGAAACTTATGGATATACCCTCGTATTTCTGATAAGCTGAAATCGCTGTTCCTTTTTATTTGAATTTTCAGTGACAGTTATATAAATGTTCACTTGCGTTGCCTTTTCGTATACGGCGGAAGCAGTACTAGTTGCAGATTATAACTATCTCTTGGTATTTACAAGTAAATAAAATAAACACTGTTTCTTCAACAATGGAAGAAATAACGATTCCTTATAGAATCACAATCAGAAAGTCCAATTTGGTTTGTTGTTATCTTGTAAGTATAGCTAATGTTATGTAACACCTTCTGGTTTAGAATCCTTGGCTATTTTGTGATTACTGGAAACTTTAACACCTCCTGTTCACATCGTATTCGTACTTGACTTGACTTGTGTACTCAACAGCTGACCGTTGAGTACACATAAAATACGTAATGTACGGAAAAAATATGTAGAAAGAATTCACGAGCGGAAATATTAGGCCACTGAAGAATATGAATAAATGTTCTCGGATGCTTTGTTATCCTGGTATAGACTAACGGATTTGCTTGTGGACTGAAAACATAGCAGTGTATTAAACAAACCAGAGCATTACTAAAGCATATGCCGTAATACGAAAATGGTAGAAATGAACCACTTGATACTCTTACGCCAGAAATGTTCGGTTATCACTCCTTTCGAACTATAACATTGTTTGCAGTAAATTCTAATACATAATTAATTATTTGAAATTGAAGAACGAGTACAGTTCACAAACTTACATACTGTAATTCTCAAACTGCCTTAACACTTTCCTGAAAATCTGAATGACAGGCATGACTTGCAGCATGTTTATAATTGAGCCTCCGACAAAGATAGTTTATGTTCAACTGGCTATGAACACACCTCATATCACAACGTTGCTAAAACATTGATCCATATCAACTTTTAGCTCCATATTGAAGCTTTTGAGATCATTCCCACTCTCAAAATACTTAGGGCAAAGCCCCTTTTCTACTCCTAAATGCTTTGTACAACATTGTTCGCACTTGTAGATACAAGTAAATACTTTTAGTAAAGTACAAGTAACTACAGAGTTCAAAAACGACTGACAACACATTTTTTTCACAGTAGCAATTATTGATTACGAAATGAGAAATACAGAATATAATTAGAGACATTTCCCTCCAATGTCTATGCAACTTTGCCATCGTTCTGGCAGTTTGCATTTTTTTACATTATACCATTCTTTGGGGCACCACTTGTGGATACTGCATGAAACCGGCACGGGTGGCCGAGGTCGTTAAGGCGCGGACTCGTGGAGTGGGAGTTTTAGCAGGATCATCCTCTGTGATTGATATTTTTTCCAGGTTTTCCTCAGTCTTCATAAATGGAAAATGCCGGGGAGGTACGATAAACTTAAGCCTGAAACGTTTCCTACCTTAAAAGATTCTTTTCCAATATATCATTTCATCTCATGTATCATCAGTGCCCACCCTCTGTGGTGCCTCACTAGTAATAACACCACCATTCGAAGAAAAAAACTTCATGAAGCTCGTCGACTGTGACCAGGCGCACAATGAAGCTCGGCTGATCCACGCTGCACAGTTCCACCAACTGTTGGCATGTTTCTGCACAATAGTGAGAGAATGAGGCACCCATTGCGCACACACCTTTCCCATCTTCAAGTCCTCATGGGTGGTGGTGTGAAGGGTTCTGCATGACAGACCTGTTGCGTTCTGTAATTCATCAAATGCGATTTATCTATTCTCCATTATCAAATCAGACATGAGTTGGAGTGTTGCCTTCACGTGCTGTTGTTGGACGCCCAGTGTTTTTGCGTTTTGGGTCACAGTCCCTGCTGTCTTTGAACTGTGATATGCAACGAAATGCCGATCGGCGACTTGGTGCTTGTCTGAAGCAGTCACTCTTTCCCTCTGCAGAAACCCACTCTCCATCCTTGCCTAAGATTGTCTCCTTCCATGCCATGCGTTCGTTGCCTACGAGCTCAATAACACACCGCAGTGAATGACGATACACTGAGACGTAAGCAATAGGCGATATTATAGTTTATCTATACTCCAGCACACATTCCAAACTGCTATTTTTTCAAAATTACTGATGGAGTGTATATTGAGCATTGAGTATTCTTTTAATTAATGAAACTCGCCACATAGAATTAGCCCACTAGTTGGTATGCACATACTTGTCAAACATGGTTGGTCCTGGTGGTGTAGGGGAAACCACACTTGCCTTTTAGACCCGTTCAAACCCGGTCAGAATCGATGGATTTTTTGGGCGTAAAACTCCTAAGTATGGCTTCCTTCGGATGGGGGGGGGGGGTAAAGCCTTGGGTCCGTGTCGTACATTTACGGCACGAAAAAGAACCTCAAGCCTGAAAGAGAGGCCTCTGAGCAAAATTTGTCAGCCGTTTTACGCCCTGAATTGAATGGGACGCTGATGATCTGAGATGTTAAAGAGCGTCCATAAATAAACCAAATCAATCAATTGTTAAACATTCAGTGTGTACCATAGTTAAACAAGACAGGTCAAAATGATCAGTTTTGTTTCAGAATTAATCTTCCCAGCGACACCTCTTGCTTTCCAAATTCGTCATTCTTTATGGTGATATGGTCCGTTTATTTGCAATGAAATTATAGCTTAAATAATCAGAAAATATTATCTCCAACACATAAAATTCGAATGTTATCGAGAAAATAATTATATAACATTTAATATTAAACATTTGTTTACAATGCACAATGTGAAAACTAGTTTTAGACGTCTATAAATAACTATATGCCTATACGTGACATTAGCGGTTAAAATTTGGAGGTATGTTTAAAGAAACTAAAAGTTCGTTTTCTTCACATTTAAGCTTAGTTAAACCCTTTTATAACATCTATTTTTGTACTTCCTTTTTTAAATATATAAACAGAACTAGCCCTAATAAAAGCGACTGGAGTTTTTTGTATAAAACATTCAACTTTTTATTGAAACAAATGCTGCAAGCTAGCGCTCTTTACAATGCAAGCACATAGTATACCTTAGCTTAGTTGTTAATATAACTGCCTCACTTAAAAAGATGAAATATTTCGCGTTATATTCATGGAAGAAACGCTAGGTAAATAACCAGCAGGCTGCAGGTTCCCTCTACGTACACGGACAGTTCTGCACGAATGCCTTTCGTTTTATACACGGGCTTAAGAGTTCATTGGAAACTCAGTGCACCGCAAAGCAGTCTGTAATTATATTAAAACACGTAATCAACACAACAAATCTGTTAACGGCTCGCAGCTCCAGAACGCACGATTGCATATGCTGAGTACAGTGGATAAACATGACTATCACTATGGAGAGACAAGGCAGGAATTGCTTCATTAGAATAACGGCATGTTCAAATAATAAACACCCGCAACTCCCATGTAAAATTTTTCAACGGCTGTTGAATATGTTAAAGACTAGTGTTGGAATCGTTCAGTCCAATCAAGTCGCCTCTTTCTGTACTATGGGGATGGTGCAAAGAGAAAAGTCAATTTAATTTAAATATGTAAACACTATCATCTATATTTTGAGTATTAGCATTCATATCTAGTAACCGTAGCTACCTCTGTTTTGACTATTCTATGCATCACCTTCCACTCGGTTCAAATACTTTTGGTTTATTTTTGGAGAACTAGCGTTCTTTTTATAATAGAACATGTTGCAATCGCCAACTGCTTAAATGTTTTAGGGGCGATAAAATGATCAATATGAATAATTTTCCTAAAATAATATGCGATTCCCGTGTATATTTACTACCGAAATTCTTTTTAATTTGATCCCCTTCCCCGCTATAAATACCTGGAAAAGATTTAAATTAGGAAATGTGGGTGGAGAAAAATAACTTTTCAATGCAACATATTGAAATTTATTTAACATCAAGAAAGAAATATACAAATTTTGGCATTACAAAAATAGTTGTCGTGAAATGATGCAGCCATCAATTTAACTTCCAAACACGAAACTTTAAATTTGTCCCAAATGGAGAATACAATATTTGCATTTTAAAACATTTAATCAATTAACCGATCAATACATATAAAATATCAGTTCAGGCAAATTAAAAAACTTTTAGTGCTACCCAAAAATTACATCTATTTCAAAATGGCTTCCACACAACTTTTTATTACATACACAAAAGCGTAAGGAACTTAAAGCAAACGTTAAAACACTAACAATATTAGCAATTTTCAACTACCTGGGAAACTGGGTCGGGCTTGCCAAGAAGGCTTTCAGCCCTTCCAATTTAGAAGCAAAAGCCGTCATTTACTCCCCGAATACCGAAGCGATCTCATTGTGTGCAACAGAAACAAGAAAGGACATGCCAGAAAGATTACGTCACATTGTTATAGAAAGGTATTTTCCTGTCCCCACCAATGAGAACAAAGGGCAGGTAGCTTTCTGGAGTGAAGGAAGAAAAGGATATAAAGCAAGTGGATGTAAGGTATTAGGCTAAACAGGAATGTGCACAAGAATGGCAGAGGTAAAAGTTCAATTTAATGTTGCTGCGCTGCAACATAGTAATGCAAACTGTTGATTACTTAACTTTTAACATTTCATTTATGCATATTTTCCATGCTTTCTATTGAATACAGTCACTTTCACTACACATTGCAAAAAAGTTTCAAGTTCTTCCACCAAAGTAAATTCTATTGTTATTTGCTGAATTAGCTTTCAGGACTTTCAGCTCCATGTTTTATGTCATGGACAATTATGATCCTTGCTGCATGGATCTCTTCCAATTTTATCTCTGAACCGACAAGCAAAATTCATATGGAGGTAAGTGGAATAAAAATGTTATGTAGCCTACAGACTTCCTGTATCCATTCACCTTGCTGAAAAACGATCGTCGAAGAGATACCCAAAATCTGAGAGATATGCGTGGGTGCAAGATAAAGGCGAACACGATATCAAATATCTACAGCAGATCGGTTTTTACAAGTAAGTCAAGCAAGTCGAAGTAAAAGTGCACAGTTAAAGGTTACCACTGTAGGCGGCGATACAGTGTTCACGTTACGCTTTTTAGAAGAAAATTATACATTGATATATGTAAAGTCCATGACTGACTTGCTTTAGAAAAATAGTTAGTGCTGTGATATGGCTTTTGAATATGTTCATGTAAAATTCCCAACATTGGCACACGTGATTAACCATCATAAAGTTCAGCTAAAATCAATTCCGCATACTAGTTCAAATACAATATTTCTCGAGATAATTTTACTTACTGTGTTTCCTTTCTCCTAAGGTATTTGCAGCGCTTCTAGTTCCAAAGTAATGCATTACAATCCCCGCACTTTTAAATATAAGCAAAGTAACCCATTCAGCAATGGAAAATCATTTCATAAAAATCCATCTAAGACATCATTTAGGGTGATTAAGAATTAATTTTGTACGAATCGATTGTTTCCTCTACCTAAACAGTGCTAGCCCATAATTATTATTTTGTTACATCTTGCATAACATAAAGAGGTTGTAAATGCTATTCACATTTTCTGTAGGAAACTGACTTCTGCAACCAAAAATGGAAAACAACTATCGTTTTCTTCACTTTTTACCTTGTTGCGTCTCTAACAAGAACTGATCTAACAACCTCTCCTTAGGGAACGTAAATTCTTCTTTCCAATTTGTCTCAAATCAAGTTTTGATATCGTATTGCCCATTCGCTCTAAATCAGCCTACCGTTAACGTTTTCGTTTCATTTTAATTTATATTCTGAATCTTTAAATTTATCTTAGATGCAGTAGATTGTATGTTGATTTGAAGGAAAACGAATGATACATACTTTTTCTCGAATGTGTTCGTGCTGTACTCGATTTTCCGAGCTTCAAATTAGATAATTGAGTGATTTACAAAACCGTTCTCACTGCTAACTGGGAGGAGAAAAGAAAAATTTCAGTATAAAATACACGTAATATATACTTCATTTTTTATTTTTTTTAAAAAAGTGTAAGCATACTAGTAGTGCGGAAGGGAACATATAGGGTCTTAGCATTACCAGTTTAAATAAATAAATAAATAAATAAATGATGTAATGTAATATAAACAAAATCAAATTTAGAAACTGAATAATGTAGATATCTTATACTGAAAAGCTTTCCCTTCTTCTCCCCTCCTTCAATGAATATAATTTTGTGAATAAATATATTTTTGTAGTAAATAAAATACAATAGGCTATTGTCATACCATTTTATCAAGATCAATTTTTGGAATTGAGTTTTTTTCCCAGTAATCTTTGAAATTATGGCATATTTATAGATTACGACTGAAACTGATTGATCTACCAAAGGCAGACTTTTTGTTCTAGTCATATTAAATCATTATTAAATAATTTAATTACACAACGAAACCTTAACTAAATAAAACAGTTATGCCCTTATACAGGAAAACAATATAAAATATGGGCTGATTTCCATTACTATAATTACATAAATTATGTTCCAAAAGCTTCAAATTTACTTTAACATATAATTCAATTTCAGATAATTATATCATGAAAAGCAAAGTTGGATGATAATAGCCTCTCTAGGGTTATATCTATGAAACAAATTTCGAGTACTGTCAGGGGCTGACGGCTTCTAGACGTGCGTCCTGAGTTTGCTTCCCTTGTGCGCCATTACACTTTGAATTAGCGTTGATTGAAGCCCTTTCCTCAACCATGAGTAGGAACCGGAGAATGTGAGGCATGCCAAGCGCCCCTTGACGTTTCACATTCCACGTTAATCTCTGTGCATCACCGAACTATAGTGGCCATTTAACTGCTTCCTGTGTAAACCATCTCCTTAGTGTTGTTAGTTAGGACATACATCTTAAAAGGGGCTGTAAATGTTGTTGAAACGCAGTGTAATTTTTAATGTTTAACAGCAAATTGAGCTTTTAAATAAAACTAATGAACCTTTTGCATTTATATAAACACCCTCTGCTATAATTCTGTACAGTAAGAGTTCCAATTTAATAAACGTTAAACTTCCTACTTTCATATTTTAATGTGTTATAGTTTTGACATTCAAATCAGCTTAAATGTTCTACTTAAGTAAACAATAGTTATGGTAGCAAAATAAATTAATTGTTGATTGATCTCTTCTACAATTTCTGAGCAGAGATTAATCTCACAATGAGAAAAAGTTTTTGTTAAAAGATCTATTTTCTCTGATGTGTACTGGTTCAAAAGTTAAACCAAGCGCCTCTACCTTGTCCTCGCTGTGTACCTCTGTGTGTAGTCCATGTATTCTTTGAGAATATCCCACTTAGATTTTTTTGTACCATTGGGGGCACGTGCAGCGTGTTGTATGCACGATCCCAGTTGACATAGTACACGAACTGATCGAGCGAATATTCAAATTTGAAGTGTTTGCCACAGTCCCATAGGCACTTCTACGACGTGAATGAATGTAATTAAGTTTAAGGCGACATTAAACACCTTGCGTAATTCTTCTCAAAGCTACTTGCTATATAAATGAATAACATGTCTTAATTGTTAAATGTTCCTAAACCTATGTCTCCTGTCTCTTAAAACAATGCGTCATATAACAGATCGTTTAACCAAAATATTCCTCATTGCGATACTTACCTCTTCATTAAATTTGTCATTATTCATTCATTTGAAATATTCATTCTGTGTAATTACACAAGTGTAACGTTTAGCAACTCTTATTAACACTCCATAGAGCAGGTGCCTCCTACATTGAACTTACTATGGTTTTTTTTCCCCCCTATTTTTGCATCCTATATCGAAAGTTTACATGCAGGTTCATTGATGCTGGTTCAGGTGCATGACTGTCCTAACCTAGCTTCTCTTTAAATTTCTGACTTTATGGCGAAAGCCATTTGATTCCGGTCTATTTTCTTACATATTCGTGGCGTGATCTTCAAAATAACATGTTCCATTTTTCTTTATCTTTTTCCCAGTATCCCAAGTTATATCTCTTTCAGTGACTACCGCCACGGGTGGCCGAGGTCGTTAAATCGCGGATTCGTGAGCGGGACTTTTGGGGTTCGAATTCCGCCAGGACCGTCCTTTCTGATTGAGGTTTTTTTCCAGGTTTTCCTCAGTCCTCATAAATGGCAAATGCCGGGGAGGTACCCTAAACTTAGGCCTGGAACGTTTCCTTCCTTAAAAATAAATCCTTTCTCAATATATCATTTCATCTCATGTATCATCAGTGTCCATCGCCTGTGGTGTCTCTGTAGCAAAAACGGGCGTTAAACACCTTTCATTCATTCATTCATTCATTCATTCATTCATTCATTCATTCATTTTTTTCATTTCAGTGACTATCTTTCGAAATCATATATTCAGTTATATATTATGTTTCCGATAATTTCCATGCTGCAATGCTTTCATATGTGTCATTTAAACTCAAAAATATTACAATTGCACAACTTCTCTTTTCTCCCTTTTAATTATGTACGGAGGATAAAATTTGACCAAGAGGATAATTTATAATTATACGGGTTTAAATACAAAATGTACATATTTTCCGTTTATCATCTTATACCGGCTGTATTAGCAATTCATTACCTTTAACTCAGTTTCTAAACTTCTTTATGCTGATGTGTGCCCACCATTTACTCTGAATCACTTTTCATGACACCAGCATGAAAAGATGGTATACAGATGGGAGTGTTATTTTGAAGTCTATAGGCTCCAGATATATAGGAGACAGTATCTACGGTAAACATAATGGTGGTGGTTGTTAGAGGTCTAAATGTGAACGCAATTTATTTAAACTTATTTATATTCACTAATACTGGTACTTAATGAGTGTTTTATTTTATTATTTGAACAGTAACTGTCTTGACTTCATGCCACCTTTTTGACTCAGAGGTATATTTGCTGATGTATGTCAATTTAAAATACATTTATTACTAGTTTTGTCTATTAAACTCCATAAATATTATTACTTTTGTATTTTATTTTAACATTTTGTTTATTTCTTCCCTTTAAGTTCATCTGAGAACATGAGAAACTCTCAAATTCTGTGTAACTTGAAAGTTATTTGGAAATTGAACATTTTAACAGAACTTTTCAATAGTGTAAAACTGTATTTAATATTAGCTCTCTGTTAAGGAGATCATGAAAATGAGCTATGGAATTTATTTATTTCCTTCATAATTTTAAATCTAATAGCTTAGATGACTAAAATAAATTAAAATGTTGAATTCTGTAATCAATAAACAACTTTCTAAGTTATTATAGTCAAAAGGTTTTAAAATGAATATTGACGCGTGAAAGCACCAGTTTAGAAATGTAAAACTCCTAAACAAAACACGGTACAGTTTCAATCGCCATTCACAAATTAATTACTTTTTACCTTTTGAACCTACAGCTCTTGGGTAATGCTACATCTTAAATAACTGGCATCGGATTCAGCAGACTTCATACATGGAACCCGAATGAAAATGGTTGATTAAAGAGATTCCTTTGCTTTTGTGCGTTTTCCTGTATTCTCGTTTCTTCCTATTTGAAGTAACTTTAGAGCCTTGGAAGACTTCAAGGAATTTCGAGATTAAAAAGGAATTAGGGTGAGGGCTTTTTACGCAACTTCTACGTCATCTGTTTCGGTTCTTAATAAAAAAAAATATATTTAATGAAATATAATTAATGAAATCTTTGGACAGTTAAAATAATAATATGAGAATGAAATTTATATTAAGAACGCACCAACATATTAAATGATTAAGAACAATATGAAATTTAGTTTTATCGGCGAGCCAAACAAGTACTGCCCACAAGTGCGGTTTTTCGTGTTCCGATTTATGGAAACAGTTAGTACCAATATTGCAACCAAAAATAAAATTAACAAGTTATAGTATAAGTATCTATAACTGAATTGTATAATTAGTGATTTGTTTTAGGAAAGGCGGTGCTAAAATTGCCTATTATAACTCATACAACTATTAAATCTCTACAAAGTAACTACTCATCAGTTTCTAAATTAAGGTACTTTCCTGATTGATATCAATTGTTGCTTTTGCTAGGGTGCGTGAGTTAGTTTTCACGTTATTCCAAATATAATCAGATTGTAACATAAGTTACACACTTTCCAGTCCCGCTCTTGGAAGCTTATGAATCTTTTCACACCTCACTCTCCTGTTAACTGACTCTAACGGATCTAACCATGCATGCCAAACACTCAGCGAGCTTGACTGTGTCGACTGAGAGTAAACACCGCACGATTGGTCTGTTCTTGTCTTGTTCGGTGTATTACACGCGAATGGATGGTGAAAATTCTGCATGCAATTTGCTTGAAAATTTAAAGGTTGGGCTATTAGAAATAATACGTACATGGTTGTCAGTCCTGCTAACAATGCATATTGAAAGGACTGTTTTTTTTTTTTTGTTTTTTTTTTTTTTTTGAAAAGGAAGTACAAGATATTGGAATTTAATTCGCAGTGAATATTTTGCCAATGTAAATCAGAATTCCTGCTACGGAGGCATAGATATATTCGTTTTAACTGTGTTGGAGGAGAATAGGCTGGGTGTAGCTATGGGACTGTGCAATGAAGTCCGAAACAATCAGTTTCCAATATCAAAGTCACTTCAAAAGTCCCGCGCTTCCTTGCGCAGGATTGTGAATACAGATTTAAAATTTTGACCATTTAACGTTCAAGTATCTCAAAACCTAAGGCCAATATAAGCTAAATAGGTTACAATTTTTCACAGCTTTCCTTAGAATGTGAAGTGGTTTGTTTTTGGAAAATTGAAATTGGGCTATATAGTATATGTGTTAATTTAAGCCCGCCAATCGCGGATTTCGTCACAACTGCTACAGACGACCAGCTCCTCCATGAGACTCTCTCCAGGAATTTCAGCTGAATTTTGGCTGGCGTAAGCTAGCCGGGACTGCGCGATTGGGATTTTGACGTGGAAGCTGACGATAAATAACACCTTATTATCTATTTAATGAATCTGATTTTGTTCGCTCAAACTTTAGTCGGATGAACTTCTGTCTCACGCCGGATCACTGGCAAGGTTAGCTTGGCAAACACGTAATATGGTTGCATTCGCCAAAAGATGCCCAATATAGAGAAAGTACTACTGTAATAATATTTGATGTGGCACATTGTGCAATATACGTAATTCGCGTGTTGATTCATTGTACAACCTCGTCCATGCCAGAGCTAGTACCTCGGACTTAGGTCGTTCTTTCTCTAACTGCCCGGGTGAAGCAGTAACACATATCTCGACCCGGAGAATTCTGAGTCTCCTTTTGGGAAAAAAATCTATTTCTTATATACTCAAGAAAAGCTGACGCTCTCATCTAAAAGCGACGCAAGATATTCGCGCCAGTTTTGTTTTCACCATGCTCATAGGTCAGTACTTACGTCATACAACTTTATCCCTATTTGCTAAACATTTTTTGGTAGATAACACGCTACACGATTCGTCAATAATTTGATTTCAAATGGATTTTACTCATTATTGCCATTGAACATTTGCTAGCACACCTGCCGCTTTCCAACAAAAAGTGGCAGGAGTCTATGCCGGAGAAATTAACATTCCCCAGCACGCCGCATTCCAGAAGGGCTTAGTTTCCATTGTCTGACTTAGCCACCTCTTACTGTGTTCTGAAAGAGACGAGAGTTTTTCCCCAAGAATTTCTAAAATATTACATTTATTCTTTAAATTCTCTGAAATTAATACTTCAAGTTCAGTCTTGATAATTCTACATATATGCATTTGGTCATCGAAGTTTCTTAAATGCAGAAGACACAACTTACGTGTAAGAAGTCACGGAATTGCTGATTTACAGTTACGTGTATTATTTATCTAAATTACCCTGCAATTGATGGTGGGCCATGGAGAGCTTCAAATGTTAGAACAGCGGGATACAACTCAAGTTTTCTACGATACTATCAGACGTAGCAAGCTTTCAACTTAACGGGTTTGTTAAAAAGCCTACTCTTCGTTAATAAGCAAATATGATCTCTGCACAGCCATAAAGTTGTCCTCGGTTGTGCTGTTGTAGTTTCCGTCAATAGTATTTCTTTGGGGATAATCGCGGGAATCCAGTGACTCCATACTGAGCGATACGATGAAACCAAAAAAAGTGTTGGTTCTGTATTTTGTAAGAAGTTAATAAATGTAATTATCTGAGATATAAAATCTCACATGTGTCAAATAAAATAAATAATTTCAGCTATAGTGTATACAGAACCGTTAGACGAAATTTGATATCAGCAAGAGAAATACGCCTTAAATTATAAAATGCAGTGGTCATTTTTACTCTTTTATAAGGTCTGAACATTCGACCTTAACTAAAGTTTCATTCTAAATAACAAACTGCAGAAATGAGATTTCTTCGAAATGCGGTGTAAAACCCCAACTAAAAATAACTAGCATATAAGAACAAATTACAAAATACAGAACAAAATCCCTGGAATATTTCAATAAAACTGACGATCATAAACAAACTTACAATTTGTTATCATTTTTCAGTCATTTTATCTGCAATGATGAATATTATAATCAAGAATAAAGATATTGGAACATTATACTTCATTTTTGGAGCTCTGTCAGATGCCAAAACAGATATTAAACTCCAGTTAACTTTACTAAAAATACATTCAAAGAAAAATTTGACTAACCAATTCCTGAATACTAAATCGGAAAAGCAAATATTAGTTAAACCATGAAGATGAAAATGGCAATCATAGAAGAAATCCAGAGGAAATTCCGCGAACGCTTGCAACAGGTCATATTTAAGACATTTTATTTAAAAGGTCATTGTTTTTGTATACATTTAAAAACCAGTAATGAAAATTGAGTAGTATATTCCCTTTGTAATATTTCCCACGTTCAACCCTATATATTCGTAGAATGGAAAAACCTCGACCCTTATGGAAAGCATGTTCCTCAGGCCGATAACTGAATATTTTATAACCTAAACAACTAATTTAAGCAGTGTTATATGTAATTCAAATTGCAAACGCATTTTATTATTGCATATCATTATCAAGAAAATAAAACACTTCTTGAGGCATTTTAACACAAACATACATACACAAAGCTTATAAATACATTTAAATGAAAAATATACCAATGTTAAGTTATAAAATATGAAACTTGTTCGAATTTGTACATCTTTACTTACCTTTTGATTTCTTCAGTTTTCAAAATGCATAAATATTATAGTGAAAGATTAGAGATGTAAGGCACCTGAGAGGGGCTTGCTTAGTGCGGAAGTCCAGCTGCTGGAATCCGAAAAAGGGAGGTAAGTCGGCTAGCGTAAAGTTAGTGTTTATATCTTTACTGAAAGTTTAAAACTTAAAACCGGTAATAATGTGCTAACTTGTGTTACAAGAATGCTAAAATTGCAATGTGTACAACCGACTTTGCCCCTCACTGATGATACACAAGATGAAATGATAAATTGGGAAAGGGTTTTTTTCTTTACGGAAAGTTTAGGGTACCTTGCTAGCGCAGCTTGTCGACTTAAACTCGCACTGGGTAAATGAGAATAGCGCTATCCACGGTTGTGCTACCCTGTCTCTCTTTCTCGTAACTTTTTAACAAGTTGGTGAACAGTATCTTTACCTGGAACACAATTTCCAGGATATCGCCTTACTTTAGAATTTACTTTAACACAAGTAAAAATAAAAAAATAAATAAATAAAACGTTTTTCAAGACTACCTGTATGTAGTGGCATAACTAGTTTTTTAAATAGTCTATAACGCCCGTTTTACTGCTGAGGTATCACAGGCATTTGTCATTAATGAGGACTGAGGAAAACCTGGAAGAAACCTCAGTAAGGGAGGACGGTCCTAGTGGGAATCGAACCCCAGATTTCCGGCTCACCTGTCCGCGACTGGGCCAACCGCCATGGTAGCATAAGTAATGCAGAACAATTAGCATGCAACTAATATACCGTGAAAGCACCAATCAACACACATATACACAATGCCTCCCTCAAACTAATTGCAAGCTGCTACTTGCACATGCATTGCACAGCCTTTATGACTGGCTTCTCCCAGTGTGTAGAAGCGCTCTGCCAGCCCTTAACTTCAATTACTTAATTGAACTAAAGAGAGAATATATCGCACTCTAACTTTTGCAGTTATTTATTGCTTTATCATTTGGAATTCTAATTATCTATTTAGGGTAAGGATATGTCTAGTATTAAGACGGTTTCTGTTTTATTTTAATCCTATAACATTCTGAAATTGTATAATAGATATCTCTGTATGTTATATTGCTGCTGTCATTTTAATTAAATTTATTTATATTTGCGTTTTGAATAAATTAAATTTAAATTTTCAATTTATCAGTCAATCCTGTAAATGAATCCTTAATTGCAATGTGTACAACCGTGGATAGCGCTATTCTCATTTACCCAGTGCGAGTTTAAGCCGACAAGCTGCGCTAGCAACCTCTAATCTTGTTTGGAGCAAAAATGCGCCCTCCCCAAAGTAATTTAATGTTGGTGTGGAGGCATAGAGAGGCTTGTTTGTAGACTGCCGGCCCACCCAGTCTTCGCATAAACAACAGCACACATGTTACTAACTAAAGTAATGGATCTCGAGAGACAAAGCAAATGTTTCTCCCACCCTCTGATCTCCAAATCCTTACACATAAATGTGGATGATAACTTAAGATATTCTGTAACTACCCTCTTCCCTTACAGCACCATTCTCAATGCCTTAGCGGTGGATTTACTCTGAAACAAGAGTCAATAGTTCAATCCCAGTTCAAAACGATGAATCATCTCACATTTAAAAAATGCTATGACATTAATTTTCTATTAGGTCATTTCAAACCAAATCAAACAATGCTTTCCATCATTATATCACCAATGTGAAATATTTTAATTTGCCTAGTGTGCAACATTGAAACAATGTGACATCAATAGTTATTATGACAATATAACATATTTCACTGACGGAAAATTTATAGCAGACCTATCTTATTATAATTCAAATACCTAACTAGTTTTACAGAAATGAGTCGATTTTATTATTGATGTCTCAAAATTACGTAATTTAGTATACAGAAACAGTGTATTACAAGTAATGGTCATTCCTGCATTTATTAAACTTACTCAATTATGTGAAAAAATGCACATTGATCTAAAAATTACAAAATGCATATGGAATTTAAAAAAACTGCAAATTATATAAGTTTATATAATAAAGATAAAGTTTCATAGAGAAATATAAAGATGTTTGGCTTTAAGTTCACTACAGATATGCTGTAAATAAGTTTGGTCACTGCATTATGCATCGATTCTAACATAGTAATATGTTGGATCATTATTTAGTTTAATCCAACTAAGTGGATTAAGTTACGGGCCGGCAGAGCGCGGCAGCATACTCGAGAAACTCGGAATATATTGTATCAAGGCCGTATGCACGTGCACGTATCAGCTTGTCGTTAGTTTGAAGGAGTCTTTATCAGCGAGAGGTTGTACACTATTATGATATCCTGTGTAGTTTTAGGTGCGATACATTTTTAAAATTGCATTAAAACAGTACGCAAGAAAATATCTGGACAGAAAAACTGTTCGCAACTTGTTAAAAAGCTACAAGAGAGAGACAGAATTCTCAAAGACAAGAAATGCATTCCGACCTACCTTGTTCTTATGGAATAAAACTACCATGAATTACATGACTTTCCTACGCAGATGTTAGCAATGTATTGCCGGTTAACATTTCTTATAATACAGGATGGTGCTTATTAATGTCAGTTTTAAATACAGTAGCATTTGATTATATTCTTTAAATAATATTTTGTCATTGTTGTTACATTACTCTGAAGTGTAATGGAAAGTGTGCTCCTAGCTATGAGCATATTGCTATTTAATAATTTTAAAAATAAAGAATTAAACTCTATAAAAATACTAATTCTGTGAAATTCAATTCAAAAATGCGAATTATTATAATAACGAACAATTACATAGTCACTTAAAGGTAACTATATTTACAACAAATAACATACGAATTCTACATGGGACCTGTATTTAACTCTGAACAGATAAAGGCCTTAAAGAATAGAAAAAAACTAAATAGAACATTTAGTTTATTATATAGAATCCGCAAAATGTTCAGGGGATATGCAATACTCTGTTTACCAGAGTATCTTCTAACTGCGCTACAGAACTAACCTCGTTAGTGCAAGATGTGCATGTGTTAGCATATAAAACAAGCAGTTTCAGGTCATAGGGCAATAAAAAAACAGACACCGAGAATGACAGGCTATGAAGAAACTATTCCGTCTTTGATGTACTGTTAAAGAGATTTCAATACAGGTTTCGTCACAGGATGTGTGCTAGAGGCCCATGCTTTAGATTACAAGTGCTTTTGCTTTCATGTACTATGCGCTTCATTCACAATAATATAATGGCGATAGGTGTCAAATCTACGAAGGTTAACAGCAGATACGCTGAGAATTCTGCCAGGGGAATTTGGAACTTCTAACATAAACTATCAGCACGATTCCAAAAGCTAACAGAAATCCATGCTTAAACAATGAACGTTCTGTAAGAAGTTTCTACCCAACCGTCGAGAGGAAAGACAGAAGCGACAGTTTAATGACATGCAAGACATTTTGTTTTTGAAAATCATGCCATGGGAATAGAGAAAACGTAGAGTTTGTCATTGGAGACCATACATGAAGACATCAAACAGAGTCGTGGGAAATGTCACCTGGCGCGTTGCTGCTTCGTGACAACTCCCACACATAACAGGCTCCTGTCATAAATGTGATGTCACGAACGTTTCATCCATTCTTCCTGCCATATATGGCCTCAAAGTTATTATTTTCCTTTAAAAACCTTAAGAAATTTCTACGTCAATCATTTGTGAAGAAAAAACTTCAAAGGAGAAGTTACATATTGTGCAGTAGCATAACGAATTCTTATATTCCGAAAGGCGAAATGGCCCAAAATCAATAAGTCCAAACCGGAAAAATCAGGATAATTTCATAAATAATGCACAGCTGGATGACACAATAATAGTGAAAATATCTCAGCTCAAGTTGAAGACTTGAGAAAGTAGTACGTGTGCTCATTTTGCCCATCTTATATTTTGTGTGCAGATAACAAGACTCAGAAATGGGGCCTACAGGTATGTCTTGATTATCAAAGATCGAAATTTAACTTGGTAAAAATACCACAGATATTCACAATTACTATGAGCGAAGATTGTGTCGAGTTCACAATGGACCGTATTACAGTTTCTCGTTAGACTAATAGTTTTCATTGTCAGCATAGACCATGACCCAAGACTAGGAAGGCTAAAGACATCAGCAAATGAACAAGTGTGAAGCTTATGACGGCTGGTCTCCAAGAAGATCTTGTGACATGTGAGCAACTTTCAGAATCCATGAGGATTTCATCAAGATTTCAGTATTCCGTATTTTGACAAAATATTTACAGGAGAGACAAATTTGTGTGCGATGGCCCCCAAACTTCATGACAGCTGAACAGAAATAGCAAACTTGTTGAAACAAAGATTCAACGTTTTGTAAAATTGATGAAACGTAATTAGAGACTTTGATTCTGAGTGGAAATCACAGTCCAATGAGAAGAAAGGTTCGTCTTTCTCAAGAACAAAAACATTTCCACAAGTGCAACCAAAGTTCAGTCAAATATGAACTATGTTTTTTATCACCAAGGAATCATTGTAGGAGATAGAGTTTCGTGTGAAACGCGTGTCACGCAGCGCATCGTTGTGACTTCATACAAACCCTTCCAAAAAATGAATAAAAATCGACAAGGAGGCTAGGCCACTCATTCACTATGATAACGCTCACCCGCACTAAGGCAATGATGTGACCGATAAGTTTCGCAAATATGGATGGGAAGTGTTTCTTCAACCGTCTTATAGTCCTCACATGAGTCCGCTAGACTTAATTGTCGAAAAAATAAACTCGTACTAGGAATATTTCTTTCTCTGGAAGAGCTTTCTGCCCCATTACTCGAGCCATTCGATAGATGAACATGGTGTTTTGAATTAATAGTTTAGCGGAACATAAACAAGCAGGGAGTCTATACTGAAGGACTATAAAGAAATACTGCAAAAATGAAACCACTGAATAAAAAACATGTTTTATTTTTACACTCGAATGAATAAAAATTTTAAATTTCTTTTTAGGTTTTGATTAAGGTTTTTAACTCAAATACTTTCTAAACAGCAAATCTTATCAAAAACAAAATGGAAGCTGATTAATGAAGGAAGTATGCACAGTTCCTGTTAAAAAATTCAATCATAGTTAGGCACTTTGAAAATGGCTGCAGTGAACGTACGGAAAATGCTTGATTTTGGAGCTATTTGTGCGCTAATGTCTATGAGGAAATATTCTATAACCTTTAAGTGGTGAGCTACTCCTCCAAGCATGTTCGTGTATTTTTTTTTTTTATGGAAATAGGATAAAATGTATATATCTATATCATTCTACGTTTTTGGAGCTTTGTCGTTTGATATACTCGTGTGCAGATGACATATGTTAATATTGTCTCTTGTATGGAGATAATTTTGAAATATTGTTGGTAATAAATATATTGAAATTTTATGAAGGGGCATGACTGACAGATTGTATTAAAAAGGATAGCTTCAAGATGTAAACAGAACAAGATAATCTAGCTGTTGTTCTGTTTACTTTGTGATAATGTAACGTATGAGTTCAGAATCACACCATAATGCAACTTGATTACATGCATCTACATTGCAACATCATTATAGCAAAATTAAAGTCTAAGCACATTTCTGAAAGGAAGTATTAAACCAAGTTTCTGAAATCTTGCACTTTCCTTGCGTTCAATGCAGCGATGAACATTTTCGCGAGAAGTTGAGGGAGTTATTGGATGGTGGCTCGCGTGGATGTTAACTTAATTGCTTTGACCAAGTTGGTAGGCCAAATTTGACGGAATTTAGGTGGCGGGAAGAATTGTGGTGTGAATTTGATTATATGCAGATACGGTTACCACTAAAACTCTCTTCTTTTGGATCTACAGGGATGTTGCTGGTTTTTGGAACTTGGAAGTGCCCGCTTGAGTGAAGGGAATTAAAGGTGATGTGTTGACGAGAAAGAACACCTTGTTATTTGCGAGTTGACTTCGTTTATTCAACCAACAAATGCGTACCAGGGCGTTTCTCTTCGGATCGCAGTAATGGGACACGCGGCGCTATAATACTTGACTAACAATAGTTTTCTGACTGCTAAGAACAAGCGCCGAGCAGAAGTGAAGCTTGAACATTGATGTTGCATTGCGAGTTCCCAGGACTAATTCTCAAAAAGGGCGATTTCATGTCCTTAAATACTCAATAAGACTCGCTTGAACACTGATAAGGGGAAACTCTATTTTCCCGCCACTGTGGATTTAGACATGCTTATGGGCTATCGGTAGCATCATGCAACTCTCATATTATTGGCAAGTCAGATTATGTGAACGTAACAACTTGAGGATTCGTCCACCGCCCAATTTCAATTTATACCGCATGTTAGAGTTCAGCGTCCTTTAACGGTAGCACAGGTGGTAAAATCGTTCGTCTTTGGCAACATACCTGCCGGGGAAAAGGGAGATTTCTAATGAACAAAGGAAAGATTTTACTTTATTGTCAGTCAGAATAGTTCCTCTGCTGTCCGAGGTAGGATATCTGCTTTACGTGACATTTTTACATACATACTGAACCCTTCACTTACAACTAGGTAAAATAAATACATATATTCTAATTGATTTCTCACAATTGATGGGGTACCAAGGACGGTATCAAAGTTCACATACTTTCCTTATGATTCATAACGTTTAGTAAAATGATTTTGAAAGGACAATGAACATTTGAATATATTTGTAATTTGAATACTCCGTTAGATATTCAGCATTTCATGGCTAGTGACATTCGGTTTTGGGGGATAATGATAAATGTTTACATTATTAATCACGGAATTCACTGACATCTAAGGTTCCCTGACATCATTTGATAAACTAGCTTCCATGAAAGACGTGTTGCACCTAAGGACAGTTCAGTGAGCTGTTTCAAATGTGAGGAACGTAGGCTGTAAACGGCAAGAAAAGTCAAATCTACAATGTAAAGGACCTTCAGCTTGGCATAAATTATGCACTCACAATGCATTTGGATTGTTTTCAAAAGAAATATTTCCATAGCTATCTCTCTGAGAGATAAACTGCTCTCTCAAAATGCACTTTGTCTGCTGATCCGCTTAAATTAAAACATTTCTACTAGAAGCTAGCAACAAGGAGAAATTTGTTTACAACTTCTCTGTCCTAGTAAAGCAAGTACGATTTTCAATTCCCTTTACCTTCTGTGACAGTTGCACCCATAGCTTTCGAACTTCTGCTTGATCTTAAAATTTACAAATGGAACTCAGTTGGAACATTAAATTTGGCATAAGAAATATTACTTACGCCTACAAGGAGACGAATCCTGGAGCCCCAGTCCCGAGAGAGCCGAACTCCTCAGTTTCGAACGGGAGATAAAGGAACAGTGCTAATGCGCATTTCTCTCTGTTTGGTGGCCGCTTGTAACAGTGTAAATGTTGTATTTTGACTTTATGTTGAACGAAACGTAACCTATGCGTTGTTATTTCTGGTTCCAGTATGTTGTTTCGTATTACAAAACATTTTTTCACATTTTATCACGTGTTGTGTAACTGCAATTCGCAATTAATACACACATACACACACACCCACTAATCTATGCTAAACTCAGATAAATCCTAGAAACCGGTGGACCTAGTCGTTTGATGCGGTGAGCTACGGCCTGACGGCCTACGCTCGCCTCCTTTTCATAAATATAAATTGATAGGAGATTGTGTGCTACTAAGTGAGCGAGTAAATCATGATAAAATGGCAAATCTCCTTTAACTTCAGCAGGAAAAAAATAGCTTCAGGACGAGAAGATTCGAAACTATTAAATTTACAACTATAGCATGACGCTCTAGCCAACTCAGCTGTAATGCCGTTGCGTCAAAATGGTAAATGCTGTATTATCTAGTTATGTGTGGAAGTCACTTGACCCTCGGCTTTCTCTGCTACCGCTCGGGACCGGAGCCCCAGGAATAGTCCTTATGGGATATGGGAAGTATTGGCATTTATACCTCGTTGTAACCCTTGTTTCTTTCTTTTACAGATGTCACGAGGTAGCACGATTATCACAAGCATTATCACGAGAGAGTCTGAGAATACCGAGAAATTTACGAACGTAGTGAGTGAATTTTTCTGGAAAGCTCAGACCCTCGAGTGATTTTTATTAGGATTATTTCACGAATAAAATAAGAATTTAAATATAATTCTACTAAACCTGGCTTACAAAATTATAATAAATAATATTTGTACATAACCTTTCCAAGCAATCTTGCGACAGAAAAATGTCATAGTCAGTAATGCCAATAGAAAAGAGCCATATACGGCTTTTGGGCTATTTCATGAACAGAATAAGAATAAATGTAATATGCACTTGAAATTCGCGCACGGACTATTAACTGTTGTACAAAATGTTATACTCGTGAGTATCCCGTGAGACTGAAATGGACAAAATTCCACTATTACAATCGCTACCGCTCGATTTTCCAATATATCAACTGAGAAAAACAGAATAAAAAACACACAGTGTCTATTTTTCTTTGTATTCCGTGATTTGGAATGATTAGATCAATTTGCGCATTTGACGCATCACCAAAACGATTTGAAGAACCCTCCATTTTGCGTTATGATTGTCCCTTGCCCATGCTTTTGTTGCTATCAATAGCTCTCCACCGCCTAGCAAAAGTGGTCAGTGATGCGTGCTCAGGAATTCTATAGTGGGAATATAGAGTTGCCTACACTGACCACAAGACAAATGCACGTCGCGTGATAAAACGGATTTGATCATTTTTGTCGATAATTTCATAGAGTAATCCGGTCAAAATTGGTCAAAATTCAAGTTTTGTTTCGTTTCGTTGGTTGATTTTAAGATGGCATCACATGAGTGAAATAATCAAAATAAAATATACAGTGTGAATAATCTAAAACTACATTTTTTTTTAAACAAAAGATGCTATTTATACGCTGTTTTCACGCCATTTATTTTCAGACAAAAGTTCATAATGTATTCCATTAGGATTTAGCACTTATTAGCACTTATTGGATAATAATATCGTAGCACTATGCTATATTTTTTCAAATAGAACAATGCCTGCTGATCAAGAAAATAACAGAATAGATTATGATGACAACTGACTTTTTTTGGCCCCTCTAGACCAAATGATTTATGAGATACAATCTGTTTGCATTCTGTCTACAATTTGGGAAAATTCTCGACAGTACCATGGATGGATCTAAATTTACAAGTCCTAGTCATATGAACGTTTAAAAAAATTATGCCACATTAAACTGCTTAGCTGCTATCTGTCTATTCCGATCCTCAATGTTCTTCTTCTAGAGAATCCTATGTGCGGTACATTTCTAGTAACACCTAAGTACACAACTCTAAAAGTTAAAGGATAAACAGCAATATACTATTGATTATTTCCCTGAATTGCAGACAAAATACAGACATATATTGTATTGCCTGAAATCCAGGAGGAAATGCATTGCTTTTTTTTGCCAAATGATTATGGGAATTTTATAAAAAGAGTCTGAAGGTCCGATTCCTGATAATGGCGTTATCTCATAAACAATTTAGCCTAGAATCATACGAAAAAACATGACTTTCTAATTTCATCTAGCTTTATTTTTCTGAAATAAATATTCTATTTTTAAAAATATAAAAATGTATATTTTATTAATTTTTGAACTCTTTGTGTGGACTTGCCTGAACTTCATTTCGGTGAATAGAGCGCATTAATATCACCTATTGTTTCCGAAATATTCGTGGCATTAGTTTTAGTTGATTCACACTATATAATATATTTAAAACTATATATAATTTTGGAACCATAATATATCTTCTTTTTTATTTTGAAAGCAGAATAGTTCATTTGAATATAAACCAACACTATTCCAGAAGATCATGCTCATTTCTACCCATTTATTTTTCCATACACTAACCTAACAATCAAAAATGTTCTGTTAAAATGCGTTTGAATTTTATGTTACGTCACTGTTGAAACTTCACTTTGGTGACCAATCACAGTCTTGTTTCTTTCTCCACCGCAACATATCGACACTCTGGCTAATGTCATTAAGGTCGGTACCTTATGTATATAAATGACAGATTTGGGACTGGATTCTCACCAGGACCATCTGATGTTTTTTTAGAATATCCCTAGTCTTCATCAATGGTTCATAATGGATGTATCTAAACTTAAGTATGGAATGCATATTTCCCAAATAAAAGTAATCATTCAATTTATTATTTCACCTCGTGTATCACCAGCGGGCATCGCCTATGATATTGCATAGTGAAAAGGGTGTTAACACTATTAAAAAAAAACATGTCTTGCAGATATTCTTTCAGTTTTGGATACAGGTGCAAATGCGATAGAGCCAGTTTGGGGTGGCATGGTGGATGAATCAATATAGATGCTGGAATCTTTCCTTTTGTGTTTGTGCCGATGTTTGATAGAGTTTTTCTATGTGTGAAGAATTCTTTAAAATTGTGCTTTCAGCCTTGTTTCTGTCAGTATTCTTTTAGCAGTGATAATAGACAAAAACTAATATAGCACACCATACTAATTTTAATTCTTTAAAAGTTAAATTATCAAAATACTTTTAGCTTATTCGTGTATAATAAAAATAGCATTAATATTAATGCCACAAGTGTTATGGCTTGGGATAAACATTGTAGAAATACCTTTTTTAAAACTGTTTTTTAGAAATGAAACAAAAATTTTATTCTATATGTTAACATTTCTCAATTATTCATGACAAAAAGGGGTCCCAACTTGATAACAGAGCACTCCAGCTCTTTCGATATTGCCTCTATATTTTACGTTGCATGTGCAATTAAAAAGGGGGGGGGGGAAGGAGCTGGAATTCTCAGCAAACCTGCTCATAAAATGTCTAACGATAAAAGCACTGTACAAACGCAGACAGCCCTACACACAAACGCTGCAAAGGCAGTGAAACATTGGAAGATTGTAAGCATCTGATGTATGGCTCGAAGTCACGAATATCGTAAAAGAATATTATGTATTCAAGCCTAAACCGCGCAACCTGAAACTTAAGTAGGCACTTTGCCCTTAAAAAGCCACAACACTAAACTGAAGGAGAAGCATTATTGACCTTCCTCGGAGCAGTTGAAAGGGAATAAGTAGACACGCTTCACTTAACCCACCTTTTTCTTCTCCGTATATGCGACACAGAGCAGCAGAAGTATTTGTTTCCTTCCAAATGGAGGACATTCATGTAGTAAGTTATTTTATTTAGGTATGATCCCCTTCTGAAAGTATAAAACATTACAATAATTATTTATGCGTTTCACAATATTATCAGTTACAGAATTATTTTTTTGGAAGCCGTTTAGAACACTGAGAAAATTCGTTCAGATTTTCTGAAATAAAATTAGACTAAGAAAATATAAAAGATTAATTTAATTCAGGAAAAATTGAACGGGGTGCTAAAGTCGTAATACTTAGGACTTTCATTGGGAAAATCCCGGGTTCAAATCCCTTGGAACCGGCAATCCTGACCTTAAGACTTTTTTGTGGTTTCATCTGTTACAGAGTCAAGTAGCCCAGAATGCATTTTCCTTTATTATCTTCTGAAAGAATATTCTGTGAACGACACAACCTCTTAACATTTATTTTTATAATACAGTGTTTTATAACCTTCTATTATTTTTAAAGTTTAACCATTCTCCTACAAGTTACAATCAATTACATAAACATTCTCTTTCTTTGTTTTCTCCATGTTATCGTCACCATAATCCTACTCCTCCTCCGCTTCGTTTTCTTCAAGTCCTTCTTCTTCTTCTTCTTCTTTTCCTCTCTGTCCTTTCTCTCTCTTCATCCGCATCTTACTTGGTCATCTTCCCAGTATGTGTGGTTCCCGTAAGCACTTCTTAGATAATAATTCGTGTTTGTTTTGTTTAAACTTAAAAGTAAACATTTATTTCTGAATCAAAATAACAAGGAGGTGGTTTAAAATGTATGGGCATGTCCCCCAGAATATCGTTTAATGTGCTAGTTTCTTGTATCCAGGGCTTCTTCCAAAATCTGATTCTATAACTCGAACACCATGAATTAAAAGCTACTAGCAGGCATATAATACACGAATACAGATTCAAGTAGAAGTTTGTCTACAGCATTTTTATCAATGTTGACGTGGTCTAGCAATGCCCCGCAAAACTACGGGTAGTAGTGTCTATGAAGCTATGCAAAACTGCAACTGCGTCTTTCTTGGTTAAAGAGTGCAGTGTCAAGTCATTACTGCAACAATTAAGTATTCCTAAAGTCAATAATCGCCAGCTAATTGCACGCTCGTCTGGCGTAAGTGAAAAACAGGAAAAACCAAGCTCTGCTGATTTGTATAACTGCAAAGTTTGGAGGCTTTGGCAAGCAGCGTTGCCAATTTAGCCCTTTTGGGGTGAAATCTAGCTTCTTTTTTTACTTCGTCTTTGGCCGCGGTTTTTTTAAAAACCCTTTAGGGCATTCCGGCTCTTTGAGATAAAATCTGGCGTAAAATCTGGTGTTTTTAAATATCTGGAGTAAAATTTACGGTTTTATGTAATTCAGCGACTGACTTGAATTCTTAACTTACCGCACTGTATGGCTCCGTGTGGTGTAAGGTTAACTAAATTTATTAATAGCAGTTACTACATTCGTCTTTGTACATGGTCCAAGGCACTTGCCAACTTGGTCATTTTATGGCTAAATGTAGCATTTTCTCAGCAGCCGTTAGCCCTACTAAATCGTCAAATGCATACAGCCAGAATTTAGTTTATTTAAGAAACCCCTGAGCTCTAATGTAGCTTTTATTACTCTTTATGCAGGCAGTATAGAGCCAAAATCGATCACTTTAGCTGTTTGCTATGTAAGAAGAACAAATAGAGTGAATCGCAGCTTGCTGTGCAGCTATATTGTATATTCCTATTAACAGTCATGCCATTTGATCAAAACGTATATGCGTAAGATGAAAATGAACACGAACTTGTTGACTTGTGATTATTCGCCTCGGTTATTCCCCATGTAATTTAAAACTTAACTCGATAGCTGCAATGCATGCTATGTTTCTGTTTGCTCTGCGTAAAAGTTAATCCTAGACGTGTATATTAGACCGGAAGTTTACGATAAGGAGGGAATAAATAACATTTCAAAGAGCATTCGCACAAGAGATCCCTTAAGCCTACTTTTTTCTGAGTAGCGCCTGATATATACGGTATTGGCATTCCCGATAAATTAAATAAGCTGTTATTTGTCACCATTGTTTATCCATTCTCACACTTACTCGCTCTAATTGGGATATAGAACAAGTGTTCAGTATAATGAATGTAGTTGATTTGTGGATTTGTTTATTTACGGAAACTCTTAAAAATCTCAGGTCATCAGCGTCCCATTCAATACAGGGTGTGAAATGGCCGACAAATTTTGCTCAGAGGCCTCTTCTTTCAGGCTTGAGGTTCTTTTTCGTGCCGTAAAGGTATGACACGGGACCCACTGCTTTACTTGCCTTCCGAAGGAAGCCATACTTTACGCCCGAAAAATTTCATCTGTCCTGGCCGGGTTTGAACCCACGATTTTGGGTTTAGAAGGCAAGTATGGTTACCGCTACACCACCAGGACCGAAAATGAATGTAGTGAAAAACATATCAAGAAACAGAATGCAACTTACTCTCCGATCTGCAAATCTCTCAACGCGTGTGGATTAAAAAGAAGTAACACCAAGTGTTACACATATAAGCTACCAGAAAAGGCCATGGATCGCATAGGAATGAGTGTTATATATCAAAGTGGCGATAAAGACTATGAAACTGAATCCTCAAGACAAATTGAAACAGCTGCACGTCGATGATAGAAAATATTTAGCCCCCTTGAGGGGAAATTTAGCTCGTTTTGGTACCAGTCTAGCCCGTTCTTTAGTTCAGCAGTGGCAACACTGCTGGTAAGGAAGTGGAGTCAATCTATCGAGAGACTTGTGCGGGTCAAGTTGTACTACTCCTCTCCCTGGCCACTGTAACGGCGTCCTACAGGTAACACATTCTAATTGTAATACCATGAGGTTATATCATTAAAAAGCTGCAGTAGCATTAGTTCAGCTCCACTATCATTTCATTGTATAATTTGTATTCATAGCACGTCATATATATTTTAACTTGGGCATTTTTAGGGAGTAAAGTCGGGAGCGACCCCTCGAGTTCAACTTCGTGCGTTGTACACACAATCATTTGCATACAAGTTAAAATGCAGCGAAATCATATAAGACATTTATCGAAACTTATTACTCAGAACAAGCCCTTAGGAAAAGTCTTGTCAGTGGGCCTTGTCACTCGGGACGATTCCATGATTCCACTAGCAGCCTAGTGCTTTCAGCACTGCTTGTAATGACAAATGGTGAAACTATGATAAATATCGGTCACATTCTTTTCATTAAACACGCAAGACTGATATCCCATATTGATGAAATATCATTTCGCAGTACGAGGCGTTGATCAGACAATCGGCATGCATTCTTGATCCATAATTTGGAAATTACTTTTGTTATTCATTACCGTTCTCAGGGAACCATTAATAGTAATTTTTGAGTACCTATAAGTTTACTCTTAAGTTTATAACTGTTATTATTTAAATAAGCATGTTTCTACATGATAACATATTATAATGAAAGAGGTAAGGTGAATATAACTTTTTATTAATAATTCTTCTCTGTTTTAGTACACAGTTAGGTTTTAAATTATTTTCACACAAAAAAGAAAATAATGCAAAATTGTGATATTTTTTCTGTGTTTTACTAAATAAGTTTTTAAATTTTTTAACCCCATAACCTAATAATTAATAATGGTGTTTATTCAGTTAAGCTGAAATGAGTGGTATTATTTTCTCACTGCGGCAAAAACTCATTCCAAACTTGTACACCGTTCTAATTCATTACAGATATATAAAAATCACTTCCTCGCTGACATGAAACATTCGCCGTTTTTCAGATCAGATTAAATGGGGAATGTTAAATCAACGACAGTGAAAGAACACTACTACACACATGGAGGAATTTCTAGTATTCCATTTTCATTTCTACTTCTCTTCAATCATTTTTTTCTCTAATATGATGTTTGACATAGTTACATTTCAACAATTTTACTCCCGTGAAATCTTCGTTATTCGTAAAGTAAACAGGCTGGTATTGGCTCACTGTAAGATCGAAGCAAGAAAGCATTTGTCACGCAAAAGCGAAATGATGGATAAGATGGGGGTTATAAGGAACATTGTTGTTAAGTTAGTGAAGAAAGAACATCAATATAGTTTAGACAACTTAAAAGAATGGAAAGTATAAGAATGACAAAAATGATGTTGGGATGGGCTTCGGAGAGAAAACGAAGAAAAATAAGCTAAGAAGCATTAGAATAGGGCAGAAAGAAGTACTGCAAATATGAAATTAACAAAAAACGATGCGGAAAACAGAAAATGGTATGCAAAAATTCTTGAGTGAAAGCACTGTTAAAAAATCCTACATAAAGTCTGCTCAAGTTTGCTAAGATTTACGGAAAGATAGTGGTATTTTCATATTGTGCTTTAATTGATTAAGAACTCTTTTAGGACTTTTTATTTTACCTTTAACAATATGATTTACTCCTTCACGAAGAGTTTTCTTATGATATGTAAAAATTAAAGGTATAAACCTTATTGAATCAAAAAAATAACTAATCTATATGATTTAAATAGCAATAAAAAATTCTCGTTGTTATTGCTGTAGTAAATTTAAAAGTTCGTCATGACTTATTAATTATTTTTGAAGTATTTTAATACTCATAAAAGTCACATAATACCCATTGCTATTCTTTATTTCAAGCTACACATATTGTGATGCAATAAGAAAAAGTACGCAATAGAGAGTTGGGAGCAGTTTAAAATTGTTGAAATCCCTAAAGTGGCATTTCAAAACATTTACTCAATTGCAAACTTTTCTGCAAAAATACGTTGTTATTACTTTAAATAAATACAAAGAAACTTTCATGTTAGTCCCGGCGCTTTCGGTTCAAGAGATACTTGCATTTAAAGAAATGCCGCTCAAAATAATTAGTAAAACAATGAAGCAATGGAGTTCAGTCGAAGTTGGAACGACTCCAATGTTTCTCAAATATATTTCTAGTTTGGCTTTGAAAAATCCACAAAAATTATCCCTCTCGGTTTTTAATTCCTTTCATTCCTTGTCCTTCTGCATCCCTTTTTCCAAACTAAATAACACCAGGCAAGTATAACTGCAAATGTTTCAACTCTAGATCTTTGTCTATGAGCATTTCGGACATGCTTGACGGCTACTATTTTTGTTGAATCTAGAGCATTTGGCATAGCTGAAGTTTACGTTCCTTATCCAAATATTTCAACTGGCTATTAGCGCTTCTGAGCCAACTTTAAATACTGCGCACTGACAGAAGGTCAGGGTTGATATTTAATTTACTGCATTTGAAGAAAATGTGGAAATCATAAGCTTCTTGTTGACAGTACTGCAAAGAGTGTCTTAATGTGTAACCGTATCACAAGTTAGATGGCAATCTCCACAGTTGTAGCTGCAGAAAAATATTAATTGTCGTCGTACGTTCGTTATTTAATAGGTGACTGTAGAGCATTTTCGTGCAATGATTTTTTGTGATTATGAGCACCGTCTGGAAAAATGGCAGTTTCTTCCCCTTCAATTGCAGAAGTCTGTTAACTAGAGTTTAGATGAGCAAGAACAGTCTTAAAGTACATGGGACGTCCAGCAACAGTAGTCACAGATGAAGACATCTTTCATGTAGAAGTCAAAGCGAAGAGCAAACACGATTAGCTTGCAGGGAGATATAGGAGTCTCTAAACATTTAATCGTTGCAAGAAATCCTGCACAAATCCATATGTTGATACCGTTCTTGGTACCTTAACAATTGTGAAAAATTAATTAGAATTTATGTAACATTTTATTTCAGCTAGCTGTAAGTGAAGGGTTCTGTGTGTAAAAATGTCACGAAAAGCAGGAATTCTCGCTCGGAGAGCAGAGGCCCCGTTCTGGCAGACAATGGAGAAAAGTATTTCTTTTGTTCATTGGAAGGGGATTGCTTTCCCCCGGACAGGTATGTTGCCAAAGAAGAACGCTGTTAACACATGTGCTACCGTTAAAGGACGTTGGACTCTAACGTACGGTAGAACTTGAAATTGAACGGTGGACGACTCGCCAAGTTATTACGTTCACATAATCTGACTAGCCAATAACGTGAGAATTTGATGATGTCGCCGATAGCCCATAAGGATGTCCAAATTCACAGTGGTGGGAAAATAGAGCTTGACCACCACAGGTGGTCAAGCGAGTTTTATTTATTATTTAAGGACATGAAATCGCTCTTTTTGAGAATTTAGTCTTGGGAACTTGCACTGGAACACCAATGTTCCAGCTTCACTTATACTCGGCGCTTCTTCTTAGCAGTCAGAAAAACTAGTATTTGTCATATATTATAGCTCCGCGAGTCTGTCAAACTGTCTCATTACCGCAATCTGACGATAAACGCCCTGGTACGCACTTGTTAGTTGAATAAAAGATGTCAACTCGTAGATAACAAGGTGTTCTTTCTCATTCACACATCACCTTTCATTCCCCTCACTCAACCCCGAACCAGTAACATCCCTGTAGATGGATAAGAAGAGTTATTTTATGGTGAACTGTATCCGCATATAATCAAACTCTCATCACAATCCTTCCCGCCACCTAAACCCCGTCACACTTTGGCCTACCAACATCCACCCTCCTTCCAATAACTCCTTCAATGTGTGGAAGCTTTGTTGTCTTTGGGTACCCCACAACCACACAGAACAGTTAAAGGCAGCAAGAGTGGAATGATGTCAGAATATGGTTCGTCTTTTTCGACTGTGGCAGACCTGATTTTAAATTATCTAAATTTACCAACCCGTAATTGAAGAGGCAGTTAGTGGTCTGGGTCTTTCCAAATGACGACCCCAAAATGAAGGTTAATTAATGTCGAAGTGTAGGTCGGAATATGGTTGCCAGTTTCTTCTCAGCAAATTGTGCAGTCTTTATACTTCAGGAGCTAAAAGCAATCGCTCATGCTGGTGCACAAAAAGAAAACCAAAGGGCTGCCAGATTTGTTGCTTCACCAGGACAATGTCTCTTGCTCATACCGCTTTGAAAACAATAACCTTTTTGCAAGAATTAAGAGTGAAACTTGTAAAAATTCTCCCTATAGTTCACCTCTGTGATTTTTTCCTGTTTTTAACAGTCAAGGAAAGGGTATCTGTTTGGGAGTCTGGAAGATGCTGCATCATAAGAGAGGAGGTTGGTGCCATATCTAAAGAAGCATAGCTTCGCTGCTTCCATGATTGATTCCGGAAAATGCAACTTTCGATCAAAATCAATGCAGAACTTAAGAGAAATAATAAAATGGTTAGTGGATCGTGACCTTCAACTTAAAATACTTTCGAAAAGTAAGTACCTAACTTACTTATATAGCGCTTTGGTTTTGACGAAATTTTGTTTTCTCTCGCAAGGTTTTTCTGCATAATCTAGGATACCATAGATTCTACAACAATAGCAAATACGCTATTTTAAAGTTCCTGCTTTCCTCTACAAAACAGGCTATGGTTATTATGCACCACTAAATAAAATAAAAACTAATTAATATTTATGACCGATTTTTGAAGCATCAAAGAGAGTTGCAATAAATGTGCACAAAAGTGTATTTTATTTGCGTCGTTCATGCCCCAAAATACACATTTCAAACCAACTGATTGAAGACAGTTGTATAAAATCCTTTTCAAAGTTTTTACGTTTCATAATCAAGCACTTTATTTATAAACTCTCTAATATTGTAATAAAGAGTCATCGAGAAGTCGCTCCACAGCCATTGTATAGCCGAGATTTCACTGACCACTCGCCGAGCGTACTCATGTTTACTTAACTTCACTTGAGGCAAGCACAAGGTTCAAAGTGCAAACCATAGTAAAAGTGGGCGTATTACCGATTTCTAAAGAAGGAAGGAATGTCACAATTGCAGTACTTACTTTCTCCTGTGGGATGTCCTTCACTTCAGTGTTTTTTTATGATAAAAGCATTACGTTTTTAATGCACGACAATGTTTTCTATTGACAGTGAGTTTTCTTAGTATTTCAATAATGTGCATTACCTATGAGACATAAGAGAAAAGGCCATCTACCTCCATTTACAATATGGCATTCTCCAAGGATGCACGCAGCATGTATGATTTATTGAAATGTACTATTGAGAGAGAAATAGAGAGAAATGATATATGATGGGAAAAAGAGAAAAAAAAACGAAATAAAATAGGAATGTCAAACAGATATTGAAATAAATGACAAACTGATGATGTAATATAAAGCCCAAGAGACAATAGAAGCATAACGGAAGAAGAGGAAGAGGAGGAGAATGGAAAAGTAAAGAAATGAAATAAACTATTAATTTTAAAAAGTCTTTTTAATGTAGATCGTCATATGTAAGCAGCTTTTGTCTCTGGTAAAACAGAACATAATGGGGTCACTTGGTATAATGGATCAGATGTGTTAAAACAGGGACTTTCATGACAAAAACTATTTGATGAGTTCCGCGATTCGCTCCTCTGAACTTCAAAGGAAATAATCATATACTGCATAACGAGATGAGGGCGTAGAGATAGAGGTGTAGCCAGGCAAACCTTAGTAACGGATCTTTTTGCCAATGTAGTAAGTTTTCGGATTAATACTGGAGGTCTGTTCCGCGCTTTCCTGAGGTACAAAAATCGCATTTACACCACAAATAATGACTTATATCCTGAAATGTAGTTTATGTTCACTTTGAACTTCGCACTACCGAACTAAGGTGATGTATATTACAAGATATGCAACAGAGGAAACCCGTTATGCCATTTCGAAAACATTCTGAAAACTTTGTAAATGATTAAATTGTAGATCTTAAGACATAAAAACGAACATACTTAATTACTGTAATTGAATTATTACCTTGTAGTACACATACAGTCTTGTCCGAGGTTTCAATAATTTTGCATTTAGTTTCATTGACTATTCCAGTATAAGAATATCAAGAATTGCAACCAAAAACAGATACCCACTGCCACGATTTTATACTTTTATTTTAATGATATTTATTTTATTGCACTTACATTCAAATTTATCAGAATAGCGCACTGAAATATTTTATAGCTTCTTTGACCTAAAAATCAGCATGTACTAGTAATTAATAATCAACATGACGGGCTATTGAAAACATTTTGGCCCAGTAATTCACATTTCCAAACCAAAAAAGTATTAAACAAAATAGAAATACTATATGGAACCAAATTAATCAATATCATTTGATTTCAGAATTCTGATTTTAACAGTTTTACATTTAATTGGTGTTGTAGGTTACTAGTTTCAATTGTTGTTCAAATAAAAAAATGAATAAATAAAACAGTGTATGCCGTAAATCGATTAAATTTTGATTGTTGGTGGATATTTAAAATGTCGGACTGGACACTTATAACAGAAAGCACATTTTCTGGATATATTATTTGATTTTTATATCTATATGAGGGCTATTTGTAAAATAACATCAGTTTTTATATAGCGGGCGCAGCAATCAATATAGCAACACGGTTGTTTACACAGCTATGTAGTTTAATTCCATATGCTCCAAATGGTAGTACAGCAAAGGTAACACTGTTATTACTCGCCGAGTTGTACAAGTTCAAAATGTGTGTTGCATGCGAAATCCATTGGAAATATAATTTCTGATAGACTAAATCTTCAGTAATTACATTGAAAAGCACAAACTGTGGAAACTGATCAGAAAGCTGAGAAATGGTGATACAGAGGTTTCCTCTAACCTTTTCTTCAACCATTCGAGTCAGTTCTTCATTTACAATCTCGTATCCGCCGGTCAGTTCTGTTCTCATCTTCAACATTAGTTGGTTCGACCAGCTTGAAACACACGGTACTATTACTCAGGACTGGACGTATGTAAAAATTTCAGCCACAAGAACTCGTATCACAGAGCACTCTGCGAAAGTTCGATTGAAACACACATTCTGAACACGTACTAAAGCTCAGCAATCTTCAGTCTAATTGCTTGAAGGGCACTGAATACTGTGTACAGTATCGCGATCTGCAAAAGTAGAGTGGGGGGCTTGACAGAGCGGAGGAGGGCTTGAACACATCTGCAACATAACATGCTGCCATATAAATGAGGAACTCTCAGACTCAGATCTTGTACTCTCGCTGGACTTCTAGCTATGGGCGAGTATCTGACATCAATGTTTATTTTTATCGCCACTAGCTCGCGAACATAGTAAGGAGAATAGAAAATGCATGCGTAGTACATTCCTTTACCCTGCCTTCTTCCAATCGCCAGTAAATATGTTGTTGCTATTGTGTTTACTTTGCCCACTATATGAAAACGGAAGTAACTTTATGAATAACCCTATATTTACTAAATAGTGGAAATAAATACAGCTATAAGATAAATTTTCAAGCTCTCTTTTTTATTTGTACCAATAATATCCTAGGTGGTTGCATTGCCAAATAGTTCTATTTACAAGGTACGAAAAAATATGTAAGGAGTTTATGACCAGAATGGGGGCTTGACGCAAACTATTTTTAAATTGGAAGAGAATGGTTTCAAACCTTTAATATGTAATGACTACGTTGCAATATGACTTGTGTTTATAGCCAGTCAAATGTCCGAGGATAGGTGCTTAAGTTTCCAGCCTAACTATTTTATAGGTATGATAAAGACAAAAACTATATTTCACTTTAAGTATAGTTTTCCTTTATTGCAATACTCTTCTCACATCTTTGAATTAAAATTTCAATCCCTTCCCCCTAAATAATCAGAAGTCTTGCATCCATCACTTCTTCGTAACATTTAAATTTCATTACTCGAAGGTCCTTCTCGGGTCCTACTCAGCTTTCCTCGCCTTTTCTCTTTAATGGAAGCACGTAGACTGTGCAGTAGGACAGCATAGGACTTCCCATTTACTGTGGTGTTCCTCTCCTTGAAGTCAATGAAAAGTGTTCCTTCACAATCCCAAAAGATTGTAACTATGAGCTTCTTGATTGACTGAATGACCTTGACCTTTAGAGGCGATGCCTCGCCAGGTTTACGCCTGCCACTCCATTGATTCTCTTTTGGACAAGGGATCATAGTAGAGGACCATAGTTTCATCTCCTGTTACAACTGTTTGCAGAACTTCTCTCTCGTTGCCACGGCAGAGCTCGAAAAATGCCTGACAACAGATGACTCATTGCTGCTTTTGGACTGAGGAAAGAAGTCTTAGGCACCCATCTTGCACTAATCTTATTCATGTTTAAACGTTCATGAATATTTTGAAGGATTGTTTTTTAGAAAGGCTCAACCTTGCTGCTATTTCTGTAACTTAAAGTCGCTGGTCTGCCATTATTTCTCCTTCCACAAGAGCGATGTTTTCAGGAGTAAGCACCTCCAAGGGCCGACCTGCACGCTCTTCGTCTTCAATGCTTTCTTGACCCATTCGAAAAAGTTTGGCCCATTTTTTTACGGTAGAATATGAGGGGGAAGCTTCCCCACATACACCGTCCAATCGCTGTTTGATTTCATTTGGAGTAAGGTGTTCTTTTGTGAAGAACTTAATAACAGCTCGAAACTCCATTTTGAACATGTCACAATCTTCTACACATAGCCTTCTTCATGCAACTATATCTGAACAACTGAACACAACGGAGAGGAAGTTACAGGTGCAGTTATTTACTTAGCAATAAGGTATGACACCAAATATAGGTGAAGGCGATAATCCTTATAGGCGAGGCCGGAAACTTATGGACCTACCCTCGTACTCTAATGTCATTGGCGGAGGTGTGATCATAAGTGAACTAACTGCAACTAACCTAACCGCACATCAAGCACTGTCACTTAGTGTGCACCCTCAGAAAAGAAGAAAATATAACAGAACAACTGCGCGAAACCATGACCGATTTGGGAAATATTGGAAGCATACGCCAGCGTTAACACAGTGTTCACGATACACTTTTTAATGCCGGCTTCAGTTCAGGCTCGGCCTATGCCTGTAAATGACAGTTTGAACCTCGTGCTCTGATTACTGAGCGGACAAAATAAGAATTATCTAGTTTGGAATCCTAATTATGCTTGCATTTTTATTTCTTAATTTTTGCAATAGTATATCTTTAAATGAATAACATATATTCAAATGTTAAAATTTTACGCTCCAACATAAAAAATAAAAATAGATATCATATTAGTAAAGACAAACAACTAAACAGAAATTATAAACTGCATTTATTTTAATTAAAATAAATTGTCAAAATGTTATATATTTTGGAATAAAAATATTACTTTAGCTGGAAATGCAAAACGAAACCTAAAAATGCAGGTCACAACGGGGATTCGAACCTAGGATTTTGGGCTTCCGGGCTGATGCTCTACCCTGAGCTACCGTGTCCTACAAGCACTTATTTGAGCACCCGATTGTTAATATCCCCGAGACCTACATAAGTGCTCTCTGCTGTAAGAAAGCAAGTCTGATTCTCCAGTTCCGACTTTTGTCCGATACACGGTCAGTATGAAAGAAGCATTTCATATATAAATATACCCATACACAGTTAGCAGTTAAAACTGGGTCATAAATACGTAGCATTATGAATCGTCCATTAAAGAATTAATCTCTACAGTGCTGAAACATTAGGGAGATCTCCAGAGTGCATAAAAGTCAGATGAGAGTGTTTCGTGGTTCCTTGCTTGGAAGAAGACGTACAGCTTCACCCATGGTTGGAATCACGACTGTTTTCTGAATGTTTCAAGTTTTATTCTTCTTTTCCATCTTATGTTCTACATAAGGTAGTGTGAAAGAACAAATTCCATATATAAAGATAGCTTTACTGTTTTTCATATGTTTGTTGTAAGCATACTTACTTAACTTTCAAATAATCTCTTGTAAATTAAAATTATATTATCATGCACATACTAAATATTATTTTACTTAAAAAAATTAGGAATAAAATAATTCACACATGGGCAAGATTCGAACTTCGGTACTTCTTATTGCCAGACACCTGCTTTTAACCGCTCGACTATCAACGTACGTTTGCCATGGAGAACTTCGCGTGACTATTGATGACATTATGAGACTCAAGGCTCAAGTAAGTCCCGCTCGCAAAGACATTATCGAGCTCTGAGCCGAACATAACTTAAATAAATGTTACGAAAATCTGCTCTTTTATTTTTTTTTTTTTTTTGTCTTAGGATGTATATCTTCGAAAAATGGTAAGTAATATAAAGAACTGCAATTTATTGATTCATTTCACTTTTGAAGGACTGGCTGACATTCACCTGGTGGACAACAATGCATTGGTATCTCATTCTAAACACGTTAGAGCATAGGATTCATGAAGTAGTTCTAGGTACTTAACAGAATATATTGTTTTTGTAAGAAAATATTTGTGTTTTCATCCTCTTTAGTATCCATAAATACATTCTTATTTTTGAAGCTGAAGCCTCAAGCACCACACCGAAGCTTCCAGGACAATTTGGTCGTATTCTTTAGGTGCCTACTTTTCGATTCCATTTCTGTTCAAAGATTTTTTTATCTATTTATATGCTATAATTGTGCAAAGAATGTATGGGAATTTTGTTCATTTGGTGTTGAAGAATCGATTTTAAAGAGATAATTCTTATTGCTTCAAAGGGTTACGTTTACCAACTTTAAAACTTTAAAAATGTTTAGCTGATGTAATACCATATATCAATTAATTACTCCAAGAAAACGTAAGGAAGTATTCAATGTATTATTGTTACTAAGCTTCCCTGAAATTTCTGGGTCTACATCTATTAGATAGTCCCATTGATTATGATCGCACCACTGCTAATGAATTCATCATTGCAGGAGTTTCTGGGCAATACCTAATAAGCACCAAAGAACAATGTAAAAGAAAGTGTATTTTGGCATAATAAGCATTTGCACCTACGACCTCTCATACAATAAAGACAAAGTTTTCATTCCTTTTTATGTTTTTTCTCGAAGTTGTGTTGATTTATTTTAAAGACATTTCTTTTTAACGAATGTTATAATATCTTTAAATATGACTTTTATACTTAAATGGTGTATGACATTTTTAAAATGTTTTAATGACCAGGATTATTTTAAATAATTCTGGAGCTCTATATACTACGGATGCCAAAAATGTATACACATTTTCACAGTAGATATCTATTTAATTTATTTCAAAGGTGAACTGAAATACAATAGTAATGTGTAGTATGATGTTCTGTAAACAGATGTGACTTACATACATTATGATAGCGTTGCTACGTGACAGGTAAATCAACAATGAATAAATGAAGATCGTATGATGTTCTGTGAATAGCTGTGACTCACATTACGTTATGCTAGCGTTACTACAACAAAACAGAGACAAGATTATCGTTTGAACAGCGGAAAGCAATTTTGAAGTGGTATTGGAAAACCGAGAATATTGTTGAAGTTCAAAGGCAATGGAGACGTGTATACAGAACAGAACCTCCAGCGCGAGTAACAATTGCACGCATTCGAGACAAATTTGAGACTCATGGTACCGTATGCGATGTGCATAAGGGCAGATGTGGGAGACACCTCGCAAAGCGACAAGCCCCGCGTCCTCGGCTATGGTTTTGGAACGTTTTGAGCACTCGCCGCAGAAATCTACAAAACAATGTGCACGTGAGACTGGGATTAGCAGAAACAGCCTACGTCGTATTATTAAACAGCAAAGTTGAAAGTTTTCATTTCAAGACTTTTGTATGCATTAAATGAAGATGACCCTGATCGGAAAATGCAGTACTGTGACTGGTTTCGGAACATGGTGCAAGAGGATGAGGCCTTCTTAGGCTCAATCAGTAGTCAACGTACTCGGCAGTGTATCAGCGTCGATAGTGGACATTTTGAGCAACTGTTGTAACTGTAAAAGTCTAAGATGATTAGTGCTCATCTTTTTCTATTTGTGCGAATTCCGTTTTATGTTAATACAGTGTTTTTTCTTTGCTTGAAGTGTGTATACATTTTTGCCACCCTCTGTATTTTTGTTAAGTTTTCATTATAGAAAATATTTTTCCAGCTGCTAATAAATTATCAAATACGCTATTCTAGGTAACTTAAATCTTTATCACGTATCAGCTAATTTTCACATATAGCATTGCCATAGAGTTCACAGTATATTCATAATGCAACGCAATCGATAGTAAGAAGAAACACTGGTATGTAAAAATGACTGTACGACTCCGTTAAATAAATTCATGGTAAATGTTAAGCAAACGATAAGGGTTTAATGTTGATGTTCCTATTTGGCACCATAATATGACAAATTTGCGAAGAACGAAATCGACTTAACCTTCCCCACAAGGGAAGTGTTACTGTTATGAATACATCCAGGTTGAACATTTCAAATGCTGAATGCAGATTATTTTAAAGTTGTGGAAATGTGCTTAGTAATTCCTTATTTCTTTAACATTTATAATTTTGATTCATCGATTGATATTTATTTTAGAAATTAATCCACCAATATTTTCAGGTACGCATAGAGAAACTTGAATTTGTAGTTAGAACGAAAAAAAAAGTCTATGATAATAAAGGATTGAAAAGTGTGCTCCTCTACAACACAATTGTCGGTAAAACGAGTTGTTAAAAGTGAAAAGAATTTAAATGTATTCTCCATATTGCACTTGTCAATAGCTTTATGGAAAAGCCAGATTAAAATGTGCTCTCTAAACAATAAAGATAGACTAACAACAGCTACTAAAAGTATCGGAACTTCAATACTTAAATTCTGTACAGAGTCTTTAAAGGAAGTGAAAAAGCCCGTAACGATTTTTAACTCAGTCCCGATCGTCAATTGCTGAATAGTCAGTAGTCCCATATAAAAAGTACTTATTTATAAGCACTGCTTTTCTTGAAAGATTATATATTTTATCTTGAAACATAACAAGCCTTGTGTTCAAAATGGAAGAAAAAAAATTCTAACGATACAGTTATTTTTAGTATTACAGTTTATTTATTCTTCTGTAATTCTTCAGATCACTGCCGAACACACCTTTATATGTTTATCACACGTTTGTGTCATTCATAAAAAAAATTCTCCATTCTAATAGTAAAAATGTAAGCAGGTCGTCACTATATATACATACTAGGGATTCAAATAGTAATTAAAGCTTTTTATTTAACTCACTTTCGGCATAACACACTTCAAATATAGGTCCTTGCCATGCCATCAATAGTTCTTGGAACGAACTTCATCTGCAACAGAATCTCTCTCACTGATGGCTCTAAAGCTCTTTGGTTGTCAAATGTTGATATTGAAAGCGAATGCCTCGGAGGGGTTCTTTGATCTTCCAAGTAATTAGACCAGTAAGCTGCATTTACTCTTATACGATGACGTACAGCATGCACCAAAATTATGTCTTCATGATCATAACAGGCAATAAGCATTACTTTCAATGACAGATATAACAGCGTGTGGTTTGCGTTCACAGTTCCTCCCGTCCTTGACGAAATTCTTTCAACCATCTTGCAATAGTTCGATATGGTAGAACTTCTCTCCCATTTCTTGTAAACTCAGAATCACTAGATTAGCAATGTATTTTTTTTTTTTTCCTATTGCAACGCAGATTTGTGTACAAAATATCAATATATAGTTACTTCGAGACTTTCAACACTGTATATTAAAAAAAATAATTGTTGTTCTATAATATAACATTTAATATTCGCCGCTAAAAGCACTGATTTACATAATTTTTGTAATGTCCTACGATATATATATTTAATATAATGAGTCGGTCCTGGTGGTGCAGTGCTAACCATACTTGCCTTCTAAATCCAAGTTCGCGGATTCAAACCCGGCCAGGATCGATGGCTTTTTCGGGCGTAAAAATCCTAAGTATGGCTTCCTTCGGAAGGGAAGTAAAGCCGTGGGTCCCGTGTTGTACATTTACGGCACGATTAGGAACCTCACGCCTGAAAGAGAGGCCTCTGAGCAAAATTTGTCCGCCGTTTCACGCCGTAAATAGAATGGGACGCTGATGACCCGAGATGTTAAAGAGCGTCCATAAATAAACCAAATCAAAATGAATATAATGCTAGGCATATTATTTATATGTTAAAACCTAAGCTGGTATCTAAAGAGCAATAGAAGACAGCGCATGCAAAATCAAAAGTAAATTAGTAAATCATTAGTAGATCATTAACGTATAGCAACAGTTTAAGAAGAGAAGGACAAGTGCTCGGAAATGCTTCATTTCTATGTTAGAACACATGTTATGCAACTGTTTAAAGTCCATTAATCATGAGAAACACACAGGAACTGAACGTACCAGCAAACCACATGAAACACTTTCTTACATGAAATGTTCAAAATGCCCTCTTGGTCACATCTGGTTAAGTTGTAATTCTTAGATTCACTGCCAATGTTTCGTATTTCATTTCAACGAAGGTGGTAGTAGAAGTAGTAGTAGTAGTAGTAGTAGTAGTAGTAGTAGTAGTAGTAGTAGTAGTAGTAGTAGTAGTAGTAGCAGTAGCAGTAGCAGCAGCAGTAAGAGTAGTAATAGTAATAGTAGTAGTAGTAGTAGTAGTAATAGTAGTAGTAGCAGCAGTAGTAGTAGTAGTAGTAGTAGTTGTTGTTGTTGTTGTAGTATAGTAGTAGTAGTAGTAGTAGTAGTAGTAGTAGCAGCAGCAGCAGCAGCAGCAGTAGTAGTAGTTGTTGTTGTTGTAGTAGTATAGTAGTAGTAGTAATAGTAGTAGTAGTAGTAGCAGCAGCAGCAGTAGTAGTAGTTGTAGTAGTATAGTAGTAGTAGTAGTAATAGTAGTAGTAGTAATAGTAGTAGCAGTAGTAGTAGCAGTAGTAGTAGTAGTAATAGTAGTAGCAGCAGTAGTAGTAGTAGTAGTAGTAGTAGTAGTAGTAGTAGTAGTAGTGGCAGCAGCAGTAGTAGTAGTAGTAGTAGTAGTAGTAGTAGTAGTAGTAGTAGTAGTAGTATTTATTATTCCAGTTAATTATACATCAAAGTCGCATGGATCGCAAGACCGTTCATGAGTTATAAAATACTTCATTTCTGAAATTAATGACAACAGAAGAAAACAACAACAACATTAATAAGAACACCCAAATCTTCAACTCTAAAGAAGCAAATCAGTCGGTATAGTAAAGAACGTGCAAAAATAAAACCATTAAGAGGATAATGTAAAAGGGTAGATGATTAAGTAACGCACAACAATATTTAAAAAAAAAAAGTATTAGTTAAGACAAAATATTGCATACCGAATGAAGCCATGTCTCTTAGCTACTTTTCAACAAAGACGCCAAATTTCTCAACACATTTCTCCCATTGTGGAACTAGTTTCAATATAACTTGTTCATAAAACTTTTTTTTTTTGGGACTATGGCCATCTGCGCTAGGTCGATCGCACTTCTTCATCGGAATTGAAGCTTTGGCCGCCTAAGAATTTCTTCATTAGACAGACGAATGTCCGAGGATGCAAGGTCTGGACTGTATGGTGAATGCCGGAGCATCTCCCAACCAAATTTCGCGATTTTGGTACGGACAGAAGCCGCAACATGGGGGGCGAGCATCGACATGGAGCAATCTGACATTTGCAGCGTCGCGTTTATTGCGAAGGGCACGGTACAACTTCAATGTTCTTCCATATGATGCAGCATTCACAGTGGTCCCTTGTGTACCAGTAAGAAATTCTACCAACCGAACATCATGCATATCCCAGAACATTGTCACTAAAACCTTTTTCGCAGATTGTGTCACCTTTAATTTTTTCTTTGCTGGAGAATCGGGATGTTTCCACTACATTGAGGTCTGTTATGTTTTAGGCCTGTAGTGGCAGCAGTCACGGCATGCCCTTCTGCAGCAAACCCGTAATTAGTGCAAGCATGTCATCATTTACTCGCCTTTCTGGTCATCTGTCAGGTTTTTGGTATCCAGCGCGCACTAACTTTAGGATACTATATCGCACACCGTACCGTAATAAATGTTGAACATCTCTGACAAGGTTCGCAGATGGGTCTGCCGGTCGTTTAGATTTGCATTCTCACTGGCTGTGCCATTTCGTTGAGTTGCAGTTGTTACCGGTAGTCCGGAATGTGGCGAGTCAACAAGGTCACACAGCCTCTTTTAAAACATGTGTACCATCTGAAGATGTTGCTACGATCCAAACAGTTTATCGCAAAAGATCTTGTTCCTCAACATGAAGTAAAATAAGGCCACCAAAGAAATTTGAAGAAGAATATGAAAACTGTGCAAGAAACTCCGTAACAGCAAAGTTCCCAGCCAGATAAATCAAAGTATAACAACGCTAAACAGTATGAAAATGCTGGAATCCTTGAAAGTTATCCCCGATATGGAATGTGTGGGTTAATCAACCAGTATAAAAATAGCTTGTAAACTTTTGGTGGAGGAAACTCTATTTATGTCAGAGTTTTAGGTGCGTGTATGAAATTAAATCGAAAATAAGGATATTTTGGGGTAAACGAAGTGATAATACACACGCACTTTGAGGCTCAACTATACTGGCTTCCTCCAGTTCGCAGTCGCGCTGTCAGTCCGTAGCTCAAATAATCTCATTGCTGATTGCTACAGCTCATTCGCCTACGTAAGATTCGCACCCTTAACTGTCACTTTCCCTGTAATACTACGAAAACACTTTAAGGAAGCTAGTCCATGTTGAATGCTACGCGACAGAACGACTGCCTCACAGAGGTGTTGCAAAGACGTCTGCGGAAAACACAAAATGTCTCGGTCAATTTGGCGAAGAGCAAGCAGGCGGTTTCAAAATGCAGTTACTAACACACAATAATTAATAACATTAGCGCATAAATAACAAAGAAACGTATTATATTTCTCTCTTAACTACAAAATGAATTATCATAATAGAGACAGAAATAAAATTTGCTACTATAACACCAAACTGCAGGAGCAGCTATCAGGCAGTTGTTGGAAGGAAGTTTGTGATTTCACATTGTGATAGTTGATGGTTCTGCAGTAAGCAATTGCTGTAAACAGTTTTGTGGTTTTCGGGAGTTTCTGTTTTCGTTCAGCTCATTGTATAAAATGAAGTCCATGTTGATTCTGAGATCAAATCTTTCCCGACTCGAGGTGCACAACTGCTTAATGTTATTATATCTTGAGCTTCCAGAATGTTACAAGAACATCTTCGTATTTTGCGTACTAAATTAACGTCGGCGGCCAAGGCATAGCATCAGGAGGCATCCAGATGGTTATGGTTCCAATAAACACGTCGGTAAATCCATGCAGCGCAGTTGTTTTCTCCTAAACACCCTTTCTCTTCTAATCCGTGACGTTATCTCCACGGGTGGCCGAGGTCGTTAAGGTGCAGACTAGTGAGCAGGAAGTATGGGGTTCGAAACCCGCCAGGACCGTCCTCCATGTTTTTTTCAGGTTTTCCTCAGTCCTCATAAGTGGCAAATGCCGGGGAGGTACCCTAAACTTAGGCCTGGAACGTTTCCTTCCTTAAAAATAAATCATTTCCCAATATATACTTTCATCTCATGTATCACCAGTGTCCATCGCTTGTGATGCCTCTGTAGTAAAAACGGGCGTTAAACACTATACATCGATTCCGGCGATGTTAAAGACTAAATCAACAACTTCTATTCAGCGACTCCGAGAACTCGAAACAGCAGAATCGGGGCCTGTAGGTTATCGTCATGTGCGACGATTAATCGCTCTGTGACAAAACAAAACAGCTACGCAGTACAACTATGTAAGTAGTTATAAAGAAATTAAAATTGCACGAATGAAATCTCTCCAGACTTTTACTGTACTTAATAAAGACGGTGTCTATAGGTTTGTTTAATACCCTTATGACCTAATTCACCTCTCATTCCCGTAAAAGTGCAAGACATGGACTCACAATCATGCCTCTTTGCCGCCTTCTTGCCCATTTCCAGCAGAAGTGCCATTAAAACTCTACAAACATTCGTTTTATGAAAAATTCAATACTCTAAGTAGAACATCGTACAGTACGAGATTCTGTACCAAGTGCAGGGTATTTGGGACATGTAAACCACATATTTTGTATACAAGTTGATAAGCCTCTCACAAAAGGATATTTTGTTCTGCCATTCCACTATGATAAATGCAAAGGTTGACGTCGTTTATTCAGATGAAAAGTGTTGCAGAAGTAATGAACAACTAATAAAATATACCTATACATTATTGTGGCTGCAGAAATGTTAAATCTAAGCCAGATACGCGAAAATAATTAAGATGGCGCTTTGAAACACAAACGATTAAGCAGTTGAAAAGGCAAAATACTGAATATTATCAAAGTATATATTTAAAAAGCTAATATTTTTACAGCATATGCGTTTCCTCCAGCAATGAAGCCCATTGATGATGATGCAAATTGTGCTTTTTGCCTTGGTACAGATTCTGTAAAACTCTTCACCTGCTTAACCTTTCTGTCATTATATCTTTTCAGATAGTTCCAAACATTTCCACAATGTTTGTTTTATTATTAGCAAACATTTATATTATTGTCCCAAATTATTCTCTTTGCCACCCTCAGCGAACTTAAGTTTTTTCAATATTAATTTTGAAAATTAAATCAAGAAATGCAGTGAGAGCAGTTTAGAAGTCCCGCCACTTAAATCGGTCGATCAGTGGGCCTACATTCAACCAATCAGTGAGATACCGCACGCGCGACACACACAGCTCCATTCTTTCTTCCAGTCAGTTGTGAGCGGGATTTCGACATAGTCGGGCAGTTGTGTTGTGCTGTCGGAGTAGATTTTATCTTCAAGGCATACATCAGGTGCAGAAAGTTGTGAGGTTGAACGAGACAGGCATTTAGAAGTAAATTTCCTGGCACCAGGCTAGTGCAGAAATTTAATGAAACAGGTTCTGTTACTTATTGAAAAATATTCGAAGAATGATCATCAATCCATGACGGAATTGCGTCGTATATTTGAATCCAGAATTGCTGGTCCTATTTAATGGACACCTCTTTCTCCAAATCTTATGGTTTGCGATTTTATCTTTTGAAGGGGGAGCAATATTCAACTAACACTGGAGGTATTTAAAACAAATATTTGAAACGAAGTTAAGCCTGTTGGTGAGTGGGAACTGATGTTTTTCTATAAGAAGATAAGGCTTGTGTGCCAGCACCTACTACAAAGAGATGAGTATCGAATTATATTATTTAATATGTAGTATCTAAGCTTTAAAATGATGTGGAACTTGAGCGCGGCGAGGTTATGCAAGAAATACCGGCGACAATGTGGGATCGGAACGCCAACCGGCTGAAATATATATCGGGGCTTTTAAACTGCCCTCACTGAAGAATACCTGCTGTACTTTAAGTTGTTATGTACATTATAATAACTGAATCAGAAGTTACAGAATAATGTCATATTTAGCATAATACGTTGCATAATAACATTTTTTTATTTATATAATTTTTTGCTTAGAAATTCATTATTTCCAGAGTCCTACCAACGCTGTCTTAGCATAAAAACAAAACATCATTTACGCTTTATATAAGCAGATCCAACTTTTGTGTATTTTCATAAATCGTTATGCTTTTGTTTATTCTGAGAGCTGAGGCTTTGGTTGCATGATCCCTATCCTCTGCGTCAATCATATTTATACGGTGATTTTAAACGTTTATATATCATACAGTTCTTCGAGACAAAGCTTTTTTTCCTTTACTATTGCAATAGGAAATTACGAAGACTCAGGGGGAAAATAAGGGAATTTATAAAAAAAAATGAGCGCTTTAATTTTATAAAAAAATAAAATAAAAAATAATAGATGTGATATTTCAGAAGATGTGCTTAACTGAAGGCTATAAATCAGCAAAATCTTCAGGACTATAGACTTCCGCAATTACTTAAAATAATGTCTATACGTATACGAAATTTTAGCTTTTAACATGCGTTCTAATTAACCAGCTACATTATTTTCTAAAATACTCTGTAAGATTGTTGAGTTGCATCAAATAGTTAACCTTAATATATGATGGGCTCATACTACAAGACCTAAAAACCGATTGCGGATATAGCTCAGATTATTCCATAGTTTGTCCTCTTTCGCCAGGAATGGTACATATCACAGCTGATGTATACAGTACATCACATACATTAATTTTGCTCTTTTGTGTAAAGTACAAACATCATCATTTATATTAAACGTTTGTGTATAAAAGGATAAAATTAAAAAAAAAAAAAAAAAAAAAAAAAAAGAATACTGCCAATCTCTTCCAGATAGAGAAACGGTTCGCTAACATCTTTAAAAGTTACGAGAAAGAGCTAGAACCACTCAATAACAAGACACATGTTCCCAACCACCGTATTCTTATGGAAGAAAAGTTAAATAGCCTACGCAGATTCCCGCAATGTATTGTCTCTGAGGGGCATCATTTGCAACATTACTTGTAACAAAGAATATTGCTATTATTATCAGTTTTAAATATATTAACGATTTATGATTTCAGTAGAAATATAAAGTCTAAATAAAAATGCTAATTTTACGTGATTGCAGCGCCTGCGCTTCCACAGAAAGCGCGGCGCTCAAGCCCGAACCTGTAAAACCTCATTGTATGTATATATAAACTTTCACACTATCTTATGTGAATAAAAATATAAGACAAGTCAAATCTATGCATAATATACCCATAATAAACTTATCCAATTACATTTATAATGCTCTACATACTCAATGTGTTGCATTTATATTCCTCTATTAAAAACGTATTTGGTACAATTATATTTTATAGAATTAAAAAGTTTATATAATTTAGTAATTGTATTTCTTCAGGGAGTTCATTTTTCTTGTGTATTAGATTATATGAATTTATGTTATAATGTTTGTTAAATCTTTATCCACACAAATAATACGTTATGGTTTATTGATGTGGCATAGATTAATTAAAAAAGTAGCTGCAGAGTGTTTATATTTAATTGTCTTACTAACTTAATTTTTTTTCTATTGTGCATATTCCTTGAAAAGTCATGGCAAAAATCAATAAATATTTTTCACCACAATAATATATATTAAGTGATTGTGGACAAATGAAAGATGTTTAAAATAGAGCAAAACAAGAATAGTCTAAACTTTAAAGAACAAGATTTTGAGTGAAGGAACAACTTACATTGTTTTATAATTACGGAATTATGGGAGACTAATGCTGCATTATTGACCTGGGTGGCTTAGAAGGTAACGCATGAGATGCACATTCAAGGGGTCCTGCGTTAAAATTCCTTGAAGCCGGTCATCCTGTCCCAAGGTTTTCTATCGTTCTTCTAGTCGATCAGGCGAATCCTGGATAGGATATTTACATTTCGCAAAATTTCACTCTTCTATTTCATTATATTTTATTCCGTTAGTTCTGTTACAGGTGCGAAAGTTCCATGGAGGTGCGTTGGTGAGGTGTGATGGTATCTTGTACCATGTACCTTGGAAGATTTCGAGCCGGGTTCCAATATGGAAGCGAACCTTCTGAGGTAACCATGCTCTATCGGCGTCAAGATGTTCTATAGAAAATATCAGAATCGTGTTAATTTCCGCGCAGTCACCATCTGGGTGCCCGGTGTTTCCTTCACTTCGTCCCTTCCTCTCGGAAGGGCTCCTATTGTGGACGTACGCAAAAAGCGCCATCCATGAGCAAGGCTTAAGTATTGAAGCACCCTCCTACGCCCAAACAATGCAATGCAATCCAAACCAAACTAATACTGTATTAGTTTACATTAGGTTACTTAAATTCCTAACAATTTCATCGCAATACTACTTAAACTTTTGTTAAAAATGTAGACACCATTGTTATTAAACTTAATGACTATACAAGAGAAGGAAGACGATTCTTTTTATTACAAATTTTTCTGCCATCAAATTGCAAAATGTCCCACAATTGTTTAACTTAGTTCATTGCACTTTACACCTGTTTAATTCCCTTTGGTTGTTGACACCGTTAGTACTTTGTTTTCAAACATTCCTAGAGGTAAGCGAGTTGTTAAATGCTTTAGGAGCATGCAATTCAACCTGCCTGGCATAAACAGTAATAATTACTGCTTAGCGACGTACCAAACAGCCTTTTCGTGTCTGAATAAGATAGTGAACATGAACAAAGCAGATATGGTACGTCGTGTTTCTAAGTGCCTCATATACTGTAATGCCTGGGTTAAGGTGTGTATTTTATTTTTCTAGATGTAAATTAGAATATATTTCTTGTTTGGTCTGATCGCAATATCAAAAGAATGAGGAAAGAAAATATTTTCCCTATATATTTAAAAAATAGAATTTACACTTATAAATGAGATCTGGCTTGCCATTGAGCTGAGTTGTTGCAAAACTGAAGAGTACAATTTTCATGAATACTGAGGGAAATATGTTGAATGCAAAATTATATAGTTTTTCAAAGAAAAATATTATTGGGCTAGAAAAATTACAAAAATGTAAATTAAAGTAGGCCGTTATTACATTTACTTTTCATTAGTGTCTAAATTGCATGTGTGTTATTAATTTGCAATTTCATAATTAGCCTGATGGGCACAGAACGCTTTGAAATATATTGTTTTAAAAATAAAAAAACTAACATGTAATAACTTTTATGGGCCTTTTAAGGCACCATTATCGCCATATCTGTTTCGTTTATCATAAAGACGTTAACAATTAAAGACAACACTTGATGACATTATGTAACAAACGTTTCAGGTGCAAATGGTAATAATTTACATTAGGTATTAATAAATATTTACTTCCGTATCATTTATTTTGTTTATAGTTTTAATGTATATAATGTCAATAGGCCAAACTATATCATGTTAATTTTTAAAAATGGTATCGAATTTCGTAATGCTCTACAAAACTGTATTCACATGCTATCTAGAGATGAAACGAGTTAACTTAAGTTCGGCATGTTTTACTACAGAAGGCAAGAGAAACTATTTTATTTTGTGGATTTATCAAAGAATAACTATGCAACACTATGTTTTATCCTGATTCTTGAAGCTTCCTCTACAGATAGAAGTTAGGTGATGTCTGCACAAAGAAAAGTGCATAATATTAAAGTTGTGGCGCTAAAGGTCTACATATACTTTAGGTTATATATGAATTTAAATCAGTACATAAATGTTTAACAACACCCTTTACATCTTGTTCTAATATCTCAATATAATACTTAATGAATATTTATCATTTAGACAGATTTTTAAATTTAGATTAATATTGTATATTTTTTGCCCACTGTTAGTTATGAAAAAAGAGGTAACACTAATTAGCTCAACCGTTCCTAATAATGTCAATATTAATTTTTTTCTAATTCAGTTGTATTTTATATCCAATATAAAATATCACCCATTTTCTTGAGCTATAGACTTCAATGATGGGATAATTGTATTTGGGTAGCTTACACTATTGAAAATTTTGCTTTTTAATTAAATATTACTTAATATGTGGTTGTAAGCATTTTAAATATAGTTTTTCATTTTAATTTTAGAAATAAATGGTATGTTTGGTATAGAGAACGCCCAATTGTAGTAACAATTATTTTACGGGTTATTTAAATTCTAAAAATAACTAAATTCCCAACATATTTTGATTCTGTACTTAAGAATGAATCCTTAGAATTATAGTTTTATGGGGAAATCATTTATAATCCTTAAGTTCTCTCGGCAGCTTGTTTTTCTAACATTTAATAAATGTTCTATTTGATTGTTCCGCAACGCAGGACTCGAAATGTGTGTCTGTATACTTTTTATTTATGCAATTTAACATTTAGCTTAACTTTTCATTGTATTTTTATTCTTCTCACCTGTACCCTTTGTATATGGTATAACCAAAATAAAATATTCGACATCGGCAGTCAAGTTATGTGAAAGAAGGGGTCGCCTGTACCGGCTGTTACCGTGGAAGAGCAGCCGACGCAATCGGAAAAAGGAAGATAGTCGCTGTGCCTGAAGTTATTAACATATTTTTTGTATTTATAAGCATAAAATTATATTGCATTTAAAACTTGTAATAATAAATATTAACATCTATTATAAGAGTTCTTTCAGCGACAACACATTGTTGGCATTTACGTAGGAAAGTTGTATATTTAATGTAACATTTCTTCCATAAGAACAGGACGGTTCGGAACATGTTTCTTGTCTGAGAGATCCTGCTTTTATAAGTTTTTAACAAGTTGGCGAACAGTTCCTTTACCTGAAACATCATTCTCATATATTTTGTTGCGAATAGCATTAGCACTTCTCTGTAAGACTTTATCTTCAAACACATAAAAACCCGTTCATCAAGACTATATGAATGTACTGGCAAAACAAAAGAAGAACAATTAAAAACAATGAAAGAATAGAATAACACACGAACGCAAAACCACTCGTTAACAAACCCTCTTTCAAACAAACAACAAGCTGCTATCTGGCAATGCATTATATGGCCTTGACGGCTAACTTCTCCCAATACCCAGCCACGATATGTCCCCCCGTAACTTAACATATACAGAGATTCAAGAAAGATTGGATTGAGCTGACTTCAACAAAAATACTTTTTCTCCGAGCTTAACCATTTTGCCTTTTTGAACCCCAAAATATTTAAAAACAGAATATATCACAAAAATACAAATGTCATAAGTTGTAAATTTAAACATTTTAGTTGCCACTACTATTATGCTACTATGAATAAATAATAGTTCTAATTTTTTGTTTTCTTGAAAAATGTTATAATTTTCTATTTTCAAGATGAAAATTCAAGTAGGATAAATAAAAATACAAAATATAGAAGGTCAGGGTTAGGATTAGCACATTATGTGCAGTAAAATTCCTGATGCAGACATTTCCCCAAGTTATAATCATTTCATATATCTTAAACTTACAATTATGTTTACATTCTATTTCTATGACGAAAACACACATCACAGACAGCGAATTCTATCAGGGTTTCAAAAATGTATACACACTTTCACAGTAGATATCTATTTAATATATTTGAAAGTTGGACCGAAAAACAACAGTAATATGTAGTATGATGTCCTGTAAACAGTTATGACTTACATACATTATGATAGCGTTGTTATGTGACAGGTAAATCAACAATTAACAAATGAAGCCAAGATTATCGTATTGATCGGATTAAGTAAAGGAACCGATAACTGGAATAACTGAATGTCTACTGGTTTACAAACAATCCGCATGTTATTTTCGAAAAGGTTGTTAATTTACCTGGAATTAATCATTGGTGTAGATTGTCATCTAGGGGTCTAATTGGACCGTTCTTTTTTGACGGAACAGTAACTGGCCCAGTGTACCTGAACCTGATACGCATATCCGTATTACCCGGCATAGGAAATAGAAATGAGGAATTTTACTTCTAATAGGATAGTGCACCATCACATTACCACCGAGATGTACCTGCATACCTTGATGGCATATTTCAAGTCACTGGAGAGGTCCGATTGAGTTTCCACCGCGTTCTCCGGATCTAACTCCGTTGGTCTTCTGCCTATGGGAAACTTAAGGATGTTGTATACCGTACAAAACCAGTCACACTAGCAGCACTTCGGGAAGAAATTGAAACGACATGTGCTGCAATCGCTGAGGACACTTTCGCAAACTTTGCTCAATCAGTAGTTCAACGTACTCAACAGTGTATCGACGCCGATGGTGGGCATTTTAAGCAACTGTTGTAAGTGTAAAAGTCTGAGATGATTAGTGTTCATATTTTCTATTTGTGTGAATTTGGTTTTGTTACATTAACACAGTTTTTCTTTGTTTGAAGTGTATATACATTTTTGGCACCCTCCGTGGTGCTGAAGTACTAGAAAATGTTGCCAGATCAAGAGATGGAACTAATCTAAAACAGAAAATTGCTAAGGTTCTCCGTACAGTGTCTGGCAGTTCTTTGTATAACAAATATAACCACAAACGAAATGGTTATAAGAACGAATAATTTGACCCAATGGAATTTAGAAAGCTAGTGCTAAGAGTGATGCTTCAATACAACTTATTTTTGACACGTTGACTAAACTGCATCAGGGATACGCTTTACCTCATACCATGCCAATAAATGAACGAAATTGATATTACAGCAACGAAAACAAGCTGGGGCAATATTGTATTTGCAAAGAGAGGTGAAAGGGGTGGTATGAATAACGCACTTGTAATGAGAGAGGACAACTTTTTGTGATTTATGCTCGCACATTACGTTCAGCTGCTCAGCTGTATCAAAAAACCCAAATTATTCCGTAGCCTTCATAATAAATTAAGCGTTATAATTCAGCATATCTTCATTTGTAGCTACGTGTTGGCACTGTATTTCTTTTTATTAGGTGCAAGGTTTAATTAGATCCAAGGTGCAATAATACCATTATAGTTGTTATTGTGAATAGCCACTAGACAACACAGAACAAAGTATTGATAACAAAAATGCATATAGAAATCACTCTTGCATTAGAGTGGAATCCAACCCACGTTCCTCAGATGGCCAACAATTTTCCGAGATTGTACATTGAAAATTCAATTGCATTTTTAATAAATGAAAATGAACGTTAATTAGCAGGTATTTACCTCTCCTGATAAGAAAATATTTTATCAACCAATTTAGGAGCCGCTATCTGAGTTGGCGTACCTAGCATAAATCGGTTAAACTTCAATAAACGCCCGATTCCTGGTAGGAAAGGTAAAACTTTGCTTACGCAGGCAATTGAGCTAGCTCGGTGGGTTTATTCCACCAATTGTTTTAGTTTCGCTTATGTAGGGTGTTGTTGTTAGATGTTTCATTGATTATTTGTGTATTCTGGAGTATGTCGGAGTGAAATATAGGCATTCTATAACAAATGGTTGTTATGTGCAAAGAAATTATACAGGTACTGCAGGAGAGAATTTCATGCTAAGTTTCCAGGCTTAACATCTCCATCAGGAAGTGCAATTTTCACATAGGTGAACAAGGTTCGAACCCAAGGCATTGACAAGAAATGACAAAAGTCAGGGGAAAAAAAACATATTTTAACATAGGATAAGCTTTATGAAATAGACTATCGATTAGGAACTTCTCCTCATCTTTAACACGATTAGCCTATCAAGTTATTGTATCTGTCGGCAGTGCGGATAAAGCCACTCAGCTGCTGCACTTGTATTCATATAAATTACTGCTGAAATAAAAGCCACGGAGGCGCTGACTAAAATATTCCGGGATTAGTTTACAATATCTGCGAGAGTCTCAAATTTTTTTGAAAATAATTCAGGCATGTCTCACAGAATATGGAAGACACTTCGAACATCTACTATAATAGTGAATACAATGTTAATTAATATTTATTTATAATAAATAACGAAACAAACAATATATGCGCACCATAGATTCCCACCAATTGACATCATTAACTCGACAAGTGGCAGTAATTTTCGGTTTTAAAAGTTTAATTTCACTATAAATATATATACGATATAATATTTCCGTTACTCCTAATACTTCCTGGTGAGCTATCCAGCTTTTAACTTCGGAACTAAGATAGGTATATCCTGAATACAGAAAATGTTAATCCTACTTCATGGATTTTCCGTCATTTTAACTGCAGATTATCTATCATTTAGTTATGTAAGTCGATCGTGAAATTCAAGAAAATGTCTCGTTCCTACTCGCTGCGTGCCCAGGTTGCGAATTGAATGATTCATGTAAATTTATTTTCCCCCAGTCTGTGTTTACTCTTTTGGGAAATTGGACCAACTCTTCTGTGCCGCTTATACTGCCCTAAGAAAGACTGCTTTTATTCGATTTCTTTATAGCTCTACCTGCGGGAGTAAAACAATACTATTCGGATAAGATTGTGCGCCTACTTTCCTCATTTTCAAGTCGAAGAAAACTTCTTTATACTATTTTGGCTATTTAAAATATTTCTATTGTGGTAAAAGCTTTAACATAAATTGCACATGTGAACAGTTGGTATAAAATACACTTTGTACTAATATTTATGTTTCCTTTAAGTATTAAACTGATATAACTAACTTACAAAGAAAATGAAAATATACAGCTGTTTAAATAAAAGTGTAGCATATTTTAGAAGTTAATAATTAGTTAAGTTCAGGAAGAAAAAAAAAACGCCACAAACTTATCTGGAAATAAATTTCTGTCAATGTTGACTCATTTTTTATTGCGTTCAAACAGGGTTAAGTAAGCATGGGCTCAATATAATAGCTACCTTCGAGCTTGTGTAGAGTTTTCTTCATGCTCTTCATTTATTAGTTGCGTTTCACTCTGCAATACACTAACGGAGATTCGTAAGTTATTCCCAAACAAGTCAGTTGAAATTACAGGGTAACGAAAGTAATTCATGCCCGATAGGGCACTTCCTCATTTTTATCACATACTGCTACAACATTCAACTCGAAACTTTAGTGGGCGATGGATTGGTCGAGAAAGTTCAGTCGCATGGCTTATCCGCTAATTAACGTTAATAATTAAGGTTTTAGGCTATAGGGAACACTCAAAAATCTTAGTGGATGCCACAACTTTTGACAACATATGACATGCCATGACTCAAACCGAGAGCAGACAGGTTATGTTTGCATGCGTGACTCTCTGAAGTGTAAGGGCTAAAGGGCATGGTAAGCAAATAGTTCTTTAGTGGCTACTGATTGAACAATTGGCGATAATAGGCCAGATTGGCTATATTAGTTTTCGGAAATTTGTTACTAGAAATATTTTTCTTAGTTTAAATAAGTACAGTATACTTAACATCCTGTATAAAATTTAAGAGAATATGCACTTGAAGAAATCTATGAAGTGATAAGGCAAAATGATTGGGTTAAATCATTAATTAACTGGAAAAGTGGTATGAAAAGCCGAGATCAAACGAAATGGTAAGATATTAATTCGCAGACTTAGGCAATAGGTAAAGAGTTAAGCGAGAAGCAGGTAGTACCTTTTCCATTTCTTGATTTATTTTAAACAAAAGACGATCTCATATTATTTACTGTGGGCTGTTTCGTCATCTTCTTCCCTAAAGTACGCACTTTTCTCAACTCCTTTCATTTTATACGTTTTTAACGAAACAGTTTATGATTAGTTCTCTACCACTCACTGGTCGTAACGTGCATTCATAAGGTAATTAGTAGCATATGGATAAAAAATTGTGACTTTATTTCTGAGCTGATTAATTCATTTTTTATGGATTTTCTTTGGATTGGGATCCATAATTTTTCATTTTTAAAATAAGTTGCTTTTTAACGAAAATCTTATCATGAATAGGTGAGTAGAAAACGCATACAAGTATTATATATATATACTTTTATTATTCTGATTATTTTTTGGTTAAAGTAAAAGAATTTAATAAATAATAATAATAATAATAATAATTCTGTGGTTTTCCCAAACTAATAACTGAACTTTTCTATAAATTTTTATGATAAATTCAAAGTAAAATAATGAACCTGAAAAGTGCAAAAAATACATATTCAGAATCAAACTTTGGCTCGTGCAGGCTTTTACATTCAATGAAATTTGCATCAAGAAAAAAATTAAAATAGGTCAATTAATTTTAGTGTACATAACATGGAATGTAATAGAGCTATCTTTAACATTCAATTTTATTTTTCAAATTATTTGTTGGTTCCCCTTTAGCGATAGTAGGATGCAGGGAGAGAGATAAAAATAATATTACTGGAGGGTGGAAAAGCGTCAGCTAAAATGCTCAAACAGACAGTGTTTACATAACGTATAACACGGGTGATGGCATCTATCTGTCAACATCCTGTAATGCGACATTATTTGCAAGCTTCGGAAGCTATTTTTGAAGTTTTATTCACATATTTCACTTGGTTCGCCTGTTTAAAAGGTGCGAAAAGTGCTAGCCTCCACTGAGAGTTCTAGCACTATAAATATTTTAAGCGGTTTTTTAAATGACCAGTTTCAAGTTTATATCCATCCACAGAATAAATCCAGTATTGAGGGTAAGATAATAGGGCTATGGTTACAGATATAAATATGTTATTTGTTGACTGTACAAAATATAGACGGACACAAAAAAGACAGTTATTATAACTAAAAAATGAAATACATTGAAATCACAAAAAATAACTTGCATACTTCTTTCCATTCTCTTAAAAATTTAAAGCTCTCTTTCTCAAATTTACCACAGATATAAACAGGATATTTAACACATTTTAAAGCATTATGTTTGTTAATATGGACATTATTTCTCTGCATTTGTGCACATCCATATTTATTTTAAATATATAAAATATTTAAATTAAATAATTGTATTCATTTTCTGGTATTCATTTGGTTATATTTATCTTAGCGTTGATACCTGCCTTCTTTCACTGTTTATCCATCTATCTCACTCAGATGCATAACTACATTTACTGCAGTCTTCCTGTGCCAATCGTTCACATCCTTCTACCCTGTATGTCTTCGAGTATTTAGTCTCTTCTTGTCTTTGCCTCCGTTATCTCATTGTTCCAAGTTCATCCTGGTCTTTCTTCTTCTCATCTTTTTGGTAGTGGCCATTGATACACTACTTTAAACCATCTATCCTCTCCCATTCTCATTAGATGGCCAACCCATTTAACGCTTTTTTTTCAGTTCTTTGGAGTGCTGTATCTTCTGCATATGTGGTATTTATAATTTAAAAAAATGTTAATTTGATACATTTCTTGAAATTCTAGTCCTCCCCCTGAGATAATCCATTTCAACTGTTCATATTTTTTCTATCTCTCTCCCACAACTCAAAACTGATTCAACCAATATTTTCTTTAGTATGTATTTTTCCAAATGTTTTTGTCCCACCATATTAAATTTAATATTTCCTTTATCCAGTGTTTTCTACGTTATTAATGATTGTTCCTAAATATTTGCACTGGTTAACTTGCATTTGCCTTAATGGGAAAATACAATATTTTATCCATATAGAATTATTAGTATAATTGACTTTAATTTAACTATGGCTATTACCCACCTTATGAATGATCAATGCATTTGAAAAGTATACCACTTGTTTCTGAACTGTTAATGTAAATACTTAATAGTAACTTAATACGTAGAACTCAATAAAATGAAACTCAATAACAGAATCTTGTAATTTTGTTATAATTCAAGAATTTTCCGTATTATTCTTAATGATGTTATGTCTCTTTAGTATAAAAACCTCCAGATTGTTATGCACAAACCTAACCTAACCTAACTTAACCTAACCCCGTCCCATCCCATCGAGCTGAGCTTCTAGTGTTGTAACTTCCGTCTAAAGAGTAACACACTGCCAAGAGATATCTGGTATTCCTCAGCGTTGCCACTGTTTTTTCTGCACATCAATTGAGCAGAAACTATGAATGCTTCTTGTTTTTATAGCATTAAGAAGATATAAGTGTATCTTAATTAATAAGTAAAGAAGAAATGAATACATTATTTAACATCTCTTCCACACCCGATCTCTGTTAGTACTAAACATGTACATACAGAAAGAGATTCCAGAGACGTTACAACATTGCTTTCCTGAGTGAAATCTAGTGCACCCCATTCCTCACGGTCATCACATCAACTTAATATAAATAAGCAGCTGTAAAGCTGTAATTTAGTTACAGGAAAAAAGGTCATCAAGGTCTTTGAACTATATAATCAATTTATCCATGTTTAAATCTAGAACCTAGTGAGTGTAGTAGTTGTTTATCACGAATTTATAAGAACATTTTATTATATAAGGTGTGGTTAAAACTCTACTTCTCTTTTATATGTATTTATACAATATTGATTGATTGATTGATTTTGTAAACTTTGTACCCAAGTATATACATCTAAGTACAACTTTATTAACATTTCCTTATCTTTATTTTGCAACGTTTTATAGTTTATTATTATGATAATATATTTCCGAAGAAATATTTTCACTTTTTTGTCCATCTTGAAACCATTCTGTTATCATCTACAAATTATATTCCTCTGTCATTAAACTTTTTATATATGCCGAGTGTCTCGCCTAGCTTGCAACCTCAAATATTTTCGAAATGAAATAAAATGCGAAAACTTTATTTGCAGGGGCTCACACAATGGAAGGGTATGCAGAATCCAGAAGTTACATTTTCGTAAATATAACTTGTATGCTTTTTCTAGTAAACTTAAAACTAGAGGTCTAATTACTGACAATGAATTAGTTTCATTGTTCTAAACTGCATACCTTCTGAACTGGGTAAACTTTTAAAGAGTGGCAATGAAGACACTGTTTCTGGCGTTATACAAAGAGTGTAGAACTGTACACAGAACATGGGTTTGCGTGTAATGTTTCTGTACTAAAAACACGCAGTAAACAAACCATTATCATTCCAGCATGCCCCACTGCTCAGTGTTCCAGTGTCTCTATTCTGGTCAACTGTATTGCTGTCAGTGTCAAAAAGGGAAATAACCTGTAACGCATTTCACGATATCTGTTCTCAGCTGACACTATTTTCCATATTGATATTTAGAACGCTGCTATGTTGTTACCTCTTATTTGTCTAGTAGATATGCCGATATTCAGTAATTAAAAATGCGAGACATATTTTAATTTATGGCAAATGTCAAAATATGCAACAACAGCTGTGACATTGTACGCTGAACGCTACCCAGATCGACGGTGACCTTCACTTCGTATACTATTGCCAACTTCTGCACAAGTCTCGCAGGAACAGGAAGCTGGGCTCTCAGAAAGTGTCAACGTACAAACACAGCAACTAATAACGGAAACGAATTCGTTGTTCTGGTTGCTGAAGCTCACAATTCGCAGATGAGTGTACGATTGATTGAATGCGTTTCTGGAAAACGCCTCAGTAGTGTGTGGAGAATTTTGCAAACGCATAAGGTTCGCCCGTATCATATGTTACTGCATCAAGAACTGTGCCATAACGGGAACGACTTTGAAGCCAGCATTGCATTCTATCGTTTTGCAATTCAGCAGTTACAAGATAATTCCTTCCTAAGCATTAATTTTTTTACAAATGAAGCTTTGTTCACAAATCATGGATGTGAATTTGAGGAACATGCACCAATATTCCGCGCAAAATCTCCAGTGGCTTCGTGAGGTTGCCCACCAACGAAAGTGGAGTGTCAATGTTTGGTGCGGTATCATTGGCAACCGCATTGCAGGTCCCTATTTTTTATCAGGGAACATTAAACAGACAGCGATACGCAACATTTCTGCAAGACATTCTACCCCTCCGTTATATTTCGCTATAGGTAGGTATGGAAAAACGTCTATCAACGTGGTTTCAGCATAATGGGTGCCCCACACACTTCGCCCATGTTCCTAGAGAAATTGTGGATGCAAAGTTTCCAAATTGGCGGATAGGACGGGGTGGTCCTGTGAGATAGGCAGTTTGGCCCCCATGTTTCAGTACATTAAAGCAGAACCCCACAACATCAGCATTGTTTCATAAACCGCCACGCCTAAGTTTCAGACCCCGCATAATTTAAAAACCACTCTCTGCAAGAAACTTAATCCAACACTTGTTTCTCTACCAGCACCTGGGTCTACCCCAGCAACAGAACTAAATGTAAAACTTGTGCTTAAATAACGCCCAGTACATCCTTTCTCAGTTCGACACTTTAAGTCTCAATTCAAAATTCGTACTTTTGCCAATTGTACCTCCACATGCTTAAATATAATTGGTGCTCTGCTTTTTGCATTGGGTTAACTTCTACCGGAGTTTCACTTAGAATGATCAACCACAGACGCTCTGTCAAAACCAGCTCTTATTTACCCGTGGCCCAACATGCCAGCCTTCATCACTCTGTTTTCAACACTTGTTTTTCTTTAATACTCATACTCGTAGATGCTGTACCTTCTACTTCCCCCAAAAGTACTCTCAGAGACAGGGAGATGGCGGTTATTGTCTTAAACAAGGTACGCACTCTCCAGGCTTAAACATCTCTCTCTAAACTTCTCCCACCAGTAACTTGAATTTTTATTCTAAGTTACTTTCCCTACTCGCCAGCCCAGCAGACTGTAAGGCACACAAGCAGTATGTGTGGACACAGTCCTTGTGCTCCTGCCACGTGATCAAGAGCCCACAGTAGGCTCGAAATATCGTAACTCCAGCAGTGTTCTACAGTGCCTCAAGTGACTTCACCAGTGTTCTACATTGTTTCTACAGTGCCTCTAACACTATTATATAGTGCTTTCATGTGTTTCTTTCTTTGATTGTGGCACGCCTCTGTGCATTTTAGTTGTGTTAGATCCCCAAGGGAGAACATCACACACACGCACGCACGCACACATACGCATATATAATGTAACTAAATTAACAATAAGTATAAAAGCAGAAAAGGATAAAACATTAAGAGACAGTCCCACTTGTAATCGCTGTATTTCGAACTACTAGAGCTCTTCTATAGAGTTCTTCTTCTTGATAGAAGAACTCTAGTAGTTCGAAATATAGCGATTACAAGTGACATTCTTTGAGTGTTTTATCCTTTTCCGCTTTTATAATTATTCTTAATTTAGTTGCATTGCTAATAGTGCTATTTGATTTTTCTTTTATATATGTATAAGCTACCACTAAAACCCTTTTCGTCGTCATTCATGCGGTATGTGATTTTATTTTGGGAGAACATTGAAAAATTGAATATATTTAACTAACTCTCACACACTGAGGGAACTTAAAACAAACATTCTAGAATTTAATCCATTAGTGATGGGAGAATTGAAGCGTGTCATTAATCATTTCCTTTGTATTGTATTTAAGGTAAAATGGGCAGCATTTCCAGCTCCTACTGTAAGAAAGACGATTACAATATTCTTCTTCATTTAATATAAGTTTTAAAATGATGCAGCACTTGAGCGCCACAAGACTACAACGAGAAAATACCGAAGGTAACGGGGAGTCACACTATCGACCGGTTGAACTGTGTACCCGGACTTTTAAACTGCTCTGACTGTACAAGACGGCCCTCAAAATGATATTATTTCTGAAATGCTCAAGTAGTCACAGCAGGATAAATGATATATCAATAAATATGGTTTAGTATGGAAAATTTGGTATTTTTATTTATAGTTAATAGGAACTAAACAATATGTTACTAGTGTTTCAATTTAAAAATACATGCCAATAATTAAAATATTAAAAATAAGAGTAAACAACACATATACGGAAATGCTACGAATAAGGAGAAGAACAATTATATCTGTGCTATATCTAAGAGGCTTAGCTTAATGTATTGGGTTTAAAACTAGAACTTTTAAACAAACATTTTAAAAACATGTTTTCCCATTGGAGGATGGAATTCAGCAACAAATCATGTAGCTATTTGTATTACAATGGCAGAAGTTCTGTCTTGTTCTTAGGAATTATTCAAAAGCGTTGCGACCATACTCCATCATTTATTCATATAAACTGTCAAGCTTTCACCTCCCACTTTCGTAGTCAACAGATGATCCGTTACTGTCGTCTCTTTCCCTGGGCAGTAAAGTAGGCTAAATAGAATCTTTCTAGACTCAAAGGAACCCTATTTCCTTCAATTGAAAGAAAGCGATTCTGTTCGGCTCTGTACTCAATAGGGATATAAATATTTTATGGAAAGCTGTACTCCGAAAGAAGGTGGGGGTCCGGCGCAAGAGGCAGCAGAAGATAGGAAGATAAATGTTTCACATCCCGTGACATGGTGAATGCATTAATGTTGATACAAAAAATTGTAACGCTTAGGTAAAGTAGCGTTAAGGCGAACTGCTTAGATTTACAATGTTCGCCATTTAGTCTGCGTATCGCCATCTTGAAAGGTAAACAGTTTCCGTGATTATGTACAGAATAAGCGTGACGTTTGAATTGTAAAAGACACTTTTCTCACTATAGATTAGTGACCACAGCATTATTATGTGAACTAAGAATAAGAAGAAAGCTAAGAATAAAAAAAAAACTAAGAATAAGAAAGAAAATAACAGGACCCGGATTTTGATAACTTAAATGCGTTTATAAAATCACAGCAAAAATCCTATAAAGCTACTTAAAACTTTAAAACATGCCTTGAGAGAACATACCAATCTAATCATTATAGATTTAAGTTGTTCAAAAAATGCCACGGGTGGCCGAGGTCGTTATGGCGCGGACTCGTAAGTGGGAGGTCTGGGATTCGAATCCCGCAGGACCGTTCTCCCTGATTGAGGTTTTTTTCCAGGTTTTCCTCAGTCTTCGTAACTGGCAAATGCCGGGGAAGTACCCTAAACTGAGGCCTGGAACATTTCCTTCTTTAAAAAAAAATCCTTTCCAAATATATAATTTCATCTCATGTATCATCAGTGTCCACCGCCTGTGGTGCCTCAGTAATAAAAACGGGCGTTAAACACTACTAAAAAAAAAAAAGTTGTTAAAATAATTTATAACATAAAATAAACTCAAAAAATTACAAATATCACTATTTTGTATTAAAATGTAAAATAATTTAATAATAAATATTGTTATTAATCAACATTTATCCTTTATGATTTTCCATTCTTCTTACAAGCAGAATTTTTTAAATACTTACACATTGATGAAATTATTAGGAAATTATTTTATCCATAACTTCAAAATATCTCGAAAGAAACAGCTGATTTCTCTATTAGGTAGTAAAGTAGAATATTATCGGATAAGTGCATTCATAAAAAAAATTCGTACAAGCTTCAATTTTTCCATCGTTCTCATTACGTAGATGATGCTAAAGGAATATCGATTATCGATCAGTGCGTTCTTGTACATTCAACAACTTCTTTAAATACCTACAGATGTGATGGGAGCATACTTGAATAAATCACTGAATGTAACTTCCTCTTCAATACTGGAAATCTTTCCTCTTAACACCCAAGTAAGGGAGAAATAAGTCAAGAACACGTTTATATTTTTACACCAATAAGTTAATATGACCAGGAGCATTTTTAACGCTTGCTTGGTTATTCTAAACCCATTTATAATCTTTTCGAGAGTGACTTTTATTGCTTAAATCCACAATAAGTTCTGAGGTTTCTACATTTACAATTCCTCATTTATTCAATAAATTAGGGCATAAAATCGAACATAATAACGAAATTATAAAACATTGACCTATCGTAATAAAAGAGATAAATAGAATTCCGAAAAAGAAAATAATGACCCAAATCCATAAAACATTAGCAAATTATCTAATTAATTATATTTCTTAAATCTAGGAAACATATTTGAGATTTGCAAACAAGCTACTTATATCATGTCATATTACATCTATCTATAATGATGCTATAATGAGTTTCGCATACTCTAAAGAAGTTGGTTTAACTCTGGGATATAGATTTCGTCACAAATTACATACATTAAACACATTTAATGAAATTGTCACCTTTATCTCTGGTGTAGAGTTTGTCAGAGATGGACATTTTTATATTAAAATGGCATCTTAGAAACAAACAAAAAATACACATTTTAGATAAATTATTTACATTTAGAATATTTGCAAAATTATAGTTTAAATTATTTACATGTGGTAAAATTGACTTAATTCAATAGAGAACAGTTAGTACACTTATACGTTTTAATTGTATGGAATAATCTTCTCTATAGACGATGTAAGTGATAAGGTATCCTTTTAATGCTAACCTAACTTTATTTTTATTAGTCCGTAGTTCCTTTATAGATGATGGAAGTGAATCAAACAAAACTATACCACTGAGTAAACATCTTTTAGAAGTGCTTGCTACTTGTTACTTGACTTGGCACTTCTGGGTTGTTTGTTACAAATAAAAGTACAGGTTAATTTGCTTCCAAGCTAATGGTAAAATTTCAAACGTTTTGAATAGTGGTTTACAATGACTTGATCGTTTTGCTTCTGCTATTATTTTTATTACTCTTTTTTGTATAAGAAAACCTTTTTAGCATTTATTGAATTCCCACAGAAAAATATTCTATAAGTTACTTAAGGAATGGAAATAGGCATAATGTATTGTTTTATGATGCTTTTGTTAGAACTTAGTTTGGGTAAGATGTAATCAATATAGTTTTTCCAATTCATGTGATGATCAAGAAATTTTGGATGATTTCATTGCCTTCATATCGTTTCTATACTTCTGCAGTATTTTTATTTTTTGTATGAAAACTAATGTATTAATGTATTTTGTCTGTCAAACTAGGTATTTAGTATACTGAAAATATAATTAGGTAAATCTAAGAGGCGGCTGATTTTGTATTCTGTAATGAAAATGCTAGGTATCGTTTGCAAAAAAATTGGATGTTTGTCTATTACAGACGGGAGATCATTGATAAATTGTAGAAATAATAATGTACCCAAAATAGAATTTGAACACCATGCTTTACTACTGGCTATTCGGAGTACATATTTAATTTTTATTTGAAGAATGTATCATTTGTGTTTTCTGTTCGATACGTATGACGCAACCCATTAATAACCTTTCCCCTTAAAATAATATGATAATTTTTATATCCATGATGAACCAGTTAAATAAAAGCAAACGATGCTTTTAATTTTAATGCAGTCCTTCGCATGCATTTGTAATCTTTTTCAATAGCCTGTGAAACATAGGAACTAATGCTTCACTGCAAGTACTGCTGGAGTATTGTGTGTGATACTGTCATAGCTGATATTCATCAGAAGGACGAATTCAACTTCCGTGACGCATCTATTGGCTTAAACAATAGACTCGATATTTACCAGAGTGATATTTCACCAAGTCTTGGTTCAGCCTCCAAAAATGTTCGTCAAGAATGGAATCCTGTAGACCATATTCTAACTTCTGGCTCACTCCTGACTATTCTTGCCATACAAAGCGCTCTTTCGGCAGCTGCAGAATGCCCTCCCGTCGACAAAAACCGAAAGACTTCCCGTTGCTTTTTCTTGGACGCTTCTTTTTGCACACTTCAGGCGTTCACTGCTGCCCAGCTGGCGATTGCCAATTGTTGCGAGATTCATCGCTCTTGATCAGAGCTACCAACCTACCATTCGGCTATCCCGCTGTCTTTTATCGCTATAACAGGCTTCCGAAAGTTTTCGTTTCACTGATCTTCGTCTATTTTAGCGTTCCGAGTTTTATAACTGCGATTACTAAAATTTGAAATGAAAAGTGAAATGTGTTCCTGCAGCATGACAGCGTCATACCATTTACTTCAAGTGCACACACCGCAGCAATTTAGGGATCGAATCCCACCATATTACGTCATCCACACTACAGTCCTGTTTTGGTATCTTACGATTTCCATATTTTTCGCAGATGCATAAAGCATAATTATAGACATCATTATGCATGCAACGAGGAAGGTTAAACGGTTATCACCAGAGCCCGCAATTTAAAGCACATATTTTGGTTAAATAGGCAGGCAAATGACTTTTAGGTAGGCATTTATTAAAACCGTAAACCAAGGTAACATCATACATTATTAAAGAAAATAGGTATTTAAGATACTTAATAATTTCTTTATAACATAATTAAATTATTTAAGCTTAATTTTCTTGGTTACAAGCAAAAAACAAAAAACAAAAAAAAAACAAAAAAAAAGATTTTTTTTCAAGGTATCCACTGTCGAAGAGCACATTTTTTATCTTGGAAAATAAAACATTTCCACTAAAGTGACTAGAGCATACTAAAACAAGCTATTTCGGAAGGACATATCAGTTACAACAGAACATTCACCTTTCAGGACATCATGTAGATGTTATTTCCTAGAAGTGTCTTTCACATATCGACACAAGGTCATTTGCCAGGACTATTCAAAACTAAAGTGCTTCCCTCGACCTCTTTTATTTCTTGGTATTCGTGTGCCCGAAGTAACCGTGTATTAAAGTATTACTTTTTGTAGAACCGTGGCAACGTATGCAAACCTTAACTTTCAAGATAGTGCTTCACCACTTAAGGAATTAAGTGAATGGATTGGGAAGAAAGATTTTGACTTCTTAAAAAGAAATAAAAGTAAAACAAAATTTCCAATAGATATTTTTGTGAGGTGAACTTTCATTTAATCTCGATAATTCTTTTTTTTTTTTTTATTTCGAAACTCTTTAAGTGATTTTTCTAATGCCAATTAATCGTATAAAAATGCATAACGATCCAAAACAGGCAAAAAAAGGTTTTAATCCTTAAAATAGGCAACAGAAGCCAAAATAAAAGCTGGCCGTACCGACCCCAAATGTATGGAAACATTCATTTCCAACTGACCCTTAATTACATTCACTCAGATAGAAAAGACATTTTGTCTAACTTCCCAGCTCTGGTTATCACGAACTGAGTAGACTCTATCTAAATTGCTTCTAAAACATATCCGTTGTTGGCAGAAGTGTAATCAATTATCTGGTGACTACATGTATAGTTAATTAAATATCACGTTCCAATGAACATTTGTAATTCATATATTAAAACCTTCCTCTAATATGGAGGCATTGCTTTTCATTCAATCCTGATATACAAAATATTTAATCTATATTATCTATAGAAACAAAAACGTCTACAGCCATCGCCTTGAAAACTATAAAACAATGTTTTCATCTCATTTCTCCTTTCATATAACCTAAACCATCACATATATTTGTGTCGCCATTTAATACTTCATTTATTTGAAAGAAGCTATTTGTTCATATCTTTAAAAAAAATATTAAAAATCCAAATTAAATTACAGCATGGACATTTTTAAATGTATAATGGTATCTATAAACAAAGGGGTAAAAGAATGATCAATTATGAATTATAATGCATGGACTTCTTTTGCGTCTATGCCCATAAATATAGCTGTAATTCATGAAAGTGTTTTTAATTTATTCAATGGATTATATTTTCCTAACTTAATATATTTCTAACAGATTACTGTATCAGACCAACAAGAGTGACCTAGGTAGCAAGACACCAACTCCTGAACACGAAAATCTACGGTTCGATTCCCAGCAGAACAGTTTTTCCTGAATGTGGTTACTTCCAGTTTTCCTCGTCTTTTTAAATGATAAATGCTGAGGAGGCAACTTAAATTTAGACAGAAATCCTACCTTCCCCCCCCCCAAAAAGGTTTATATTCTTTATTACCAATTTATCTGGTATATCGCTTCATCTTATTGATCATCAATTAGGAGCATTAAAAATGCTACAATATGCATTTAAACGCAATTATATATGAACTCTAAAATATCAAAATATGCAGTGTTAAATTGAGAAAGAACTTATTTTATTTCATAAAACTTGTTATTAAATATCGAAAGGATTATGTATTTAATATGTGCAAATAATTGCATTTCTTATAGTCTGTCAATTTGTACTAAACTATGTTAAGTAAATGTTTTAGAACCTAATTATGTTTTCAATGCAATCAAGCTTTTCTGTTACACACAATATTAATGTGTCACATCGTTATTAATTTCTGCAAATTACTATAAACTACTACATGTTTTTCTAAATTATCAATTAAATACTTTCGATGTCCGCAAGAATGTATTTAAATGACGAAAAGTTCCTTTAAACATTAGGATTTTACATGAATAGTTGTAAGGACTGAAGTTTCTTATATCAGATAAATTCATCTGAGGGCCTTTCAACCAATGTACAGTCTCACTGAGATCTTATTCTCCAATCAGAACGGAACTTAATCGATAGTTTTAAAGTATGGTGCTCAAACTAATAACTGACAGCTTTTTCTCCTATGTTATTTTTTTATTCCTATAATTCCTGCTTCGATTCGACTAGGAATCTAGGAAGTCTATTCTCATACTTTTTCCTGTTAACTATGCGGTTCGCACAGACTGCAACAATGGGGAGATTTGGTGAATTCCAAACATAATAACACCGTGTAATACAAAAAGAAACAAAAAACAACAATTTTCAGAGTTTTGCGCCGAACGAGATCACGAGATTGAACAGACAACGAGCGATGAGGAAATTACAAGTATATTAGAGGACTGGGGTTGTAATATGAAGAAAAAGAATGGAAAATTAGAGAGAAGTTGTAAAACTTATGTGGAATGTGGCTCCAAAGCTAATTCAAGATTTTTTTTTTGATTGATTTATTTATGGATGCTCTTTAACATCTTCGGTCATCAGCGTCCCATTCAACTCAGGGCGTGAAACGGCCGACAAATTTTGCTCAGAGGTCTCTCTTTCAGGCTTGAGGTTCTTTTTCGTGCCGTAAATGTACGACACGGGACCCACGGCTTTACTTCACTTCCGAAGGAAGCCATACTTAGGCTTTTTACGCCACGAAAAAAATCCATCGGTCCTGGCCGGGTTCGAACCCGCGATCTTGGGTTTAGGAGGCAAGTATGGTAACCACTACACCACCAGGACCGACCTAATTCAAGAAAAAATATACAATGAGTTTAATAGAAAAAGTAATCTATTCAATGGCATAGTGTTCAAAGCAGCGAGGTACGCCCAAGCTGCTAAAAGACGTCAAATGGAATCAAATCCTAGCACAAGAAAAGTAAATGTAGTTGCATTGTCAAATTCAGAAATTGAGAAAATTATCAAACTTTGGAATGAAGATACCCTAGAAGGGCTTCAACCCTTTTGCTGCCGCGCCCCAATCTGGTCGGATTCCTGCCATCAGCTGAAAACGACCAGAGGTCTGACTCACTTGTACAGCCGTAAAACGCCGCGCCTTTTAAAGGGAAAACACCCAACTTTGAAAATTGGTTTCTAAAAATTTAAGAATAACAAATAGCGTCATAAAAATTTCCATATAAAAAGTACCTATTGCACAAAATTGGTTAAAAGTAACAGAAAAATATAATAACTATAAAGACTTCATTGTTTCGCCGATATAAAATATTTTCAAAAAATAAACATGATGTTCATATTTTAGTTTTAATTATCATCTTTAAAGTTAAGATATACAATAAACTTAAACGTTCAAAATGATAAGAGTGTTCATTTATGAATAAAATGACATACAACGCGTTATGCAAACTGGCCCGTTGCGACTATGCATTTTAAAAAATTAAACCCATGCAAGCAGAGAAAGAGAAGTGAATTAGTTAAATATACTCATAAATGCAAGCAGCAGTGAAGACTTATTATCAGATGAAATATCATATTTTATACTGCGCGATGTCTTAAAACGCTTTTAATGTCCTTGGATTTACTTAAATATTGTCACATGTACGGCCGAGGGGTGTATCAATTTAGTAAATAGTAAAACTTTTATGAGAACAGTTGATTTTATTCCTTTGATTTTATATTTTTATTTGAATCAGAATGTGCTAACTTATTTAAATCCATTTGGTTTACCACTTTCGTTGACGACACAGAGGATTTTTCCGTGACGCAATTGTCCGCTTAGCAACAAGCAGAATCATGCTGAACTTAGTTTCTTCCTAGCACCTACGTACTCCTTTTTCATTGGTCACTATAATTCAAATTAGAGCGGTGGTATACCCCAATTCTTGAATAGTACAACATAATGTAAAGAACCCCCTATGCGGTTGTGAAACTATAGCAGAGCGTCTTAAACGCGCCTGTTTCTTCACTCATCGCCTGTGCTACCTTGTGTTGCCGCTGGCCGCCCTGTACCCTCGGCTGTCTATGGCATCACCACTTAGGTAAGAGCCTGTCGGCCTCAATGGCCTGACTTGTAACTAACAAATCACCATGTATTAACGTAAGCCTTCAGTAATCGAGGATACCTTAAGTGTACATCTTATAACCCATATACAATAAAAGAAATAGCAATGGTAGTAACAATTTAATTATACATATGAGTTCCCTAGGTCACGCTTTTAGCGTAACAATATGTGTGCATTAACGTTCGACACTAACATTAATACTTTGTTTAGTATGATTATGTAACACAAATAAGAAAAACACACAGAAATAGGCCTAACACAAAACAAAGCAAACGCTTTCTGCTAATTGTGCACAGTGTACGTGACCTCTGTCTCTGTTGTGAGGAGGGACAAATTATGCATTGTCTTTCTAATTTTATTACCAGAATTTTCACCCACACGCAGAACTGTGAAATGTTATAGGGTGGCAAGGTTATCATTATCATTACTTTCATGATCTGAATCATTAGCATTAGTGTCACTTGTCAGAAAATTAATTAACAAACGCCTTTTCTTCAGTTGCGGAGAATCAAGGGGCATTGCGGGTGTAATTCCTTCACTCTCATCAGAAATGAAATTATCACTGTCACCATCGGATATCAAATCAGCAGCACTAACATCTTCAAAATACGCCATTATCTTATCATCTACGCTTACTTTAAAAACATCACGGGAACAACTTGGCATTTTCAACCCTCAGAACACCACTAAGATACAAGACCTAGCAGTGTTACTTTCAAACACAAAATACCACCCTTGTGAAAGACGAAAATCACAATTATCGCTAATCAGATATTTTACTTTTCAAGGGCTTGCATTCCCTCACCACAGGCTATCACATAAATAAGTATATCATGGGATTTTAAGTCGGCCGACGAGATCGGCGCTGGCAATTTGGACTGATTTAAGGAAGCCGACCAGATCAGCTCTGGCATTTAATGGCCGGCGACCGCGCTACTGGGGGCACCTAGAGGATTAAAGGAAATTGGTTCATACTGAGGCTTATGAACTTGCCTAGGGAGGTGGAGAAGTAGTAAATGCTTGGTAAACCATTTCAAAGAGCAGTTCGTCAATGAAGGGCAGCAACCCAATGAACTGAATATAATCCAATTTCACTAAGACAGCATAAGGTGGGCCAGGACTGATGGATTTTTTCGGGCGTAAAAATCATAAGCATGGCCTCCTTCGGAAGGGAAGGGAAGCCGTGGGTCCCGTGACGTACATTTGCGGCACGAAAAAGAACCTCAAGCCTGAAAGAGAGGCCTCTGAGCAAAATTTGTCGGCCGTTTCACGCCCTGAGTTGAATGGGACGCTGATGACCTGAGATGTTAAAGAGCGTCCGTAAATAAATCAACCCCCCCCCAAAAGCACAAGGTGGAAGTCATAAAATAACAGACTCTAAATTGTTAGTTTACAATTCAAAAATCGATAAATGTGTTGTACTACTTTTAAAGAATACAAAGCAACAGATAATTTATAATTCCAAATCCTATTTGGAAAATTAGCAATAATTGGTATAAAAATATTCCAGTCGGAATAAGTGAAATCTTCAAAAGGACAAAGGACGCAGCAAAAAGCAGGACTTGATATGAAGACCAAGAAAATCTCGAATCATTGTAATCGTACTTCAACTGTCAAGACCATAGAAACAGAGTCACGTCAACATGGTGGAAAAATTAAGAGAAAGTGTTGGACCCTAAGAAATCACCCAAAATCAAACCCTAACCTCGAACGCACAGCATGGAACTGTTAACAAGTGAACAATAAAATATTATAATGAAAACTTTAAATAACAGTATTTAAATGAAATAAATAAAAAGATTGGTGTATTTTTTCTTTAAATTATAAAAAAATGGCCTCGTTCTCGCATTGAAAATATCTTATCAAATCCTCTTCTTGTTTATAATTTTTCTTAGGTAATTTAAGTGAGCTTTCAAGCTTCTTGTCATTAGATACCCTCAATTAAATTACTGAAAAATTATCAGCACTAGTGGTATTGCTGAAAGCAACCTAACAACAATATTTGTCTCTCAACTGCTCTTTAAGAACATCGCAGACAGCAAGGAAACAAGTTTTAGATCTATATAGATTATAAATAAACCCTGATGTATTTAAAATTGTATATATTTAATATCTCAAATAAAAAATAAAATGCTAGCTAGGATTTTATTGCACATTTTTCTAATAATAATCTTTCCGTCAGTTGCTAAGGCTGCAATTTTATAAACTTGCAGCTTAAGCAATACTATTGTCAATTTTTATTTTCTTTTGGTATCCTTAGAATAACTAATCTAAAATGAATCCTTTTTGCGTGTTAAATTGATAAAATACACACTGAACGGCCGCTGAAAGCATATAATTTCTCATGCCTGTATTACAGCGAACCTCGAGTTTAGCGCACGCAAATTTACCCAAATTTCTAGGTTTCATATTCGCAAATCATGTTGCAGTGTTCTTAAGACAATGATCAAAATCTTATACATATGCGTAACAGACGATAAGGTCGCTTCTTGTTTACATTATCTGCATCGTGGCTTACACGCTTTTATTATGGAAGGTTTTATTGATTGCAACGGAACTGCCCTCAATGTTTCGCCAACTACAGTCCGTTAAGCCAGATTGTGGTAAATGCATAAATGCCTAAATTTGTTTCTTCATTCCCAATTGTTCTGTATTCCATTATTCAAATTTTCTGTATTCTTAACTTTGAACGAAATCTGGTTCGGTCAATCTGTCTGGGTAACATTTTTTTTTTCGGAGTTTTTCCCTATCCTGAGAAGGTGAATGTCAAATAGCTTTAAGCGCCAAAGATAGCGAGCTTATTATTTCATTTTAATTCATTCATCCCCACAGACTTACACCTACAGTATTCGGTCCACAATCTACAGACGTCGCAAGAAGACAAATTTAATCAAAAAGCTGAACTATGCTCTAAATTGCAAAAAATAACAAAATAAATGAAATAGAATGTGAAAAAATAAAAACGCGTAATACTATAAAATGTAAATTGATAATGTACATGCTTTCACGTAAAAACTAAACCGCAACAGGTGGCCGAGGTCGTTAAGATGCGGGCTTGTGAGCGGATGTCTGGGTTTCCAATTCCACCTGGTCCATCCTCCCTGACTGAGGTTTTTTCCAGGTTTACCTCAGTCCTCATAACTGGCAAATACCCGGGAGGTACAATAAACTTAGGCCTGGAAAGGTTCCTTCCTTAAAATATATCCTTCCCCAATTTATCATTTCATCTCATGTAACATCAGGATCCACTGTCTGTGATGCCTCCGTAGTAAAAAAAAAAAAAAAAAAAAAAAAAAGGGCGTTAAACGCTACTCAAAAAAAAAAAATGTAAATCTACCCCGCATGAGCGGAGTTTGATTCTGGGCGGTTAGGCGGGTCACGATAGGATTCAAAACTGTATATCTGCACTCTATAATTTTGTTCTGTGCTTCCAAATAGCATGAGACTTGAGCTAAAAAAACAAAACTTTCAATATGTTAAAAAAATAACCTTCCCCTTATTAAGCGTAGACAGTGAAAACTGACGTTATAAACAATATTTTAAAAACTATTACCAGTCTGAGTAAAGTTTAAGTGATTAAACAATTATTTCTGAAAACATAAGGGTAAATTGACAGGTTTTCTTGTTAACATGAAATACGCGTATCCTTAGGCTGCAAAAAGATTTTAAATTTTGAAAGGAAGAAGTTGACGGGAAAATAAGAAAGGGATTTTACTAAGAATGAAGATATAAAACCGGCCATCTTAACTTACTGACATATCTCCCTCTCTAAGTATTCTCCGGAATTTCCAAGAGAATTCCTGATCCGGGAGATGGGGTGAGGGGTCAAGAAGCACTTGACCGTGGCGAGCGGAAGTGACAAGCTGAGGACATGCTGGAAATTCCAGACAGATTAACAGCCGCCCATCAGATGGCAGGAGGAGCTCCAAGAAAGAAACTTTGCAAGAACTGAAAAGGATTGAGGTCACGGTGAAAAGGAGTCAGGCTTTAAGGTTGACGTTTGTTGAAAGGATATGGCGGGGTTAAACGGAGGGAGAAGGGTAAAAAGGAAGGGGCGATAAGATATTTTTGGCCGCGTTTCAAGAACAGAAAGGTGTCTTCTGTCACCAAGCTGACGTCATTAACCTTATTCCAAGAGCCGCATGCAAATAGCTGCAAGAGATGACATTAACTGCTACTTAAGTCAGATTGACAAGTATTAAATTATCTCATCTAAAATTTAAAGTTTGAATTTATACATGTATTTCATTTCGAAAAACCTGGTGATAAACTCACCTTTACAATCAAGAGCATGCGAATGAATACCGTAGTTTGTACTCAGCAAATAAATACTAACAGGGTATAGGGCGCAATGAGGTATGCAGTCTCTTACAAGAGTGGACACTAAATGCAATATGAGGGGGTATCGTAAAGTTTTAATTATCACTCGAAAGTTATAATGGTATATTGATGAACTTTTGTCATGGATATTTTTGGTCTTTTAGTGCATGATGTCGAGAAAATCAGATCATTGTGTGCTTTATTTATTTATTTTTTATAGTTTGTGCCAGAAGTGCCTAACGTGCAAGTCGGAGATTTTTTTTTATTAATTTATTTATGGACGCTCTTTAACATCTCAGGTCATCAGTGCCCCATTCAACTCAGGGCGTGAAACGGCAACTAATTTTGCTCAGAGGCCTCTCTTTCAGGCTTGAGATTCTTTATCATGCCGTAAATGTACGACACGGGACCCACGGCTTTACTCCCTTCCGAAGGAAGCCATACTTAGGATTTTTACGCCCCGAAAAAATCCATCGGTCCTGGCCGGGTTCGAACCCGCGATCTTGGGTTTAGGAGTAGTCGGAGAAGATTGGGGCTAGCAGCGTGATAAAGTTCTTGCATTTGAACGGGAATAGTGCTCGGCAAATTCATGATGAGATGATAGAAGTTTATGGAAACGAATGCCATCCTATGACACTAATGGAGGTGGAAAGGAATTTACAAAGTTTAAACACATCATTGACGAAGAAGCGGCCACAGTGAAAAAAATGGAATGTTTAATCCTGGAAGACAGGCGAGCATGCAAATGGTCAGAATGAAACTGGTCTCAGTTGCGGTAGTGTATGAAAAATTATTAATGACGAATTGTACATGTCTAAGATGTCTGCATTCTGGGATTCACGTTTGCTGACCCCTTTTCCAGAAACAAACACGGCATGACCATTTAGGATAGATGTTGACGCTGTTGGAACAGGATGAAGAGGCTTTTTTGGTCATCTGGTAATCATGACGAATCTTGGATATATCAGTATGATCCAGAGAACCATAAACATGGAGTGGAAGCATGCAGATCCGATTTCCCTCCTCCCCCCAAGCCAAAGTTAAAAGTTAGCAAGGAAGTTTATGCTTTCACTTTTTTAAAAAAAAAAAATGATGAATATATGGAAAATTCCTTTGGTTTACTTCTGCAATTTTGGCAATGAATCGATGAAGGATGAAAATTACAATGAAGCTTTTAGTGAACTTCTCACAGCGTACCGGCATCCGCTTTTTTGACCTCATCGTAATATCTTTCTCAAAGATATGCGAATGAAAAACTGACAAGTGCTTACCGACTTTTGTTAATATGTATAAGAGAGCCCCTGAGGTGGACTAAACAGGAAGCAGGAAGAAAAAAAAGAAAAGAAGGTAAAGGCCTAAGCAAATAGATCAAAATATGTTAATTAGCAGGACTCTTTGACTATAGTATAGGCTTCGATTCAATCGAACGCGCAAGTATATTACAAGTCTTGTCTACACAAGGTAGAAGACAAATTTATACACATACTGAAGAACATATACGAACACAGTGTCGCAAAGGTGAAAACGGAAAGAGAAGGCCCAAGATTCCGAAAGGCAGAGAGACCCAATTTCTCCAAAACTTTTTACCTCTATTATAAAAGACATATACCAGAAATTGTCATGGAACAGGTATCACGAAATGAACATAAAGGACAGTAGATTAAGGAACCCAAGATTTGCCGATAACGTAATTCTATGCGCAAAAAACACGAAGGGAATTGCAAACGATGTCACAATAACTCAAAACACAAAGCAAAGCGGTAGACCTTTCAATGAACAAGCCAAAAACACAACCAATGACAAATAGAATGGAATTTCTAGTCACAATAGAATATAACTTCCCTTCAAGGCAAGACGAAAAAAGAGAAAGTAGAAGAACATCCTTAGCATGGAAGGCTTTCTCGTCCCTTCAGTTTATACTGTCTGACAGGAAAACTTAAATTCGAAGCACTAGAAATCTGCATATACCACTAATGCTACACGGGTTGCCAGACATGGTTGGCTACAATCAAGAAATAAATGCACTAAAAATAAGTCAAAAGAAAATGGAACGCAGATATTAGGAATAACAATAAGGGACAAAATCTCCAATGAAGCGTTAGCCCAAATCACATCAACAACAGACATCACAGAAAGAGCCGCCAGACTAAAGTGGAAATGGAGAGGCCACATAGCGAGGACGTAGGACGACAGATAGACGTACAAGACCACTGTATGGGACACGCGCTTAGGTAAACGACACAGGCAGGCCGAGACGGAAATGGGAAGACTTCTACGCTTGACAGGGTGGTCGAAATGGTCCAGAATAGCAAGAAGCAGAAATACATGAAAAACCTGGAAAGTTAACTTCGAAACGAGTGAAATCTGATGAACAAAAGTGTAACAAAGTGTATACAGACTAATACTACTGCACACAACCCTAGTGTAAATTAGCTCATCGCGTTAGTGAATAAGAGATACCCTCTTGTAAGAGACATTTGTTCTGCTTAGGGGACATTCGTGATTATTATGATTATTATGATTATTATTATTATTATTATTATTATTATTATTATTATTATTATTATTATTATTATTATTATTATAATAAAACATGGTTACTCTTTTTGTCAGTCTAATATATAACAGCATTATATAGAATGATCTTTATAATAAACATCTCCCTTAATTTTTTTTCCATTGCACTAAACGATCAAGGACGGAGATTCTGTAAGGGAAACGTGAAGTGTATTCTAGAGAAGCTTATGAGAACTTAACATGGCTTCAGGGGCTAATGTACATAGCTTTTATAGTACCAAACTAAACCTATGCGGCAGAGTGATTGCAACGCAACATTAAACGCAATTACTTTCGATCTAATTACAACGCGGTTACTGGTTCTATGTTATGCACATGCGACAGGGCCTTGAGAGCAAGTGTTGACTAACATATGACAGTCGGCGGCTCGTGTGTTTGCATTACGCTGCTGACAGAAGTGCCTTGGTGCAATTTGATACTGCTTGCCTTGTTTTATTCCTCGGAGAATGCGCTCTCGGATAACCCGCTTCTAAGAAGTGAAGGTCAACCTACAGCGCATGTGCATAGTTCAACCCAGAACTGTACTACTTATAGTATTTTATGCGCATTATGAACTTGATATGCATGTATTTTAAAGGTAGTAGATAATTAAATCAAATAGAAAATATTTTACAATTATTTGCCCGAGTGATGGCATTATAACACCTTTTTCTTTATTTTCATTTTTAATTATATTAAAGCAGTATTTGCTACTATGACAACAAAATAATTTGTTGATCATTTAGTTTTCCCTTGTGATTCTGGCTAGAATCAACATAAATACTTTTAAGGCGAAATGAGCGAATTAAGACTAAAGATGATAGAATACAAAGAGAGTAAACGTGTACAACAGGCGTTTATACAAGAAACGTTAATGGTAGCGTATAATGTGCTGCTATTAAGTGTGTATTATTGAAGTATAAATTTAATGTTTAAAGGTATTCATGGGTGATATTTTATCATTTAAATATTGTAATATAATTTTAAAATATATATACTTAAATATGTGTCATAGGCTTCCACCCACCAACCAGACGACCGAGGTTGTTAAGGACAAACTAACGAACGAGAGATTTGGGGGATTAGATACCCGCCCAGCACCGACCACAAGATTCTGTTTTTCTCACTCATCAATGACAAATGCAGGAGAGATATCATAAAGATAGGTTCTGTGACGCTTCCTTGCTTTAAGTAATAAAAAAAAAAAAAAGTTCCTCTCCAATTTATAATTTAATATATTTAATTTCTCATGTATCATTATATGATGCCTCAGCAGTAAAAACATTGTTAAATTTTTAGCTTCCAAAGGTCATTTCCAGGTCAAAAACAGAAACTTAGGGAGTGTTTCCATTCTGGTAAGAAAATAACATCACAAAAATATAATTCAACATATGTACAGGAAATAAATATAATACTGCAATTGTGATTACCTCTAACTTACATAAGATTAATTAATATGGCCTTTTATAATACACTTGGAGATGGAAGCTAATAAGTTCTTCCTCAACTGTATTTGAGGATAAATATAACCATAGTTTTAGTTAAGACAAAATTGTTCAAAACTATTAATGTGCGTAGTTTGAACCGAACATTCGGTAACCAATGAATTGACCGCAGTGTATCCAATGCATGACTTACTCGTTCTCCCGAACTCACCCCATTTCATTTCATTTCATTTCATTTCATTTTTTTTTTTTTTTTTTTGTGGTAGTGTTTGGTCATTCTGGTGTATGACACGCCAATTGAAGCAGAAGAACTGGTCGTTCGGATACAAGCAATTATTGCTAACTCTGTACTCATAATATCTCGAATCTTTTTGAACAAGTGAGACAGTCCTGTCATTGTACATCATATGTAGAAAACAAAATGCCGCACTTTTGGTCAGTTTTTATAAAGTATTAGAATGGAACTTTAAAGTGTTATCGTTTTTTTAGACCTGTGGCTATTTAACATAAATATTTTTGTTTTCTTCAAGTATTTCAATTTTGACTATGAATTTATGAACACCCGGTATAAGAAAATTTTGTTTACTACTCAAGCAACTTTCAACATCCAAAATTGTTTGTTTGCTTTTGAAAAAAAAATTGCCTATATTTCAACAGCTACATCCATTCATTATGGCCAGGTCTCACACTATTTGAAGCTTATATTTGCCTCTAGGGGAAGGAAGGTCCTGTTTGGACCCTATAAAAAGTTCCCATGCACGTAGAGTTTTTATATATATCCAGATAAAATGTCATAGATTAACTATTACTGATAGTTACCTGATTATCGTTTCTAATAATAAATATAAATACTTCCAGAAGAATTAGCTTTCTTCATCACAATTGTTTGATTTTCAAGTACACATTTTATTCGACCTGCATTTCTATACTTTTTATAAATAATAAATTTGTTAAACTAATTAATTTGTAATGATATAATATCTTTTACTACCAATGAAAAAATGTTATTAAAAGTATTTTTAAAAAGTCAAGTGTAAAAACATTTAGAAAGAAATATGACAAAGGTGAAGTTATACGTAAAACTAAGAGATTTTAAAAAAGGACATAATGTATTTTAAATATTTTTTATTTATCCTCGTAGTTAACAAAGTAAACTTACCAAGCATAAAGTTTATGAAGTTCTGAACTTACCTGAAAAAAAAAGAAGTATATATTAGAGACGAAAAATAATTAGGAATGAAGTGAAATTACATTGAGTTAACGTTAAAATACATATATGGTTTTCTATAAATAAATAGAAGAATTGCTTCATATTAAACACTCAAAATGCTATAAACTGCATTGATGGTTGAAGCGGATTAGTAGGCTGCGGTGAAGAGATACAGATCGGGCACGAATTTTGAAGCGATTTGGTAGATTGATTAATGGTCGTTTCGGTGTTGTTGCCCACGCTTCTGAAAACAATTTCTCAAGGTGGATTTTGCTGTTTTGTTCATTTGTGCTCAACAGGAATGGGGAATGAGTTCAATAGTATAAATAAGCACGCTATGCGATATACTGGTACTTTGTGTGTTCCAAATCTTTCGCGTCCTCTGGTGTTTTGCTTACGATAGAACTTATCTACGACGAATATAAATTTAACTGCTGTGCTTTTCACTAATGGAAGCTGAAAACAACGACTGAAATATAACTTATTATGAATGCCTCAGCACGTATCTCGACGCGTATAGAACTTAAACTTGATTGCGTCTCGCAGCGTGTAAAACTAAAATTGCTTCTTAGCCGAGTGTCTAACTTAGGACTGCTTGCCCCAGCAAAACAAACTCCCCTTTATATATTAAATTCAAATCAAGTAATCTTTGGCTTAACAACGCCAAAGATGTTGACAGGTGTTTCGCGCCTATCTTTAAAAAGTTCAAACAAATATTTACCATTGGCTGGTTTCAATTCACCTGCCAAACGTGCCATTCGTTATTTTTGAAATTACAAAATGTTTTGTTGACATTGGCTGGTTTGAAGCTAACTGTACGACTTCCTGTCGAGTTCAAAGCCCTAACGAATCTAAAAAGTCTTGTGTTTATTAACCCTCCAACGGTAGTCCTTTTAAAAGTGGCGTCTGGTTTATTCTCATTTTGTATAGAGCTTTACGACCTTCTTGGCTTTCCAAGCTACCGTAAACAGAAAACACAGAGACTTTTCTCTTTGGTCGACATACAATTCACATGTTAACGTTATACAGTATTATAGAGGGTGAGCAATGCTTGACACAACCACAGGACCGACCGGCTGCCTAATGTTGGCGGAGGCGGGGAATATATTTCTCCTTCGCTGCGCGAGGCTTGTGTGAGTTGAAATCTTGTGCCTCGCCAGCCGGCCGACCGCCGCGAAACCGGTTGCGTGAAGGAATGTTCACCCTGTACGTTTGTACATATATATCTACATTACTATTACAATACATAAAATATGATGATAATTATGTTTGCAACATACCAATTATATTATATATTAAGGCATCTTTCAGGACTATATACAATGCAGGCGAAACTTGATGCAGTTCACTATGTGTCATGTGATCATTAGATTTCCCATGCATATTTGCACATCTTTCAATTAAACGGTATTGGATAAATTGTGAACCCTGCAGCTCTCCGTGTGCGGTGAAATGTATTAACTGCATTCGCTCACAGTATGTTATGATGTTTACATTGAACAATTAAACATGTATTCAGGACTGTTTTAGCAACTAATGCAATTTGCTATTAGTATTTCCCTCCCTTTTTTATACTTACAGGATACTGCTATTCTTACTGCTATTCTAGAGTATCGCATGAAAAGCATTACAAAAAGCTACGCAGTTTACAAAAAATGAATACAATGTTATATTGATTGTAAAATAAGAGTATTACTTTTAATATATTAAAAACGTGTAATTGTACTATAAAGTTAAATTTACAATAGAGTGCTACAGAGAAAGTATATTGATTCAAATGTGTAGGTTGCATACCTCATGCACAGAAAACGTGAAAATAAAAATGACAAACTATAGGGCTTAAGTTATAAACTTTATGCTGTATCTGGCCTTTTAAATCTCGGCATGACACATACCGATGTAGTTGCACCCGTTCTTTAACCCCACTTTTCCCTTTATCATGTCTTTGAACATTTCCTGCCGGTCTCACGGCTGTATTCATGAAGATCCTTAGACAGTATACTCTAGAGTAACACGTTTTTGTGAGAAAATCTTATTTTGAACACTTATCAGCTCATTAGGCGTGTGGAATATTTTCAGAAATTTCCTGATGAATTGCCTCCTTCCAAATATGCCATTCACGATATTGTGTACAAAGTTGAGCCTCCTGGTTCAGTGCAACAGAAAACACAAAAGCGAAAAGCTACTGCTTGAAGAAGAACTAGACACAGAGCATAGAGCGTTAGCAGGGTCAAATCATACAGGTGGTTAAAACTGTCTGAGCTTTTCCTCAGATTATTTTCATAATGAGCAAATATTAGGATTGCATTGTTTTGCAAAAGGTTCACTTTCCTTTTCAGTTTACAGCTTCATCTACAATGCGTACATGTGCTCTCTGGGAAATGACCATGATGTTGGGCAGACCGCCTCCCAGGGAGGAGAGTCGGTTCTGGTGGTCATATTTGTCTCGTAGATCACGGGTTCAATCCTGGCCAGGGTCGATGGGTTTTTTTCGGGAGTAAAAATCCCAAGTATGACTTCCTTCGGAAAGGAAGTATCATGCCCTGAATTGAATGGGATGTTAAAGGGCGTCCGTAAATTAACTGAATCAAAAAATGTTCCAGGAAGCCCTGCTGTGTGCTTGTGTGTCGTGTGTGTGGCCTAAAGAACGTTATACCTAATGAACGACTGACTCCTGGATATCGTCGAGGTAAAAGTTCTATAAACAAATAAAGAAGGGAAAGAAACTACACAAAAATCACGAAAAATTTGAACGTTTACCAACAAGGAGGTTTCGGAATATATAAAAGAAAAGTTTAGCAAAGGAATAGAAATTTTATTCTTACCTAATAAATTCTATCGTTAGAATGGATTTTCCCTACATAATTTCTATTTATCTAATGAGAGACACAATTCCATTATTTTAGATAAATTATTAGTTGAGGTGGCTGCAGTGATCTTAGCAAGACGTAAAACACTGCGTGAGAGGTTAAGTTTAATAACTAAAACCGGGTACATAAAGGATGCTATTTTCAGTGTGTTTCGGAATAACCTAAGAATAATAACTTTTTGAATGTTGTAAAAAAACTATCAAAAGCTGCTCTTCTAAAAATAATTTAAAAGGGCAATGATTAGAGCTAAATCAAGAATATGAACTGGTTACAGAAAACAAATAATTATAAATTACAAATGAAATTATAGTAATATAATTAGAAATACAATGCATATATAATATCCAGCCTATATAGACTGAAGAACACACGATTTTCTATATTCTTTCTTCACTTGTGTAACATGACGTTCTAACCGCCTACGCTATTATAGACAGACAACTTACAATCGCGCAATGTGGAGAGAACATCTCATTAGAAGTGCAAACGGGATTAAAAGCTGGGTGGAGGATGGAGCAGTACATCAAAACAGAAGCCAGATCATTGAACAGGGACTCATGTGGTTTAGGTTTGGAGCATTGCGGCAGATCACAATCTCAGGTGAAAATGGACTGAGAATTTGTCCTTTATGTGGAGAGGAAGAATCATGGTCGCACATTCTAGCGAACTGTAGCAGCGCTGAGGTGTTGACTCAAACAGAGGGCAAGGGGCATGCTGGGCTCTGCTGGCAGGCAAGGATGAGGAGCTGGTAAGCAAATTCTTGTCGAAGGTGAGAAAGCTCAGGTATGAAAAGGCTGAAAACCGGGGAAGGGGAGGGAGAAAATAAAACTGAATTTTTTAAAAAAAAGTGTATGTATGGCGTTTACTTATTCTATGCTAATGGGGAAGGGGTTCTATATTCTGTATGTGTATATGAAAGTAATATTGAGGAGATAATAATAATAATAGTAATAATAATAATAAAAAAGCGATTATTAATAATAATAAAAATAATTGTAAAGGTTATTACTATCATTATTATTTTAACTGCGTTAATTAATGGAGGTATGATGTAAATACTTATTTATATAAATAATGTACTTTTGTGTATTATGAAAGCACGTAAGGTGGACCCGTGCGAAAGTTATAAAGTTATTAGAATGTATGTTAATTTGAATAAATATTCATTCAATAATGGTGATAGTAGCGATAGCAGCAAACTGGACGTTAATTCGATCAACTGTAGATATATGAACTAAATAGCCTATAGCACGGTTATATAAACAAGTGATACACAAATACTAAGGCATTTTAAACTATTAAGATCACATAATAAGAACAATGTTATAACTGAAAAAGTTATAGAACATACTGCGCACAACAGTAGGCGGAGCCCTGCCGGCTTAGCTGGCATACTTCTCGTGCATGCAACTGCAACCTATGTATGTGTAGCGCTGTTTGAATACATTACTGGCAGCGCTCCTGGTGATATATTTCAAGTAGTCGAATGACAAAAGTATATAATCAGAACGTCATCTATATGCAAATTTAAGCAACAATGAATGTTCGACTTTAACGTTGATATTTTAGAGCACATTTTGCACATAATGTAACAGTCAGGAAGAGGTGGAGTCTAAAGGGTCAAGGGAGTGGGCAAATCGTAACCGGAACATTTCCAACTGTTCTTTAACTTTTCCAGCACGCATTAATCTAATGATTTCCATCTAGTGATAAAGCTGTTTTCAGATATTAAGTACAGTAAAGTGATGCCCGAAGGAAACTAAACAAGTTTTTTATTTAAAATTGTAATGTTTCTGGGTTCATGTTTATGTGATTTTAATATACTCTATGTAAGAATAATGCTAGAGTATGAAAATAGTTAATTCAAATCTTGCTTAAAATATGCAGGTTGTCCGGGATGAAAATTGCTAGTAAAAAGTGTTATAAATAATTAATAAATCAGGGCCTCTTGTCTAGGAAATCTCGATTAGGTATATCGGAATAAATCCTCATGTTTGCCTCAACGCCTCCTCAAGGTGATTTTCCATTCTACTTCATCCTTCGCCTTTGATGACCAGTTGCTCCCATATCTTTTGTCATTCCACTTTCCTGTCGTCGGTTTTTGGACCCCAGAACATGTCCAGCGACTGTAATTTATTCTAGCGACATGACCTGTTCATCTCCATTTGATATATTTTACTGTTGTTACATGTTTCACGCCTGTCATTTTCCTGATGTCTTCGTTTTGGATACAGTCTCTCAGATTGACGTCTAGAATCTTCATTTTCATCTTCTCGTGACACATTTCAAGCATTCTTCTCTCCTTGTTTGTGTTCATTATCTTTTTGATTTTACATGTCCTAGCTTTGAAGATAGAACGAGACTAAACTTTTTATTTATCCTACGTAGTGGAGTTATTGAATGGTATTACCTGGCCAAGGTAAGCATATTCTTTGGCATATTGCAGGGTTTCATTAATAAACGTGATTCTTTTTTATGCTATTAGTTCAAAATTTATTTTTTTGTAGATTCAGTACAATTCATACTCAGTAGCTGTGTTGAAATATTTCGTGGACACCTCCTCTTAGATCATCATTGGACGTTACTAATAAGACGATATAATCTGCAATCACAGATTCTGTAACTTTTCGTAATCAAAACTGTTTCCTCATTTCATTTTCCCGTACGGAAGACTTCTCCTAACAAGCTTAAAACTAGTTTTGTGTTTATGAGAGCACCTTATCTTTGCCTCTCTGCCTACCTTGCCTAGTCGAGTTTTAGCTTTCATGTTGTATTACATTTTCGCAAGTATTCTTACGTATTTTTTCTCTACTGCATAGTTTTGAAGGACTGTTAAGATTGATTCTGCCCTAGATATTATTTGTACTTGGTCTACTTAGAGATGCCAGAACAAAGTCTAGCCTGTTCTCTCGGTTTGCTCTCTTCCAGTTGATTCTTCTCGATAGCATCGTTGAGAATAGCTTGCATACCCTTTAGAAAGAGAGAGACTTCCTTAGATTCACGTGTCAATCGCATAACTTCGGGAACGCTCGTAAACGCTGTATTTATAACGCGAATGCAGCGACTGTACACTGCAGGGCGCTTTGCCTATAAACATACATGTCCTAATTTTAAGCATCTGGAAAGAGAACGTGCAGTGGCAACGGTTTAAAAGGCATTCCTTCTCTGCGTGAGCTCCTGAGTTCAAACACCATACATTTTTTTTTATTTTATTTTTCATTGTGGTTTTAAAATGTATAGGTAGACATCATGTTATATTTTACGCATTATTTTACTTTTATGGTATTACCTACGCAAACATAAAAACGTAATCACAAACTAGCGCGTTCTTTACAAATAATTCATTACAGAAATCTTTATATTTTTTAAAGCGAAAACAAGTTGAAATAAATAGAAATTGATATCAGGAGTATAATCTTTAGCACTTATAATTGCCCCTCAATTTTCGCGGCATAGATAATATCGGGTTTCTACAATAGAGGCTACAAAATCCCAGGATTTTTTAAATTGTGCCCATAAGCACAATATATATAACAATCGTTTAATTGCTGTGTATCGGAAACAATATTACGGAACTATTTGTCATAACATGTTACAACTATTTATTAAGAATAAAAATGTTACATGCCAGGAGGCGAACCTGCGCTATTAACCACGGAATCACTGCACACTCTGCCGCAGAGCTAACGAAACACACATACGCTAGTCAGCGTCTTTAGTGCATGCAAGAATTTGCGTTCAAGAATTTTTTTGTCACCAGATGTACAAAATCAATGTTAGACAATGCGCATGCTATTATATGGGAATTTCCTCTGACTGCATGATTTTGTAAAAGCAATATTGTTGTATTTGTTGTATGCTTTTAAGTTCTTCTTCACCAATTTTAATCACAAACAATGGAGGAAGTCATATTTGAAGGTGGTAACGTTGCTAGAAATGTATTCAATTATAAGGTGTTAAGTTTTATGTTAGTGGCACATATTCTATGCATTATCACTTAGATTTACACGTTGATACTTTGCTTCCAGTGAATACACATTTTACATTTCTTGTGTAGTCGACAGATATAACAGCCGGACATGGAGTTTCAAAAATTCATGCGACAACTCTAAAAATCAATGTTAGATGCAATCGTATAGCTCAACAAGTGGTAGTGTTTTTAATGAAAGCACATTCAATGAAAACGTTAATCTAACATGCTGGAAAGCTATGCCAATTGATTGTATTAGCTGAATATGTTTTTTGAAAAATGGAGTCCCCCCAAAATATGCTGCACAAGTACGGAATTACTTGATACTTTTGCTGATTTTGCTGAACGCGTCAGAGGGATAGCACGGCCTCCAAGATCCTCAGATATAACCTCTTAAAAACTTTTCTTTTGGGATGCATTAAGACGACGGCTAATGGAGAGGCAGATTTGGTTTATTTGCCTTAGAGAATCATCGATGCTTGTGAAAATGCCACAACGGAGATGAAAAATACCTGGCGGGAGACCTAATATTATCAGGAGATCTGATAGGCCATAAAAGGTGCAGTCATTAATATTTATTGACTAACATAAAATTTTAGTAACTTCCTTTGTCGGTTGCCACAAATGAAATTAAATAAATGTACTAATTTCTGAGTTATAAATTCTTTTTATTTGTAGCGTTCGTTTTGGACGCTCTGTATTATAGCCATTTTAACATGTACCTGATATGAAAGTGAACGGTTAATAAGGCATACAATATTAAGTTTGACAACAAAAGGACATTTAATTAAACTAAACACTTTTAGAATAATTTATTATTGACTGCCAAATATTTCATATTTACAATTTTGTATGCAGATGACGTTGATGCACCGTCTAAACATTATAAATTAAGCCAACAAATGCTAATATTTGTCCTTGATTTATCTATTATAGCCAATACGTGCTTTAGTTTTCCGTTTTTATTTGCTTTCTTTATTTTGAGTGATAAATCTTAAAGGATAGTAATGCAGTTCACCTAAAAGGAGTAGTGGGGTATTGCTTTCTGTTCTACCACAACAACGGGTTAGATTTGAGATATAAATGTAAATGTAAAGACGACTTATTGGAGTACAGCATGCAAATTTACAACACAGGAATAGGTACATAATCCTTTGAGTTCAAACTCAGTGGTAGATTACAAACCTGGAGTCTTCTTTTATCCTTTTTTATACCCCAATTTCATTAACGGAGAATGCAGATTAAGCTCACATTTAGATAATTACACACACATGTGCCAAGAAAACAAGTAATTTAATTTGGCTTATTTATTGGCCTTGCTTCAGCAACTTAAATACAACAAAGTGGATGTGTGTGTGTTTATCACTGTTTTAAGCCTACCTTCTTGCTCACTTTTATTTGTTACCGCTACAACACTTTCAATAATTGCAGTACAAAAGTTAAATGTTAATTAACTTATTTACGTGCTTAATAATAAGATATGCATTTACAGCTGAAAAGGTACTTTTACCATTTAAGTATGCCAAGTGTTCCTGCATTTAAAAATACGTGTTTTATAAACATTCCTCTTAGTGATATGAAGTGTAATCAAATTGTTAAAGATTTGAAAATAGTGAAAAAAACAACGAACAATATGTACTTTTGTGTCTAATTTCCTTAAAAACTAGAAACTACTCGTCTTAGGCATTGTACCTATAGGAAAATTTGTGCTAGAAGCGCAACTAATATGTTTAACAAAGGAACTTAAATAGCAAAAATATATAGAACAAAAACAATTGAAATATAACAACAAATTTACAAAATAGAGCATTTTTTTAAATTTATAAATGTAAAATTTTTTAAATGTACACAACAATTTTTGGAGCTTCGAATGTATTCCTGGATATATTTCATTCTCTGATTCTAAAATTATGCCAACTTTCCCCCATCAGGTCTTGTTTTTAAATATAGCACATGTCATATACCACTCTGTATTCCGGTCACTCTTCTGAAATGAGCATATTTTAATATGGAGTTGTATTTACCTACATTTAGCATGATATCAAATTATAAAATAAAGAAAAGCGTAATATAGTGAATATACTTATTTCAAACCTGAAGCTCCCTTTGTAAAGCTTCCGAGAGTGGGAACTACCAGGAAAATCTTGCATTAAGGTTCTAACAGAATTGTGCCATCATGTATATGTCGTTTTCCTCAATATTTGCCTTCCATTGTTTTTATATATTGGTGAAATGTTTCACCTTGCTCTGAAAAGCGATTATAAGTAATTGTGCATATAATCTATTTTAGCACCTATTTTCAGCCAAGCCTGTTGAAATAAAAGAGCATATCCTCTACTCTACTAATTGAGTTTAGTTATTTGCCTTCTGTTGTGAAAGAAGTTTCTAACAAAATGAACAAATGAAGATTAAGTAAATGATTTTTTTTTTTTTTTTCACTCTATGCAATGTGGGTTATTTGTGAGCTATTTGATCTACGGACCATTGAAAATTCCGGTATTAAATTTTCCATGGCAAGTCAGATAATTTCTGCAAAGGGCATGAAAAACCGGGCAAGCCCAATTTTGGTCGAAAATGAGTTAATGGCTTCAAGCGATTTTCCGTGAAGAGTTTCACATAGTGCAAAATCGGGTAAGTTTAATTCCAATTGGTTGCGAAGATATTTAAATGCGAAAAAACGTGTGGAACGCAGTTTGAGGTAACGTCGACTATGCATATTTTTCACAAACGGAATGCGAACGGGAAAAATCATGCAAATCCAGTTACTTAAATATTACCTTCTTGTTCTTCGTTTTGGTTGTGTGAAAACCCGGTTACTACCTCTGCCTAAGAAACTGACGGTGACAGTTGAATTATTTAGTTCTCTTTTTATGACGAAAATCACTTTTGGCAGTATTAATCTTAAGACTAATACCTATTACCATGATCGACAGCGTGTTCCATGACTACTATAAAATTTAAGAATAGACAATATTCCTACTACTGACCTTGACTTGGAGCAACTAAATGAAGATTCGTGCAATGCAAACTACAACATGTGATGATATTAATATACAGCATCTTGTTTTAGAAAATTTGCAATAACAATTAAAATAAATACATGTTTAATTTTTGAATTAAAAAGAGGAAACATATGAAATGTAATATTGGTAAATACATTTTTAAATTTCTTTCGATACGGTTTAAAGTATGTTCTTAGATGAGTAATTCAAAAAGAGTTGGATATAACGAAATATTTACAATTTAATATATTGTAATATTCCCCTGCTTATAACCTGGAACATTTTTCAACAAGAATGAAAATAAATGATTAATGCTTGACTCGAGGTAGGTTGTTTAATATGAACATAAATAGCTAAGTCGCTTAAACAACTGTACAATGGACGGGAAAAACCGATTTAGGTAAAAAATTACACAGCATAGTGAACCGTAAACATTTCTAACTGCTAAATCACTTATTAAACATCAATTCTCGATTTTGGTGGCAGTTCCAAACTTTGTTTTCTTTCTCCTGTAAAATTTGCTTTTAGAGAATTACCCAGTTTTTCACGCTTTCTGCAGACTTATGCACTTATGCAATCATTTTAATTCAAATATTTTACATATTGTTTAGTGGTGGTGAAACTATCTCGTAATATCAATAATGCATTGATTGCATTTTGTTGTCAAATCATCATATCTTCCCTTGGCGACCAATCGTTTCTTAATCAATGTCCATGTTTGATCCCTTCTGTACCAAGGACACAAAGTAAAGTTATTTTGTGTAGCCACTTTCTTGACTAAGAAGAAAATTAACCATCTTCAGGTCTACAATAACCAACCATTGATGATTTCCAATACAAAGCAGTTGATCTTGTACTCTTCTTTCATTGTAAAGGAGTGATCGATTGGAATGCAACCATATTTATTGCCGTTGTTCAAAAGAACACATTTCAAAATACTTGCGTCACTGAAAAGTTTAATTCGCCTGGGTTATTTTCTCAGGAGATCTCTTATGCTAGTGCAGAATATTTGTTTTCGATAAAGACTATCCATGATTTAACAATAAAAGAGTAGTAATTATCGAAATTATTTTGGATTCTCTCTAAATTTCAAACCTTCTATTTCCATTTGTCCACTGGCAAAATGGTCTGTAACAGTTTTGCATACAAAATGATGGTTATCTGCATCTACAAATTGAACGGAAAAATGTATATATTCCACTAAAACCATTATAAAAAGCATTAGATGTTATAACACACAATAAAGTAACAAAACAAATGCAGTTTCGAAATTTGAGCATTACATTTTTATCTAAACGTGTTTTACATGAAAGTAAACGATTTTTCATGAATTGAAGTTATTTATTGATTTAGTTTATTTATGGACGCGCTTTAGCGTCCCATTCAATTCAGGGCTTTGAACGGCCGACAAATTTTGCCCAGAGGACTCTTTTTTCAGGCTTGAGGTTCTTTTTCGTGCCGTAAATTTACGACACGAGACCCACGACTTTACTTCCCTTCCGAAGGAAGCCATACTTAGGATTTTACGCCCGAAAAAATCCATCGATCCTGGCTGGGTTTGAACCCGCGATCTTGGGTTTAGGAGACAAGTATTGTTACCACCACACCACCAGGACCGACGAAGTTTATTATACATACAAAAAGTATGTAAATTAAATACACACATATATATGTATATATATATATATATATTCATTTTTAAGATTGTTACATATCCAAATTCTGAAGAAGAAAACATTTCAAAAATGAACAAAAAATCTAAGAAACTTGAAGAAACTAAAGCTGACACTATACGCAATTCAATTTAATAATCAGCATCCAAAATGACCCCAAGAAGAGATCTGAAAGTTATGGTACAAAAATAAATAAATTGCTTATTTGGGTAAAATTCATTAATTTTAGATAAATTTTAGAAAAAGCCCATACCAACAAAAATATATGCGGACTAATACATAGTTTATATAAATCAGCGGATTCATCTTAGAAGTAAAATCTATTATACAACACCTGAAAATATTCTTAACATTTTCATATGATTGCAATCTGACTCAATTGTGCTCATTATATTGGCTAGCAAATGCCAAATTCGGACATCAGCTTACAGAGTGTAATAATATTAGCAGCAGCCACTTAATATTTATTAATAACATTATCATCATCTGCTTTTCAGGATTCATCAGCTTGTTTCACTTCACACAATCGGCCACCGTTTACCTAGTGTTTTCACACATATTTCTTTGCCCATTAATTTATATTATTTTAAAAATGTTTTTATTTTCAATTTCTTTTATTATGAACTATATAGTACACAAAATTCAAGTTTTTATTCCAATCTTTTTCCTCTCGAGCGTTTCATTGCCTATATTTAATAAATTCATATTTATGAACTATATAGAGGAAAACCGTAACTGCATAATATTTTTTTTTTATTTTTTTTTTTTTAAGATCTTTATATTATTCCGTCAGTTTTGGCGTTTATTGGGTGACAATGGACTATGAAAATATTTAAGAGTTTCAGAGGTGGAAGGATATTTTTTATGATTTAAACCTGGTACAACATTGTCTTTCTAGGGTAGATAACTATAAAATAAAGTCACATAACATTGCAGAAAAGGGAAGGTTTTGAAGGAGAACTGGTAAAACTCACTGGGGGAAAAAAAACGTTTCACAGAAGAAGCAAAACACCCAACAATTTGACTTTAAAGAAAATTTCTAAATAATAAAGCAATAACTTTTTAGAACAAAAATCATTTTTTACGCGTATTACTTATATCAGCATTGCTTTTAAATTACAAAAATATGCATAGAAATCTGAATTTTTAGTTGATATTGAACTGTAGACAACACATGTGGGGCACTACAATAGTTAACGAGTCACTAACCACCCTCTCTCCTACGCTGATGACCGAGATGCTAAAGAGCGTCCGTAAATAAACCAAAAGCTCTCTCTCCTTACGTATATCATTGATCGGCTTCTGTTTACCTCCGGACGGTATATTATGTCAGTTGGAGTGTATCTATCTTGATGTTAAATCCTTAAGAATTCCGAAGCCTATTTATTGACTTCGCACATTATGATTATCATAAGGTACTTTTAATTATGTTTCATTCCAGCTATTTATCATGCAGTTATACATTTTAATCATATGTTTGTTTAGAAGGTTGATACAGGTTTTCAAAAATACCATTCTCTCCCTATCCACGCCCTTGAACAGAATGAGCGTTTGCTGAGATATTGATGCGCTTACGTTCGACAAGGCACTTAATAATGCATTGTGAATTCTCAATAACTAGGAGTGACACTTGGATATGTAACCTTCACCTAAATATCGTTCACTTGATAATTTACTGCATAACAGTGTTATTTAATTACACCATGGTTGTTGAACTGGAATGAGAACTGCGTTGTATGTTCATTTGAAAACAAACACATTTTAGTAATAATCTTCGAGTAATGGTTAGCCATTTTTTGAAGATTGAAGATAAAACCTATAAAAGCTATAAAAGCTAATATTGGCTATCCTGAGGATTCAAATACAAACTATTATAGCTTTTATATAAAATATACTAACAAAAACGTATGAACATCAATCTTAATTCCTTACATTGTTGTTTTTTAAATAAAAAATTGCATCAACGTACTGCATATATTCTTAACAAAATGAGTGAAGAATTGTATGTTCCTGCACATTTATCATTTAAAACGTATTACTTAATTACAATAAAACGATAATACGTTTTTTTACATACCTTGGTGATTTATAATTATTAAGAAAAATATTAAGAAAAATTTGAATAACATAGATAATATACTGTGTATTATGCAAATGCTTAAAACTACAATATATAAATAAATATGAATAATATAATGTTAAGCCAGAGTTAATACAATATTATTATGTGAATGAATAAAAAGGGCTAGCTGGAGAGACAGAAGGGGAGAGAAAGAGATTGAAACTAATTTTTGAAGAATTTAAACAGAACAATGTTCTGTGGTTGCATGGCATTTCTTAAGAAAGCTTAGAGGTTCGTTTCAATAACCTTATACTTTTTCTCTCCGTCCTCAAACTTTTATACCTGCCTCTGTTTGCATCCTTTTATTAACTTCACTTGAATGTATCCAGGGAGAATATAAGAAAAGAAGAATGTTTCCGGAAATTTTTCTAATATCCGTCAGAGCCCGATTAATATGCTGGGACTTGTTTGCAGATCATACGGCAGGAAGAGCATGGGTACTTTCCTAGATAAAGTACGTAAACATCATCAAAAACTTAATATTTACATTCTTTAGTTTTATCGCTATAGCAGGGCATACAAATTGTTTTACATGTACTTTCAATAGCTTTGTACAAATCAATGTCATATTAGTATTGTTACACCGAACAATGCATTTATTATAAGTATGATTATTTACAGACCATCTCCTTCGTCCAGTAATTAGTTTTGGTGACTGCTGGGCGGGAGGCCAGGGTTCGATTCGCGGTACCTACTTAGGAATTTCTTTAAGTGAGAGAGGTGTGGAACTGGCCCCGTGAGGACAATTGGAAAACTGCGCTTGATAGGTCGACGGAATGCTGATCACAAACCCTTTGCAATACTGCCCTCTTATCAATGAAGTCGCAAGACGGGGTAGAGAATGCAGCGGTCTCCGCGGCAGCTCAAGATTCCCTCTGAGCTATAGCGCCAAATGAGAAAAAGATTATTTACAGAAGATATAAGTGCCAACACATTTACTGACAACAGATATATATTAATTATTCCTTATTTTGAGCAATTATATGGAATATACAGCAATGATGCTAAAAGTAATTTAACCCTGTTAAGTTTTGTGAACATACTGCTACACAAAAATGACACAACTTATCTACCTATTGAAACAAAAATATTGTTAAGCACTTTAGTACGATTTACATTAAGTTTCACAGTGTTCATTCTTTGCCCAGACTTGATCTTTAAGAATGGAAAGAATTACTTTATGATGTAAATCAGTTAAAGTTTTTGTTGTTATTCGTTAATAACAACATTTACCTACAGTTTTTCGTCCATTTCTTATGCAGTATTCCTGGATCCGACAATTTTGAATGGGATTGAGATTCTACCACGTAAGGTACTTGTAAAACTATTTTTTTAGAAAAAGGAAAGCTAAAACTACGATTGTACAACAAATATTTGCCACACAACGACCAACTGGTAACATCGACAGCATTCACTAACCCTGCGTACACTTTTAACGCCACCTGCCGTTCTTGTTCAAGAGTGGGGAAATATATTTTTTGTAGTATGTGCTTCTAATGGTTGAGCGGAAAAAAGAACGTGTCTAATAATAGGTTGGAATCCTCGTTAAATTTCAAATGTTTATTTGTTAGTTTTTGAAGTAAAATTAATGTTTAATATACATCACTAATATTTTTTTTAACGAACAATGAATTTGAATTTTAAGTAATTATGCTACAACACAAAATCGAAATATAATCTTAGCTTTCAAAATAATAAATAGATAAAGCGAAATGCATTATAAATTGGCTTTGTTTCATTTAAAATTAAATATTAATATTCAATGTATTTTGAAACAAAGATGAACTCATGATTCTTTTTTGTTTATGTGTGTGGGTGTGAGCATAAATAACTTAAAATGGAAATAAGCCTTTGTAATTTCAAATTATATTATCCTGTGCAATGAACTCGCATCATTAGACATTTTAGATTTAATACATGTTCATGACAATAAACAGAATTTGTAATAGAGTTTGATTATCTTCTAAGCATACAGGGTGTAAATCAGCAAACTAATATTCCGGACTGGTGCTGTCATCTGGTAAAAAACTTACTTTGAGACTAATGACCGCCGTCATTCTTGACGTAGTTCCCTTCCACACGTATATCGGTCCCAGCGATTCTGTCATTTTCCAAGGCATGTTCTTTGAGTGTGTATAGCACAGAGAGCGTTTCTTCTTGAATCCTCTCAATTGTATCGAATTGTTGTTTTTCGTCAAAAAGCTCCTGGTGAACAAGGAATTGTAACAGGGTGCATTATCGTGATGCAAAAGCCAAAGTTCGGGCCGTCGTCTCCACACATTTTCACGGAGCCGTCGCAAAACGTCACAGTAGTATGTGGAATTCACTGTTTGGTTTGATGGGATGAATTCTCTGTGCGCAATCCCCTTACTATCAAAGAAAACGAGGAGCATGCTATTGACTTTGCTCTTCACTTTTCTCGGTTTTTTTTTTTTTTTTTTTTGGTTTTGGTGAATTCGGGCTCTTCTACTGAGAGAATTTTTGTTTTGTCTCAGGGTCATTAGCGCACATCCAGCTCTCGTCGCCGGTGATGACCCTGGACAAGAAAATTGGGTAATCGTATACGACCTGACGAAGCTCCGTACAAATTTCAACACGCAGCCCTTCTGATCAGCAGTCAGGATTCTTGGCACAACTTTTGCAGCGATACAACGCGTGCCAAATTCGCCAGTTAAAATTCCTTGACATGTTCCATAACAATTCCCACTTCATGAGCAAGGTCTTCAATGGTTCGACGTCGATCCTCACGAACGAGGTGTTGAACTTTGGCAACAATGTCAGTCATTGTGCAGTTGACGGGCCTACCGGTGTGAACATCGTCTTCAATAACTGTACGGCCGGCCCTGAACCGAGCATGCCACTCAAACACCAGTGTATTCCGCAGTTCAGGAGAAGATTTTGCGAGCCGTTACAGTTCCCGTCGAGATAGTTGCTAGAACACTTCGACCTTGTCGGTCCTGGTGGTATGTTGGAAACAATACTTTCCTCCTAAACCCAAGCTCGCGGGTTCGAACCCGGCCAGGTGGATTTTTCCGGGCGAAAAAATCCTAAGTATGGCTTTCTTTGGAAGGGAAGTAAAGCCGTGGGTCCCATGTCATACATTTACGGCACGAAAAAGAACCTCATGCCTGAAAGAAAAGACCCCTGAGCAAAATTTGTCGGCCGTTTCACTCCCTGGGACTCTGATTACCTGAGATGTTAAAGAGCGTCCGTATATTAACCAAATAAAAAAAAACTTCCACCTTTCCCCTACCACTAAAGATGTGTATCGCAGAAGCAGACGAAACGCCTAGGAAGCAGGACTCCAGTAGATCACGGCCTACAAACTTAGGAGTTTTCTGTTATATAAATGTTATAATTTTTTCTTTTGAGCATTTTATTCGCAATATATAAAACTGACTAATACTTGTTGCACTGACTTGAGACAATTATTGCCTAGCATCGATCCCAGGTCCATTTAGAAATAATATTTATACATAATATACTCACCAAAAGGGGCATAGACATATGGTCTGCACATGTTACAAGTATAAGCATGAAGGCGAACAAAATATCACTGAAAGGGAAGATTTCCCCGAAAAGACACGCATTGTAACCTTTTAGGCTAAGAGGGTCTCTTTGTAATGTGACTTCAGGTCAACTAGAACTTTGAAAACAGTCGGATATTGAACAAATATCAGGAATTTGTTAAGTACGAGTAATTCTTTTGTTAACAGTGTAGGGAAAACTCTGGCAATAAATATCCAGATGGAATCATAAAACATCTGTTACGGCTCTCTTTTAATATATTATTTATGTCAAGAGGGTAAGACTTAAGATTTTGCTGTGGGTGGACCCCAATAAAATCTTAGAAGATAGCCTATGAGAATTAAACGATAATACATTAGCACCAATGGGAATATAGGTGTAGGAAGAGCAAATCACGTGACATTTGGAGAGTCATGATGAATATATTTATAGCGCCTAGACCGACGGCAGGTTATTTAATAAAAGTAGTTGCAATGGACTTAACTTGTTACTTGTTATTTGTTTGTCACTAGCTGCTGAAGTGAAAGGAAAAAGTGTTATTAATGTGAAAACTGGAACTACAATGTTATACTTTCGTTTATCATCTCCTTTCCCTGTGACAATGTATTACAAAAACGTTCCTCTAATAAACTGAACTTATAGCCAAGGAAGAAACAATATATTGCGGAACTAATGCAGGTCCGACCTATCACCCTTGAGATACCTATCCATTTATAAAATTCGATCACCGCCTTATCCACAACTTATCCAAGCTCAATCACAATCTAATATAATAAAATATAAACAAATATCGCCGCACGCTTAACTATTTATAACAAATACAGGTAAATTACAAAACTATTTCCGTTTTGGATTCATTAATAGCAATATAGTTAACCTCCGTTGCGCACTGACATACCAGCTCCCCCTCAACTTTTCTCATTCACCGCAGCAGCAATACTTCATATATGCACAACCTCGGCATATCATCCCGACTCTGTTTGTAGATTAGCAAGCTATAATAGTTTAAGTTCTTAATATTATTCTAGATTAGTGGCATATACTACCTGACCAAGAGAAGCCTCGGATCAGTGAGAATATTGGCGATAGTGACTGTTTACAGTGTAAACAAACACACAAGAGCAAGCACGCCTAAGCTGTGGTGTGCCCTGGTGCTGTCAACTAAACATTATGGCCTGTGATGTGTTGCAAAGCGCTTTATTTCCTCCTGTCTTCATACAAAAACACGTTTCTCTTAACCAATGGAGGCAGTTCTGAAGATATTCGATTCTTAAGTAATTTTTCCATTTGTGTTAGTGTCTTTCTTAATTTTAAAGAAATAATACTACGGATAAATCCATTCTAATTTTCAATATCAAGTGCTTTATAGGTACCTACAATTGTGTCAGTTACCGGTATGATAATCTCTTACCAGAACATTTTAGAGTATTTGAAGCCAAATTTACAATCGTAAATACTAGTATTTGTTATACTTAAATCTTTAGTTATGTTAAATGCTCTTTAAATTGAAATATCAAAATAAATTACTTCTATGTTTCTCCAGTAAATTAAAATTAATATATTTTCATTTATTGTGACAAACACATTATTAGTTTTATTTGAATAACATTTAGATTAAATTTGCATTTCGATATAAGCTTCTCCAAATAAGTCTAAAACATTATACCGCACCTCTCGTCGATGTCTGCGCATGCATTTTAGTTAGGAAAGCACTCTAAATGTGATAAGGAAACATAGCTTCGTTTACGTGAGAATAACTATACAAAACATTCATTTAATAAAACTAAAGAGATAAACATACCTACAATGCTCAAAAAGTAGATGCAATATTAGGATTCCAACGAAGAATTCAAGCACAACAAGCAATGTAATATTAAAAAAATATATCACTATACGCTTGGCTTCAATTTACACTTATTAACAGCTAAAATATCACAAAAATAAAAGAGAAACCTCCAAAAAATACAGAAACTTTTAATAAATAAAACAAACTTAACAGAATCCCTTGGTCAGCGTCGTGGTAACCATACTTGCATCATAGACCCAAGATCGCGGGTTCAATCCCGACCAGGGTCAATGGATTTTTGAGCATAAAAATCCTAAGTATGGCTTCCTTAGGAAGAGAAATTAAGCTTGGATTCCGTGCAGTAGATTCACGGCACGAAAAAGAACCTCAAGCCTGAAAGAAGAGGCCTCTGAGGAAAATTTATCGGTCGTTTGACGCCCTGAATTGCATGTGACGCTGATGACCTGAGATGTTAAAGAGCGTCCTTAAATAAGTGAAATTAACTTTGGTCAGAGGGTGAGACGTAGATCAACGGATCTACAAATTTTGAATAGCTGGGCGAAATATCTCTTTGTCCCATGACGTCGGTTGCTACCCCTTAATCTGAAGTCGGAGGTTCGCTCGTAGTAAGCCCAAAGTAAGGCTATGACGTCATCATTACTAGAAGGAACATCATTAGTCTGAAAGATGGTTACCACATGGATGAGACAAGGAAAAGGTAAAATAGGGATTCGGCACATAGCAACACGTAGCATGTTCATGTAAAGACGGCACAAATTTAATACTTTACACTTAGCCATTTAGTGTTATCAACAGGTATTAAGTCATTAGTCGTCCGTTACTTTCATTCTTCTATTTTACAAAATATAAAAAGTACTTTGATCATTGCTCTAGATAATCGGAATATTAATGTGGATTTGAGGTTATGTATTGCCAAATCAATTGCACTGGGCCAATAATCCTTGCTTATATGTGAAGATTACGTTCTCTCTTTTCATAACCACTGACCAAATATGCCAAAGGGAGCACTGAAGTAGTTATGCATAATAGCTCCATTTCTAATATTTATAACGATTCATTTATCTTCAGTATACTTTAGTCCATATTTTTTTAAATTTCCGTTTATTTCACGTGCTTTTATTGTCCGAAATGGTGTAATGAATGTAGGTATGGATGAGGAGTGTTCAATAGTAATTTTGCAAACGTAGTTTCTCGTGCTAAAATTTAGCTTAAAATAATGGTTAGCTTAATGCGTGATATACATGAGGCACTAGTTTCATTGTCATTTCCGGTTCCCTCTGTGAGAGGTGGGCAAGTTGAGGCATGTTCAGTTTCACCAACAGCAACATTTAGTTGAGGCATAGGAAATACTACACATGGCATATGCAGATTTTTTTTTTCTTTTCTATAGCACAGCTAGATGATGGTTTAATTTTTTTAAAGTGAGAGGCAATCAATTTCAAAGGAAAGTGGGACCGTAGATCCAGTTTGTGCTCTAACGGAAAAAAGCATTCACACTGCTGCTGTCAGAGGATCGTCGAATAACATTAACAACACTCTCAGAATTTCTACAAATTTCACTGGGTACCACATAAACATGTTGGAAACTGAAAAAGTGCATATTAGATGTGTTTGTGTACAATGTGTCCCAAGGTTGCGATTGCCGAAAAAAAAAAAATGTTCGCCTGCAGGTTTGCATGCTGTTGAAAATTATGTTAAAGGAAAGTGACGAGTTTTTCAGATGTAATCATTGCTAGTGAAGCTTTGATTCTGAGCGCTAACAGCAATGGAAACCTCCATCACACACGCACGCACAAAAAATCACACAAGTAGTTGCTTCTGATGGGAAAGTTATGGTTATTTCATTTTTCGATATTCAACGAATGGCTTACCAGATGTCGTATCTGCACACTTGACTGTACCTGGTCAATACTACAGAGTTGTCCTAAAATATCTGCTTTGATGGATTTGGTTTATTTACGAACGCTCTGTAACATCTCAGGTCATCAGCGTCCCATTCAATTCAGGACGTAAAACGACCTATTTTGCTCTTCTTTCAGACTTGAAGTTCTTTTTCGTGCCGTAAATCTACGACATGGGACCAACGGCTTTACTTCCCTTCCGAAGGAAGCCATACTTAGGATTTTCACGCCCGAAAAAAAGATCCATCGATCCAGGCTGAGATTGAACCCCCGATCTTGGGTTTAGGAGGCAAGTACGGTTACTACTACACCACCTTGACCGACTGACAAACTCTGCAAGACAATATCATCCGTAAAATGCCTCATTCCGTGCATTATTGAGCTGTATTTGCACATCGCAAATACCTTTGTTGAATACCTGATGAAAAATCAATGTGAAGTGTGTCCTTCGCCCCCTCTGTAGTTTAGATTTACCTTCGTCTGACACATTCCTGTCCCCCAAATTTAAGAAACGCCGTCGTAGGAGGCGTTCTTCATTGTGCTGTGAGAACTGCGACATGTCAAAAATTGTTTGCAGTATATATTTGAATACTGGCAGAAACGCTAGGATAAGTGCATTAAATCCAACGGGGTCAACTGAAAGATAATCAAAATTATGAAGATGATTAAGATGTTGTGGAAATAAACTGTTCATTAATTTTTATTGATCAGCCTTTGTACTAGCTCTGCTATTAACATACGCGATATCAGCATTAAGGTGACTTTAACTTGGTAGGAATACCTAATAGTAAGTAAGGATGAAGATTCACATTAAAGCACATACGATATAAGATGACTGATAAGGAATCTAGACATAAACAACTGAACAGCTCTTCTTGCTGTCTTCTTGCTGGATTAACCCCCAATGTACGCAATGTTTCATTTCTGCACGGCCTATGCACAAGCTATGTCGAACCCGAGCTGTATAGTATCTCAGTTGGCGCCCGAGTTGATTAAGTAGCACATTCCTCTCTGGGATGTTCTTGTAGTTGGAGGACAGTAGTAGTTTCAACAGCTTGTATATTATGCTTAGTTAAATTTTTTGTTTATAAATTATAGGGAAAAATGTTAGAAATGAATTCTTCACGTGTAGAGAAGAAAATAAGTTATATTATCATGTGATTACAAATGCTTCGTTTAGGACGAAATACTCGGGCATTATTTTATATAGTACCGACAGCTAATTTATGGCGCAGTATTAATGTACTTAATATCTGATAACCCTCCAAAATTCGATCACAAAGAATTTATGCACTATTCGAATATACCAAATATCTAACATATATCAATAAAAGAGTAAGTAAATCTGGTCAGCACGGAATGCAAACAATTATTCCACCTCAGCCTACCCATAATACATTGACTTTCTTAAACCTTCTGTATTTGACTGATTCCTAGTCACAATTCTCCGTTAAAAGACCAGTCAGTAAATGCAGAACTACATGGTACTTTTAAACAAACATCTTAGAAGCTCTGATTTTCTTACTCAGAAATTGCGATTGCATATAAAAAATTGTAAGGAAGTCCCAGTTCAGAGATACAGTCCCTTAGGTAACTTTAATCAATACGCGTTTTAATTTTCTCTTACTATAACGTAACTTCGCGACTAAAATAGGCTTTCGAAACGATGACAAAATTAATTAATGATGGTACGTAAAATAACTCGGCGACGGGAAACTTCGTTAAACTCATTGGACTCGTGCAACTTTTCTGTATTGGAAATCGAACTCTGACCCGCTGGCTGAAACGAGCCTGAACTCTACATAAGAATGACCCAGCAGTTATTCCTCCGTTAACAGTGCAAGTCCTCAACACAATCATCTGTTAAGTTTTCTTTTTATTTAAATAACATTTGTTTGTTTCTGCAACGTTCTGAGTAAATAAATTAGAAGAATTAAATAGCATGTTTTAACTTAATAAATATACAAAGTTTTCAACTTTAGTAGTCAATTATTTTTTAAAATTTATTTATTTAACAGCATGTTCCAATGCAAAGTAGGAACAAATACTAAATACCTTCTCAATTTTTCATATGCAATTCTTAACATATTTAAGGAATGATTTTAGACAAAGAATGCAATAAAAATTAAATACTCTTATGTTTAAATAAACGTCAATTAAAGTAGTTATTCTTTAAATAAACATTATTAATTTCTTATTAAACTACCTTTGCTTTTATAATAGATTTATATATTATAGTGTTCAATGATTGATGTCTGATTATGTACAATATTTCTGGTTTAGACACTCATAATATTGCTAGTTATAAGCTATTTACTAGTATATCTGTTACTCGATTTACTTTACCTTTCACCTAATTATGTGAAGATATTATTTACTACACGTGCATAATTATATACTGTTGTAGTTTTTAAAATGTGTTTACCATTTACAAGCTTTACTACACAGTTCATACTTTTCCCCCTATTTTTCTTGTATTTATAGGTCACTTTCCACCTCTTCGTATTACAGATTGTGTAACAATTTTAGTCGTTTTAATTTAATCTGTACTGTTTGCTGACTGGACCCATAGATACGCATTAAAGTGATAAAAGTTATCTTCCAAAGTTCGGTCACTAGTATTGCTAAATTTTGTGTCGTTTGTATATTCAGTTTTAATCTACTTTTAGTCATTGTGAAGAACGAGCTGTTTTAAATCTCTCGTGAACTTTGATTCCCATTCTCTTTTTCTTATCACTTCACTTATGGCTTTATGTTGATTATTTAAGGCACTAATTGGGATCTTATAACAAATATCTCTCGCTGTCTTCTTCGCAAGACGATCTGCCAGTTCGTTTCCACAGTTTCCGAAGTTAGTCTTGGTTGAGTTGAAGTGCCCGATCCGTTTACTGTGCTCAAATGATAAGTGACGGCGGAAGTTTTAATGGTCTTTACATATCACCTGGAGAGCAGATGCAAAGGCAGAAAACCGGTAGCTTGGATTGCAGACATTATAAACTTCTTCTTCTTATTCACTGCAGTTAAGTGTACAACAGATCAATCGAGCTCATCACAACGTATATGTACGAGGGTGATCAGAAACTAAGGTTAAAAAGCCTGCAGCGAAACGTGTAATATTTTATTTCATGCAACCAATATAGCCAACTGATAGTACTTACATTAGGTATTTTATTTTTTGACATAGTCTCCATATCGGTTTAGACACTTGTTGCTTCGTGGGATGAGTTTGAATATTCCCTCCTGGTAAAACTCCTGTCCTTGTGTGTTCAGCGACGTTGTCACGAAGTGTTTCACCTCTCGTCTGAAGCGATTCGCCGGCCTCCTAAGTGCTCCTTCAAAAGAGGAAAAAGGTGAAAGTCGCTTGGAGCGAGATCCGGGCTGTATGGAGGATGGTCGATGTCCCAGCGAAACTGCTTCAACAGCGTGGTGTTCTTCTGGGCTGTATGAGGTCGCTCGTTGTCGTGAAAGAAGATGACGCCCTCGGTGAGAAGTCCTGGTCGTTTACACTGTGTGCTCTCTTTACAAAAACTCCACGAATGCAACACCCACGCTATCCCAAAACACTGAGGCCATCGCCTTCCTGGAGATGGCGTCAACTTAAATTTCTTTGTCTTTAGAGAGGAGGGGCGTTTCCACTGTACTGACGACCGCTTGCTGCTGAGGATGTAGTGGTGGATCCATGACCCGTGACAATGTGGTGAAGAAAACTGTCCCCTTCCGTGGAGAATCGTTGCAAAGTTGCAGACTTGCCCCCATGCGTTTCTCCTTGTGTTGGTTGGACGGATTTCGTGGAACGCATCGGGAACAAACTTTCCGGTACTGCAGAATATCGTGAACAATGTGACGAACGCTTTCGAACGATATTCCCAATTCTACCGCCATATGCAGTAACGTGATTCTCCTGTTGTCTTGAATCAGCTCCTCCACGCAAACTGTGTTCAAATCTGTTGGTGCCGTGCTGGGTCGGCCATGCGACCCTCGTCGGTAACGTCTTCTCTACCGGCCGCAAACTTTCGACACCATTCTGCGACATGCTAAAGAGACATTACAGTCTCTCCATAAAACCTCTACCAGCTGCCGGTGAATTTCAGCCGCAGTTACATATTTCACCTACAGAAATCTAATAACGGAGATGATTTCTTCGCGAGACCAGTTTTCCAAGTCGCCTTTTGTGTTTATCTTCAACTAGCGCTGTAGGTGGCGAGGGGCTGAAACTCTGCACAGTTGCCAACCGCATGTACTAGAATTGTCGTACACTACTAATTTCTCTATAACGGACAAAGCTCCAGGAATATCAGCCTTGTAACCTTAGTTTCTGATCACCCCTAGCATATATATTTAACTTAATTAACTTAACTTTACAATTACTCGGATGTTACTGGCTGTAAGCAAATTTCACACTAGCTATTCTATATACCTGGAACTGTTTGTATTTATTTCTGTTCAATGTGCTTTTACTCGACTCGGGCCTGAAACCTTCACCAGGTTAATGAAAATAGTCAGTCCCTTCATGCAGTGCGCTTTAAACTACATAGAAAACAGCTGTTAATGGTAAGCGACCGTTTAGTTTACCGAGTTTTGTTGCAGGCGCAGGCTTTGTGGAGAGCGGCAGTTACATTACAAACTTCCTTTTGTATGTGTTCGTCTCTATATTGTCACGCCGTAGCCTGGTGCCATATACAGTGAACATGAGCATATAGTCGTCGCAGGGATTTTTAGTACATATGAAGGAAGCGCTACTAGAATTTTAATAAAATAATCTAAAATGTCCTTATTCTCATAAATCGAATAATCCTAGAAGATCAACAAGAGTATGCTTTATCATCTACATCTTTTAATCTGTATATAGACAAGATCATAAATATATGGCTAAAAGAAATACATATTTTAAAATAAATTATGTGAATTTTACTAATGATCAGGGAAATATAGACGAAAATAAAAATTACTTATAAGAAGTATTTTTAAAATACAACAATTTTTAAATATAATATGAAAATGTTAGCAGGTAAAAACAAAATCAAGGTTTCCTTGGCTATGAGCCCATTAGAGTGAACATAGACCTATAAAATAAAACATTGAAACAACTGCATTTAAATATTTGGATTGCTTTACAACACATAGCAGCTCCTATCCTTGTTACAGCATTAGCATATTCTGTCACTTAAGTTATGACAGATGTGTATTTATCAATTCGGTTTGGCAAAGTTTTTCCTGGTTATTTAGATAGAAAACATTACATGGAAATTTTAATAAATGTATTTATTTCTTTGGAACAATTCTATTGACATTGATAATAAATAAGAAAGAAAATCTATTTAAGCGACACCCTATAAGCTAAGGAATTTTGTGGATTTGTTACAGCGGGTAATTTTGTCCAGTGACCTCTTCTTTCAGCACTAGCCGGTTTTTTAACGTGCAGTAAATCTACGACATGGAACTCATGCCTATTGGAGAAATTGCGCTCAAGTTTTTTACATTCCGAAAAACAAAATCGACCTCGGCCTGGTTTGAAGCCGCAAACCTTGGGTGAGAGTGTCTACCCTAGATCATCGAAGCCGGCTTTTAAAATTAAGAGTCGTCCCTGATGGTCCAGTGGTTACCAAACATTTTGACCCAGGATTGCGGGTTCAAACCCGGCCAGGGTTGATGGAATTTTTTCGGAAGTAAAAAATCCTAAGTATGGCTTGCTTCTGAAGGGAAGTAAAGCAGTTGGTTCCATGCCGTAGATTTGCACGTAAAAGAACGTCAAGCCTGAAAGATGATTCCTCCGAACAAAATGTATAGACCTTTTCACGTCCTAAATACAATGACTGGAGATGTTAAAGAGCGTCCGTAAATAAAATAAATCTAAAAAGCTTATGAATTGCTGTGAATAAACATTAACATGGGACAATAAACTACTTCCTTAAAAAATAAATAAGATGCGTTTTTAAGAGGTAATAAAAACGCAACTCTGAAATCTTTCAGATTAGCCTAAAAGTATTACAATATATCGTGGAAACTAATTAAAATCATTAGTTTGGCATTCGGACTTGTTTCTAGTCCCTTTCTTAATTTGAATACTCGTGTCTTGCTCCCCAAAACATCCTCATCTGTTCATGATAACACTTTCCTAATTAAATTGGATAATTCACAGCCAGTACTTTACTACCGTGATTATACACCCATGGTCTCAATGTAGACCCCGGATTCTATTAATTCTGTAGTTTGCTGTGCTCCTCCCCAATTCCAAAATTCCTTTCAGAAAACACTTCTCACTGAATCTAGGTCCGCGGTTTGTTCTCATTCTCAAATTACTACCCCATATGTCATTTTAAGCTTGTTGTAACAAAAGCGAGCGCCTGTGGCGACAAGAGGTTACGCCATTGATAATTCATTTCATACCAACTCTTCTTTTACTGATTTTAGTTTTTATCCATATTAATAAAAGGTCGCTAATGTATTGACTTTCTTATCTATGAACTCAATTATATATGAGTGCACTATGTTCCCTTACTGACCGTGGGGACAACTCAAGAGAAAAAAAATACTAAACAGGAGACTTGTGTTGTATTCATTTACATGGATATTCAAAACTATAATTAAAGTCAAAGTCTTCAAAACTGTGCATTGAATCCTTTGTATTGAATTGGCTATTTTGACTCTTATTATTACATCGTGCACTATGAATCAATGTTCGTTCTTCGCGGCTACATGCTGTATTACCGTTTTGTTCAACAGAATTAAAAGGACACACAAACCTTGCTGCAGTATAAATAATACTTTTTTCACAAGAGTTCCCGCTTTCATTTAATTTATTTCTTTCAACAAAATTCTTTATTATTTTTTAAGATTCAAGAGAGCCTTTATTTTGAACCTAATTCTATTTTTTTGTCCATTTTCATTCATTTTTCGCATTAACATGGTAAAATGATTTATTTAATATGCGCCCGGTGAAAGGATTAATCCTTTAAGACCATGGCGGAGAGATGTTCACGTGTTTTGTGGTTTTTTATGATGTCACCTTCCCTCCCATCCAATGTTCGGTTTAGAGGGCTGCAGTTCGTGTCGGACAATGTGCATCATTTTTGTTTCAGTAAGCGATTGAAATTACGCCTTAATTTTCAAACTCCCTGTATATAATATGAAAGATGCTGTTAGTTAAGACAGATAAGCAGACATTAATTATGGGCTGGAAGTAAACATGCGTGAAATTAATTAGTAAGTCTGAACGAACAGATTAAACAATATTTATTCAAAATATTTAGCATTTTGTTGTGAAACAAAAACAAAAATACGCTTTGATCTAATGGCATGCAATGTAATTAAAGTTAATGAATGAAATGTCTGGCATATTTAGAGACAAATAAAATCACCTTATGTTGCCATGCATGCAACTGGTATCTAATTTTCTTACCAGGGAAATATAAACGATTTACTATTGCACGGAAAGAACTTCAAGAAACTTACATGTAGCAAAGTTCTGAAGCAGGAAACTTTCTCTTGTTAAAGTCATGAAGGTGTACATTACACTACGCTACATATATAAAGAATCTCACGTCGTTAAGTTGGTAGCTTCGAACAAATTTGCTTCTATCTCCTGGAGAATGTTCCTTGGTAAGTTCCTCGCTAGCGTTATAACAAACCCGCGCAGTTTACATAACAGCTTTGCTAGCACGTTTGCTCAACTTGCCTGGTATCATGTGCGTAACGCATCCTTCCAATTTACTAAGGCTGAAAGGGCTTATGCATTGCCCTACTGCTGTTTCTTGCTTCACTTCCATTTCTCTTCGGATGGGACTGTCATTTGCAAGTACAGAAGATGTAAGGATTTGTATTTGTCAGTGTCAATCGACCGTTGTGTATGTTATACGGTTTGTAGCTTCGGAGATAGAATTCATTCCCATTTGTTAGGAAGCATAGCTTGCTTCGGACGAATGGCAAACAGCTAGACCATATGTATATGAAATACTTTTTTGTTTGGTTCTAACTCTTATCTTTTTCTATTCAATTCAAGAGTTGCCTTTCCATATGCAATTTCCTTTTCTAAAGAGCACATTACATGATAGAATGTTTCATATTTTATCAACTCTGAAAACTTTCCTAGTTTATGTTCTTCTGTTTCCCTTATTCCTTATTCTTAAGTTTGAATCAGATATCTAGACTCGTTGTTCCAAAATTCAAAGCAGTATTCTCACTGTAAGTGCATTATTTCACCTACAGCGTGTTCAAAAAGTCTGCAACATACAAGGGGTTTGAAAAGTGTTAAACTACATTTCTGGCAAAAATAGTTTTTGTAATAGTTTATTAGACATGACCAGTCACGTTTTTAGTTTAATTAACGTCAAACGGTCGTATTTGCTAGTAAAATAAAATCACAGCTGCGGTGATTACAGTGATTCTGATTCTATTACTTCTGATTGCTTGATATCTGTGAGATGCCAAGCCAGTCTAGCTGGCGCTACGAGCGTATCTTCCCCCATGTACTTAAGGTAAACTGAATGAATGATAAAAAAAACCAGTTTATGATCTAATGAGGCTCACCTCGATTGTAGGATGTTCATTGGGATATAGAAAAAGAAGAAGGATGAAAAATATCAGTTGCGGTAATTCAAATGAAAATGAGGTAATTTGAGTAGCGGGCCGTCAGATTGCAGCTGCGTACTGGAAGAAGCCACTCGTCAAGGTCACATGCAGATAGCAGCTTGTAGTTAGAGGAGGGTTTGTCGGGAGTGGTTGTGTATTCATGTGTTACTTAGTGCTTTCATTCTATGCTAAATGTTCCTCTTTAGTTACCCCCTTACAATAAACTTAGTCTTGAATAATAGATCCTTTATGCATGATACATATATAAAAACGAATTCTTGCATATTGTGTAGTTTATTTAAGGACGCCCTTTCACATATTTTGTGCCCCACTCAATTCAGTTCAGGGTGTGATATGGCTCAGAGGATTCACCTTTCAGGCTTGTGGTTATTTTACATTCTGTAAATCTACGACACGAAACAAACGGAGAAAGACATACTTGAGATTTTTACACCTTAAAAATGCACCAACCTTGCCAGGGGTTGAATTCGCGACCTTGGTTCTACGAGGTAAGTATGGTCTAGACAACCACGACCGTATTCTTGCAGAAAGGTGATAAAAAGAAAAAATCTTAGCATTCGTGCTCCAGATAGAGAAACTGTTCGCCAACTTGTTAAAAATATCTCTCAGTAAGAAGAAACGTGTTACAAACCGCAGTGTTCTAAAGAAAGTAAAATTGCATTTAATATAACTATTTTACTACACAAATATCGGCAATTATTGCTACTAAAAGCCGTCATTTTCAGCATCTCTTATAACACAGGTTAATTCAGTTTTAAATACGGTATTATTTCATGCTGTCAGTAAAAATATAAATGCTAAAATAAAAATTGTAACTTTACGCGCGGTAACACTTCCTTTGTGGCAGCTCTCGGGCGGCCCATAAGTCAAAAACCTCACTGTATATGAAGTAACGTAACAACACAATATATATTTCATGTAGGAGTAGGACAGTTGTTTGATCAGATTGTAATTGTGTGTTCTTTATCAACAATTCAGCTCACTGATAACGCCTATTCCCACAAACAAGGAAATCCATTGTACACTTTCTTCTGTTGAGGCACCTTAGAACTTGCTTTATTTTAGTTATAGCTACTGTTTCTACAGGGTGGTTTGAGGACTTCTCTAACTCGAGGAACACAACTTAATGAAACAAGAGTTTGAAAATAAATTACCTACCTGATACTAGTCACTTTGTCATACTTTCGGACAAGTAAGCACAGTACGCTTCAGTTCTCTTGATGATGATGGTCCTTTGGAAGATTGTTTGATGAGTAGGTTGGTTACCGTGGAATCCGCAAAGTGGGATCTGCAGTTAAATTTCTGTATGTTAGGGGGTCAAGCAAAAGTTTGACCTTATTTACGTAGTCTTCAAAACTATCCATATTGAAACTGAGTTTCCTCAGTGCTGCTCTTTCATCTCAGGTTAGGTTGCTTTTCGGTGCTTGGGCTTTCTGTAGGGCCTTAAGAGGCAATGGCAACATTGCCCTCTTTTGCAAGGATAGAAGTTTCTGCTGAGAACAACTGGTAACTGGAAAGCTTGACCACGGTTACGCCAGTATCTACACCAGAAGTACAACGGTCGTCAATGAAGAGGTATTGACTTCGCAACCCATGTTTCTCAGAGGGTGAAACACAGACCTGGGTTGGCAATAAAGTTCTTGACTGTCAGATCAAAGTGAAAGTATCTTCAGTTTCAAAGTTTGTGTTGTGTAGAAATGTTTTTGAACGGACTATAGCCGGCTTCTTGGTGGCCTGAAAACTACAAAGACAGGCATTTCTTCTTGTGCCTGGTGGTGATTCGCTCCATGCTTAAGATCATAGAGAGATAAGTAATTGTCAAAACGATCCCAATCGCTCCAATGTAGCATGTAGCTAATGCAAATACGGGTGCCAAAAATTGTGCATATATTTTCACAGTAGCTATCTATTTAGCATATTTAAAAGTTGAACCGAAAAACAACAGTAATGTGTGGTGTGATGTTCCGTAAACACATGTGACTTACTTACATTATGACAGCGTTGCTGTGTGACAGGTAAATCAACAAAACAAATGAAGCCAAGATTATCGTAAGATGTATTTTAACAGATGCGACTCACATTACTTATGATATCACTGTTACAACAAATTGGAGCCAAGATTATCGTTTGAACAGCGGCAGGAAATTATGAAGCAGTACTGTAAAACGTAAAATGTTGAAGTTCGAAGACAATGGATACGTGTGTATAAAACAGAAACGTCAGCGCGAGTAACGTTTCCGTCTTATCCGCCATTCATACACTGTATGGAAAAGAGTAATTTTACTTCCAACAATGTAATGCATCACCCCATTACCAGAGAGATGTACCTGCATACCTTGATGACAATCCTTCAAGGCACTGGATAGGACGAAGAGGTCCGATTGAGTTTCCACCGCGTTCTCCGGATCTAACTCCGTTGTACTTCTACCTATGGGGAATTCTTAAGGATGCTGTGTACAGTAGAAAACCAGCTACACTGGCAGCACTTCGGGAAGAAAAGCATGTGCTGCAATCACTGAGGACACTTTCGCAAATGTTGCTCAATCAGTAGTTCACCATACTCAGAAGTGTAACCACGTCGATGGTGAGCATTTTGAGCAATTATCTTAACTGTAAAAGTCTAAGATGATTAGTGCTCATCATTTTCTGTTTGAGTGAATTCAGTTTTGTTATGTTAACACAGTTTTTCTTTGCTTGAAGTGTGTATACAATTTTTGGCACCCTCTGTATGTATGGAGAGTAACTGGCTGTCATTGGCCTGTTTCCGGCGTGTAAGGTATATATTCCTTCTCATAGCACAGTTCGTTCCGAGCGATCGTAGATGCAGTGGCAATGTGAAAATAGCGTTTCTGGCACAAAAAGCGAGGAATGAAGTCGGATGTCGTCAAGGAGTAGAAAACTGAGTGAACACGAAAGCTGAGCTTTCTTTTTACATAACGTCTCTAGGCGCCGAACCAGTATATAAGTGTCCTTCCGGTAGGGGATATTAATTGTAGAACGAAGGCATACTTTCGGAGTACCCATAAATTTACAAAAAATTAGCTTTCTTTTGAATTTGTGCGTTTGATTTGCAAAATATTGTTACCACTTGTCTTGAAGGTCTTTAAACAATTAAATAAACGATCAATATATAGAGCTTTAGTTGTAAATCTTATCTTCTTATACGTGTTTTATGTTTCGGCTGTTAGGTAGCCGGCGGCGCCTGTATATCATCTCTGCTTCCTGTCCATGAATGTCGCCTGCCAGTATCACGACAGTATGCATTCAAGATAAGGAGTTGACTATGAAACAAGGCAATTCTTTTTCTATTTTGTAAATGTTTATGAATCAACTCAAAAGTTTGCATATGAAATTCATTTAGAACTTCCTGATCTATAACTTCCTTCCATAAAAATAAAAATATTAAAATACAGAAAAAACTATAATAAATTAAACTAGGCTAAGTCTGGAATATTCGCCAAAAACTATTCCAAAATTTGAACAAAAGTGGAAGTTTTCGGATATAAATTGAAATATTAGCAATAAACCTAGTGATGCCTGAATAATTTTTTCCCCCCCCTTTTAGCTGAAAAGACAATTCCAGCATCCTTATACAAGAGTGTTTCACTTTTAAAATTGCATACATGTTTTAAGAAACAGAACTGATATAGGAGTGCCACCCGCTGCAAAAAGCTTAGTAGCTGAAGGGTAAACTTCGAGTGTATTTAATAAGTCATATTAATCATATTATTTACTTTTTTTGTAACACATGACTATCTCTGAAATATAAAAAGTTGCTACTATTTGTACAACAAGTTTAAAATCTTCAACCCTGGCACGAGAGAAATAGAAAGAAGAAAAGAGTGATGACAGCCATGAGAGATATTTTATTATAAAACGAGGGAATGACGAGAACAGCATAGACTTCATTAAACTTGATGAAGTGACATTGATTGTCAATGAGCCATCAACTGCAATTGAGGTTAATCACACATATTATTTCGTAAATGTATAATTAGTTCTATTTAGATACGCGTGGGGCTTATTCCATAATATCTTCAACGTACCTAATGCAAAATTGATCTAGCAAGCAGTCGCTACTCGCACTATAACTGAATGCTATAAATAAAACTTAATCACTATTGCTTAAGTTCTTGAGAAATATTTTGTTCTTTTCCAAAGTATCTATTAAATTGTTTTAAAGCAAAGGAGTAGCATATAAATTTCAAAATCAAGCAGAAATACTTTAGAGAGAGATAGGGCTTTGAAGCAAAGCTCATATCTATTTATTTCAAGTTTTGTACAAGAATAGGACCTAGCAATGTGATCAGTAACATACAAATTATTTTGTAGTAATTTTTTATAAACTACTAATATTAAATACCTACTTGGTAAAATCTTATGCTGCAGTTAACATTAGGATTATTGTATTGAAGCAGTAGGTTCTAAGTGATCATATCCGCTACTATATATATTATATATAATTAGTAACTTGTATTGAACTGTGTATGCATGTAATCATTATACTCATTGCCTGTTTAGTGAAAAGAGAAATTGTTGCCTGAATCACGTGGTAAATAAAATGTGTTATATTTTGTTTGGGAAAAATAACCCAAGGACTTGATTTTGTTTATGTGTTTTATGACAGGGTCGGACCGCTTAAAGGCCTTGGAGTAAAAGAAAAGGAATAAAATGGTCGGACCTTGATGCAGCTCCGTCTAAAAATAATGAATATACGGCAGTCTAACGGGAAATAAATAATAAACAGAGCAATTAAAAACTCAAGATAAAAACTAATCAGATAGACCTAAGAGAATCAAGATCTAAGAACACGGCCAATAGGAAAATTCGAGAAGATTATTAACCAATAGGAAAACGTCTGTAAGAAGAGAAAGTCAGAAATCTGTTCATAAATCATATTACAAAAGTTTGTATATTGCGTCCAGACCGGAGTACTGGAGAATTAATAAAAGTTAAAGATTTACAGCAGTTTTAGAGAAGTGGTCCATAAGTAGCAGACGAGTATTGAGAATCGTAAGAAAGTATTAGACGAGTATTACACAAGTAATAGACAAGTTTTAGCGTAGTAAAAATTATTAGACGAATAGGCCAGACAAGTATTGGAATAGATAACTGCGCAATGGAAAAATATTGCAGGGTTAGAATTAGAACACAGTAGTAAGTAAAAATAAAAGGATTATCGTAGTAGCAAAATGCGAATTGTTGAACAGTTGAATTAGATCACGTGCAAGGCGTATAGCGTGCAAGAATGGCATTAAGGGCACTGAGAAACTCTTCAAGATTTGAAGGGAACCCGATCTAGTGCCAAGTACACCAGGTGTAAATAAATCTTGTTAACTATTATTACAAGTATTTGTTCATCTACTGCCTGATTTCCTTGTCCTTTCCCTCTGATATACTTGTATCACAAAACTTCAGCCAATATAACTGAGCTAAGGAGCAGAGGCAAAACGATAGTGCCGCATCGGAAGAAGAAGGGATAAACAACTTCAACAACAACCTGATCAACAATCATTAATCATTCTCCCTCCCCATCACTCGTCAGTTAAATCGCACAAACCTATCGCATCATATTTCAAGTAAACATTGATCTGCTCAAGGAATTTCTAAATGTTTGTAATTCATTTACATTACAATTTCAGCCTTTCTTCCTATAGAACGCTTAAAATTCACAATTTTCTGATATATTATTGATGAAATGATATTTTTATCAGCTATGATCTTGGCTGTGTTAGATCTGTGGTTTACAAATGATAACTTACGCATTTAGTAACTGAAATACTTAACTGGGCAAGCTATATTTCTAAATGCTCAAAACTATAATTCATTGTACAAATCTTTTATTGGTAATTGCATAAGAAAATAATATAATAGGTGTAATGACGTGATTGCAGATTGCCCAGTCTGCATTAGTTCTCGCATATTCCTGTTGCTACGTAACTTCCTTTATACTCATCAACTCTTTGTATTCTTGAGATTATTTGGTGATACGAAATAACTACCAGTCTGAACAACTTCAGAGATTATAGAAATAAATTATATATTTTTTTCAATATACATGCTGGAAGAGTACTCAATGCTAAAAATAGAACTTAGTACATGGGAACAAAAAAGCGGAAAATAAATATTTTAGCTCGACACATATTGCAAAGTCAAAACTCAACAGTAGTCGTCTCTTTTTCTTCCCTTAGTCACGATCCATCACTCTGGAAACACTTACCATGGTCGGCAACAAGAGTTAGAGAAAATGCTATCTGTCTTGATGGAGAGGGAAGCGGGCAACACTATTAAGTGCGTGAGCGCGAGTTTATCGCATATGCGTTGTATCCAACTTTCATGTCAACATACAATACAACCCCAATGTTTTCTCTCTTTATGAATAACTAATTTTATAATACCGTTTCGTCTCTATTTTAACAGGACCTAATGAACTTGTTAATTTTGCAATTCAACCAAGCAAATACCAGCAGTACGAATGGAAAAATATGAAACAAAATCGATGTAAGAATATAAGCTAAATTAAATGTTCAAAATGCTTTCAGGTGACACGTACACTCGCTTTGTACCTACGTCATTGTGCATTATTTATGCGTTATCTGCCCTCTTCCCGACGGAAGGGTGAGTAATTTACGTACCCACAAGTCATTGAGCCGCGATGACTGAAGCTCAACGATTTCGGATATCCCTTTTGTTATTATACAAGCGAGCTAATGACACTTCTCTATAAATGAGTAGCATATCTAACTGCTGGCAACTGGTGAACTGACATTATGCACCAGTATTTGCATAACCTTGCTGCGACAAGTGCATACTTACTTTGACCACCTCGCCCAATATCTTAACACAATTTTCATACCATACAATTAATAACTTCATGATTTAAAAAAAAATGGATAGGGATATTTTCTACACAATGATCCATTACAAGAGATTTTACCTGATCATTTCCAAAAATCTTCCTCTAGCTGCTCATTTCCTGGAAACCACCATCCTTCACTGCAGGCTTCGCAAAAACAATCATATGGGCTTTGGCATTGTCGTGAAACTTGTAGCGAAGTAAAATACTCAGCGTTTGTCTCTTCATTAATGACATTACGTGTTTTGCTTATTTTTGAGCCCAATCAAGAGATTTCATTGACAATACTGTTGGCATTATCTTATTAGTGGACTGAAGGACTCTTAATTTTCTCGGCGTCTCTCCACGGCTTCTCAATGGCAAAGAGGGTCATAATAAAACGTAGTACAACCTCCTGTGATAATGGCGTTCAATGCGTCCCTTGATTACTTACGCAAAACTCCAGGAGTTTATGCAAATGGTCGCATAGTACTCCTGAACTGCTAAAAGAACCGGAGTGTACCATTTGCTCTTACATTCGTAATGTGAACTTTATCTAAATGATTCGAAAGACGGTTTTTACAGACCAAATTCGAGATTAACTTCAATGACGAGCATTTGAGGTTCCAAGAAAGTTCATGTTTTCTCTTGTGTTATAGCTTATTTTGTGATTAAGACCTTCGTAAAACTTAAAATCTTTGCTAGGTATACAGATAATTGTGCTCTAGTGTTATTAATTACAGTATGTTAGTGAAATTAAATGTATTACAGTGCATTCTAAATTATTATTGTTACCTCTAGAGCAGAGAACAAATGAAGTCTATAGGAATAACCCCAACTTAAGAAAATACCAAAGCAGAAATGGGCAGAATTAGTGAGTGCAAATTTCATGAAAAATGACCAAAATGTGTGACTGCGGCGGACACTCTTTGAACTCTTATACAAGATGCGGAAAAACTTGTAGAGGACGAGGTTAGGAACATGGAATCGCAAATGCAGTATAACAACAGGAGCGCTGCATGATAATTTAAATCCGTGAAACATCTTCAATTGCCAGTCAAAATTAAATCTTACTCACATGACAAATGTGCAAATACTGTCTCAATTAATTAGTACTGGTACTTAATGAGAAATTAAATATTACTTGCGCATACTTAACTGATGTACCGAGAAGGCCACCAAGTTGGTTCACCGCGCCCGATCCATTTGAGACCAAATGTTTTGCTTAGCTGATTTCGAGCTGCAGGTGAAAAATGTGCAGGGGCGTTGTCTTGTTGGAACCATAAGTTTCGCCTAATTTCAAGACCAGCATTCGGTATTACCGTATCATTCAGTAGGTTTCAAAACACAAATGCTCCATTGAATATCAGACACACCCAGTGACAGTGACTAGTACTATACAAGAGCGTGTTTTGTTTTCACCTGACACGCCACAAACAAGTTTCACAATCTGAGATTCTAACATGATGGATTTAATGTTGACGCATGTAGCGCAGTAAAAAAGCTTTTACGACCCCTATTTGTATCCTCTAAAGGCTTAGATGTTAAAAAGCGTCCGTAAATAAATCAAAAAACTTTAAACGCTTAGATTGATACGATTTTCTACTCTACAATTTTCTGCGGTAGTTTTCCTTGGCCAATATAGAACACGGATAAGCACTCCTTATAAAATACAACTAACACTGTATACATGCATTATTCGTCAAAGCTGGGCGAGTAGAAATGCGACAATAGCTTGTCTGTTAACCGAGCTGACATTACAACTTTAGACACAAGCGACTTGCGCTCAGCTTAGGACGAAACCAAAAATATCTCACTGTATTTGTTGATTTGTTTTTATTTACGAGCGCTCTTTAACATCTCAGGTCATCAGCGTCCCATTCAATTCAGGGCGTGAAACGACCGATAAATTTTGCTCAGAGGCCTCTTTTTTCAGGCTTGAGGTTGTTTTTCGTGCCGTAAATGTACAACACGGGACCTACGGCTTATACATATTATTACATATATATAAATAAACCCGAGAAAACTTAAATAGAGAAAGAAATAACAAAATGCTCCATATAATTCTTCATTTAGGTTTTAAATTATAAGTTGCAACAAAGTAAGGATGAAATATTTTCTAAAATTTCAAATAAATATTATGCAGAGAGTTTATCTCTAATATGTATCTGGAACGTAAATTTGCAATTTTTTTTTTTCAACATTTTAAAACTGCACCGCAATGAGAGTTTTATTAGAGGATGCACAATACTGAAACTATTTATCCATACATTTGTCTGAAATTGCATGCCTTATTTTAATTACATGCCATTAATGTATGATAAAATTTTAACTGAATTAGTCAAAAATGTAGAATATTTGGTTTTCTCAAGGGGTTTGGTCCTTTTATTGATGGTAGAGATTTACACAAGCAAATTCACACAATATTTAATTACATCAATTTTCGTATAAAAAGATACGGACAGGCTAACATAACAGGCATTAAAAGAAAAGGCATTTCTGTTTGTTAAAATTTAGTATTAATATTGTTTTTATTATTACTTCTGTTTAATATATTTTATTATTCCCACTGTTTTAAAAGCTAATATTTTCCTAAAATTAAATCCGGACTTCCATTACGCTAGGTTGGAAGTAGACTTTATGTGAATCTCTGCTGTCAAAAGCTTTGAGCCTGGAAATGTTCGATCAAAGAATGCATTCACTCGCTTCTGACAGAGATAGTCGTATAAAAACGGCTACAAAGTCTTGTGAAATTTGGTGACATGACGTTAATCCAAGTGATTACAAAGTCAATCAACAACTGTCCAAGTTTAACAATCTCTGGTAGACGAGTGGACCGTATCGCTCTAACTTGTTAAGGAATCAAAGGAAACTCCTGTTTAATTAAGGACAGTTGATTAGGGCTTAAGATTTAATTAGATATCTATGGGGAAGGCATTAAATTGAAGAATGATTGATAAAACTTTTTAATCCAGGGTTTGTTCCTATCAAAGAATGAATTCATAAAAAAACACAGGAGCCCAAAATTAACATTTTGTATAGTAACAATTTTTGCTTACCCAGATTATTTTCATTATTTGAAATATTTTTGCCTAATGTGTCCAGTGTTCTTTAACTTTAACCCTCCTATTTAAATCAGATTGCTTTTAGTCTCATTTTCATATTTATCATAGAAAAGGCAGTTATTTTTATACAGCGTGGGCAAAAAATACCAGCATACCAACAAAACCATGCTATTTTTTTTAATGGTGTTAAACGCCCATTTTTACTACTGAGCACCACAGGTGGTGAATACTGGTGATACATGAAATGAAATGCTATACTGGGAAAGGCTTTTTTTTTTAAAGGAAGGAAACGTTCCAAGCCTAAGTTTAGGGTACCTCCCCGGCGTTTTCCAGTTATGAAGATGAGGAAATCTGAAAAAAATCTTAGTCAGGGAGGACGGTCCTGGTGGGATTCGAACCCCAGACCTCCCGCTCACGAGTCCACGCCTTAACGACCTCAGTCACCCATGGCGGTAATAAAAATAAATAAAAACATGTTATAAGGAATATAATTATGAAATATGAATGAAAATGTTGTAAGTCTAGAACGCAAAGTGAATTCCGTTATGATCTTTGCGGAAACTTAACACGACGTCAAATTAATTTCAATGAGCATTTCTGGCCTCACTTCTTGAAAGGCGTTACGGACAGCAGTTAAATAAGGAAATAAGGAGCAAACAGATGCGCTGCATTCATATATGCTTACATTATCATTCTGTTGGATTTCTTGATACAAATTAGGATTCTCCATAGCCCAGATGATATATCGATTTCTTGATTTGAGGTTCATGTGTAAAAAGTACTCTCATCTGCTTCCAACGTGTTGGAAAAGCTTAAGGGAACAAGGCGCATGTAGCCTGGTGTGTCACACAATCCAAAAAGATCATTGCTAAAGTTTTTTGGAAGTATGAAAGAATTTTTATAACAGACTTCAAAGAAAGAAATACAAAACTGGCAGGAAGGCACTGTGATGAGCTACTGCGTCAACTGCGGAGTGCCAGCAAAGAAAACTGAAGCGTAGAATGCCGAGATGAGGAATACAAAGATCACAACTCTTCTGCAGCCAATAGCTGGTTACAGGCCAACCCTTGCCTACATCAACTATTAGCTGTTTCTAAAACTGAAATCTCCTCAAAAGCAGGAGATTCACAAATGATAATGCGTTGAAGGGCGCTGTTTTTTAGCGTTTTGCAAACACAGCTGCAGAAAAATTTTAGGGAGATTGTAGATGTTAATCCAGAGATATATAGATAAAGATGTTGAAGTAAAGTCTTTGAATATTTTTATACTACCTACGTAATATAGTCAAACCGGAATCGTTAGGACTGTATTACTATATTAGTGCCATTTTTATATCTTTAACCAGTTGTGCTGTGACAGTTTAGAAAATTGTTTCTTTTAACTGGAATTATTAACATTACTTCCTAGAGATGCCAAGAGATTTTTATGCATGAAATTAAATACAATTATCAGTAATTATTAATTTAAAATAACGTTGAATGCAATAACATTATAATTTGAGACGGCTAGAAGGGCTAGGCAGAAAAACTGGAAGTTGATAGACTTGCATACTGCTGAACAAAGCTCTAGTTGGTGCTGTCGTCAAGATTCACTAGAGTATTCCAACAAGGTGCCAGGTTGCAAGATGAAAACATTTTTGAGTGCACAATAATGCTTGAAATTATATAAAAATGTTTTAGTTTGTAAAAAACTTCGCCATTTTGCCACTTCCGCAATGGAAATTTTACTTTCTACGATCGCTCTTTGCCAACGAATTGCTGCAACTATTTGCACTTTTTAGATAATCAATAATTTCAGTTAAATTCAAACACGTTTATACGTAAACAGAAATATTTTTTATAAATAATATTATTAGGAACAGAAAATATACTCTATATGCTTTAAACAAATAATAGGTTTTTGTGAGAGCATTTCCAATTTCTATCTATAACTATATTTAAATAAATTTATCTAATATCTACATTATAAATTTGTGATGACTATTTCACACATGTGATGTCAACTTAAATTCGACCAATGAAACAAAATTTTAACCAATTATAGTCGGATTACGGAGCGAAATTAGCCAGAAAAAAATTATCAAATCCTTTTATCATGCCACGTGCATTTATCTTGTGGTTACTGTAGCCAACACTATGTACTCCTTAACACACATCACTGACCACTTTTGCTAGAGACAGTGGGGAGCTATTGATAACAACAAAAGTATGGATAATCGACAATCATAACGCAAAATGGAGGATTCTTCAAAGCATTTTGGTGAGGCGTCAAATGTGCAAATTGATCTTATCATTAGGAATTCCAAACCATAGAATACAAAGAAAAATAGAGACACTGTATGTTATCTTTTTTTTTTTTTTTTTCCTCAGTTGGTGTTAGAAAATCGAACGGGGGATTGTAATAGTCAACTTTTGTCCATTTCAGTCTCACGGTTTCTGAATAGAATAAATATACATAAGTATAGCATTTATACAAGTGTTAATATTCTGAGCTCAAATTTCAAACATATATCACTTTTTAATTCTTATTCTAATCATGAAATAGTTCTAATACCGTATTTTTCTCTTCTCTATTGGCACTACTGTCAGTCTGCATTATTCTATCGCAAGATTGCTTGAGGTTAAGTACAAATATACTATTATTACAATTGTGTAATCTAATTTTAGAAGAATTATATTTAAATTCTTATTTTATTCGTGAAATAGTCTTTATAAATGTTCCTCGAGCGTCTGAGCTCCCCAGACTCCCAACGTTCGTGAATTTATCGGTAATCTCAGACCCTCTCGGGATATTACTTGTGATAATTAATAATTGATTTATTCTTCAAATTAAAAACGGATCAGTAAATCATTGTAATATTATTATGAACAATTTTGAACTATTTTAAATAATGTATGAAATTATTCAAAATATTTTAGAACTCAAATACTTATAAGTAAATCAGAATAAGTATATGGGCATATCAAGGATATTCCTAATAGTTTAAGAAATATTATGAAATTAAATACACGATTCCTTGCAAATAAATAAGCTTTCAAAGGGATCTATTTTATTTGGGTTTATTCTTATTTAACAATATTTGTTTTTGCTGAAAAGTTTAGTAATTATGAAGCAATTTACGGTAGATATAGGTAATATTATTCTACAGATCATTCTGCATCTTCAGAAAATAAAATTTCCAAACGTTTCTTCTAGAATATTTGTAGTCTCTACAAAAATACTGTTTTCTCCTTACCTTGTGGTCAATCCAGTTTATTTTAATTGTACGTGAACGTCTAGGATATTCCAAATACTTTCAGAGCTATCTCTAAAGTTAACGACGCGGAAATAACGTTTGTAACTACACTGAAGGGGAGAAAAATAAGCTTTGCACTCTTTGGATTCCTGGGCTCAAAGGTAAAGGCGTTTACTAGCGAACCATCAGCACCATGTCTTTTACTCTTTATTAAAGCTCATTGTTTGATCTACGCTCAATTAAAAAAAAAACTGTTTCGAAGATACTTGTGAAGTGAATGTGTTTTCAATCGATCATACATAGAATTAGCTATTGCACATTTCTAAAAATGTACTTCGCGTAAGAGATTGCGTATTCTAAGGTTCTAAATGCATTCATCATTTTTAGGAGACAAAAAAAAAGTATGCACATTCTATGTTTTAAGACATAGTATGTTTACAGAAATTATGTTTTAACCAAGAAATATGTATACATTTATTGAAAAATACCATTGGTTTTCATTTATAACAAGACCCTATGCATAAAAAATATATTTTACAGAACAGGTTAGTTATACCTATTTATAAAGGCAATGGGAATATTGACATCCCTTTTAATTATAGAGACATTAGCCTATTATCAGTAATAGGAAAAGTGCTTATTAATATTTTGGACACTAGATTACAAAATGGGCAAAAAAGATGATACACTTTTTAAACGTTCGGGTAAGTTTCGAAAATGGAGATACCAGGGTAGGTGACATGCCTTCATGGTTGCAGATGCTGCCACAGAAGTACTAGGAGAGTTTAGAGGGAAATTAAAACGGGCATTTGAGGGAATTATACAGACTATTTCACTTATGTGACGTCATCTTAAAACCGAACAATGAAACGAAACAAAATTTTGAATTTTGACCAATCACAGCTAGATATTGCAGTGAAATTATCGGGAAAAAAGTATCAAATCCGTTTTATCTCGCGACGTATATTTGTCCTGTGGTGAGTTCAGTCAGCTCTATACCTTCACTATATAATACCCGAGCACGCATCATTCACTCAAGCAATTGTTTTAGCGTATTAAGTCAGTCTGAAATCATATTGTAAATTATGTAACAATACCTGCCTAAGCAACCATAAATTTTATTAAACACGTTCTTCAGAATGGTCAAATGTTTTCTCTGTTTTGTTTTTCTCATTTGATATTAGCAAATCTAATGGTAGCGATTGTAATAATCGACTTTCGTCTATTTCATATTCACGGTTTCTGAATAGGTGAGTATTCATAAGTATAAAATTTATACAATTATTAATAATCCGTGCTCGAATTTCTAATATATTACTTTTATTCTTATTCTATTCATGAAAAAGTCACACCGATTTGGCTCTTTTTAATTGGCATTGCTGATATTCGACACTCGTCTGTTGCTAGATAAATTGAAAAGGTCAAGTATTCGTAATTCAAATGTGCAATTGGTATAATATGGTACGCCAATTGTTATTAATATTGTAGAGTTCCAAATACAAATGTTAAATTATTATAGTATTGTAACGGGAATCATATTTAAATTCTTGTTTATTCGTGAAATATTCCTAATAAATATCACTCAAGGGTCTGAACTTTATCGGCAATCTCAGACCCTCTTGTGATATTACTTGTGATAATTATACGTTAGTAATGTTTTTCTGCCCAAAAATGTGGCAATGAAATATTTAATTCTATATTTTCAGGTTCATTCTTTAACTCTAGTATGTATTAATATACTCTTTTTCTATATTTTTTACATAAACTTCGTTAAATTTTTCTACGCGATAGAGAAAAAAAACACTGGTCAGCATAACAAAGTAGGTATAAATCAGTTGAAATGCTTCAAGAATTTTTCAATAACCTCAATTTTGCTGGTCTGTATAGATCGACATGATGGATGGAGATACTTGCACTTGTGTTTTCATTTTTCAGTTTTCCTAATCGGTGAAGCTATTCTTTATGTTATAATTATTTCTAAAGTCACCATTCTTAAGTTCATATATCCAAAAATGCCCATTTTTTAAGCATCCCAGTTAGAGAGGATGTATCTTTGTCAAACCTTTAATGTCCCGATGTCATTTGCACGTAATAAATGGTGGACTTTCCATATTATTTGGTCCCAAGTTATATTTTATAGTTATTTTATTCCGTGTAATATAGCTGTCTTATTTTCAGTTACTCCCCTTTTGGTGAACAAAATTGCATGGCTTATTTCCCCTTATTTATAACCATTTTGACATTGCAATCTACTAGAAATAAGAAACATTCATAGTTGAAATGAGTTTTAGATACTATTATTTTTAATGTTGTGTTTCTCCTCCTAGTTGTAACAGCTCCTACGTTCCACCCCCATTGAAATATAATCATAATGTATATTTATGTAGGTCCAATCATTTTTAGCACTGTAATTAGTAATATAAATATTATGTTTAAAAGTGTGGCATACGTTTTAACTTCAATGCAAGAATTGTACAAAAGAGAAAACTCCTTGGTGTTTTGTTATGATAACTTGGAAAGCCAACAATAGGGTCATAAAATTCTGTTCAACGGAGAAGTTTGGGGTGCAGATGAGGGATGGAAATGTGAGCAGGTACGAATATACGAGCATGAACTTCGGTCCAAATATTATTTTACTTTCCACCATATATTCTTTTTAGCTAATATACGAGGTTAATTTCCGGTTTTTTCTTAAACAAGATTCTCATTACATTCAAAGCCAATTTTCTTCAAACTACTGTTACTTTCTTCTGCTCGTTCCATTCCCCATTAGAACTCAAGTCAACTCCTAAATAGTAACAATTTATTAGTATTTGTAATTCTTCTCTTTCTAATATCCAATTTTAATCCTTTCTTAATTTATAATGGTTTTGGAAGACCAAAACTTCAGATTTTTTCATATTTATTTATTTTCCGATACAATTTTCTCCCCAACCCTATACTGGATATAAATTCGACTGCCAAATCATTTCCAAAAGTAAACTTGGAATTTCTGTATTAATTAGCGGTGAGCGTACATTTTATTTGGTTATCTCTTATAAAATATCATCTATGAATAAATTAATTGTGCACTTAACCTGCATTCCTGCCTCATTCCCTTTTTGTTCTGAATGTATTTTGTTACATGTCGAAAGAATTTTCTAAATCAATAAATAATATAAAAGTTCCGCCTTTTATTACCTAAATACTTATTTAGAATGGTTTCTTTCACAAAATTGTTGTCGGCCCCTCCATTTTCGAAACTTACCCGAACGTTTCATTTCTAAGACATCTTGTAAAAGGATTTTGAAATAGTAATCCAAACGAGACAGCAAAATATAGTAAAATATGCTAAATACACTTTCTTAATGGCTATGTAACGTTTCTTTGTTGCTTATTTGCCATAAAGTTTTCACAAACGTAACAAAAGTTATCAATGAGTTATAGCCATCTTGGATAATAAGGAAACCAATCACTAAGATAAAAGTAAATTTCTACTAAAGTTTAAAAGGAGAAAATATTGCGGTTGCAGTAGTAAGGTAAAATTATTCATACCATCAAAGTGTTTTCGTTGTTGAGAAAGCAGTGAAGGTAAAATTTAGAATTAAAATTATGCAAACAAATAAAGGCATTCCTAAATTATCCTACATTAATTTTATTAATACAGTAACTTACAGTATGATCATTGAATAAGGGACACTGTAGGTATTAGATTCTTTAAATGGGCTTTTCTTTTTCAGAGTTTCTGCAGACGTTAAAATTTAAAATATTATTTATAAAAAACAGTGAAAGATTACTGAAATCGGCTGTAAAAACCAACCTTTACTTTTCAAACAATTTCCATTGCAGGCCTGAGATATCTATCGCGTGGGCTACGCACGTGTTGTAAACAAAGGTGGTTTATCGTTGTGTGATTAACATTCACAGGAAGGGCAACATTACGCGAGGCCCTGGGCGAGATAACAATGTAAGGCTCTTCTTCATTTTATTTATATCTAAACATAGATTTCAATTTATCAGCATCAGTAAGTGTACTTAAATATTACAAAAATAGCAACAGCAGCATTGAATAAATGAACTGTATTTTCATTTGATTATTTAGAACGTGTGTAATCGTTTGCTTTAAAGTTTCTAGCTAATTAAAAATCGTGGCACTCAACCGATTTAAAGAGCGGTGTAGTTCGACTGCAATAATATGAGGGGATATGTAAAGCGTGTAATTGACTCGGATATGCCACTAATTAAACAGAAGAAATCTTTCATTCAATAAAGACACAGACATCGGAATTTCTAAACGATCGCATTCTTGGACGAGTGGTTAGCGAGGATGAAAACTGGCTGGAAGGTCCCGGGTTAGATCTTTAGTATGGATATTTTCTAAGTCTGGCATGGATTTCATACAATCTCGTGAGGACAATTGGGGAGTTGCTGATGGTGTCATTTGCTCTATAAAGCCTTGTCATTGTGCAATACTGTCCTCTACCAGTGATGGCACAAAATGGAGGTAGAGGACGGAGCGATCGCTACGGTAGGCTAAACATCATGTCGGCTAACAAGCCTAGGGGAAGGGAGGAATTTATAAGCACTAAAATTAAAACGAAGCGGAATGAAGTTATGTGGGTACTGAACTATAGACAACAGATGGAGGAGGTATGATAGGTCATGAGCTACTAACGAGTCTCTCCCCGTACACTGTTATTATTTACCTACCAGGTGGTAGCTCATAGCTTGTAGTTTGAGTGTATCTGACTTAATGTTAAGTGTTTAAGAATCCCGATACCTAGAGACAAATATAGAAGGAATACCGACATTTAGACTTGCATTAACTCGTAAGGCTTACAGTTGATAAATGAATGATGGGTGATTGATGTCAGCGCAAAGGATTACAGAACGGTTTCTACTTTCCGTTTTATTGTTCAAATTTTTTAAAGTTTCACCTATTTTGTTCAAATTATAACCTTAACTACAAGGTCTAAAATGAAGAAAAAGTTCTAATTCATTGAGCCATATTATTCATGTTCTAAGGTTATAGTTTTTATTTATTTTTTGCTGTTGCAATTAAGAGGTAGGAGACCCAGGACTGAGACCCATTTCCCTTAAACCTTACTACGTCACTGCTGTCGCTACTACTTTAATATGACTAAATACTTTTGGTTAACGAGCAACAATGTCTTCCATGAAAGAAATTTTCCTGAAATCATATTAAACGTTTTTTCTAAAGAAATTAAAATTGGAACTTTTACACACCAGCTGAGATTAACCACTGAAGAAGCTACAACGAAGTTGTGCTAGTTCACAAAAGTACATCCAGTACTCAGCGCATCACAAAAACGCAAGTTTTGTGCATACAAAATGCTAATATTAATGATCACAACGACCCACATACGCTGATTGAATTTTGCAAATGGATACTAAACGAATTGGACGGCAAAGCAAATTTTACAGCAGGGGATTCTGTTTCCGATTAAGGCAATTTTTATGTCAACAGAGCGGTTAATCGCCAGACTGCTACTGGAATGATGTCAGCCTGCTCGGTAAGATGCTGGAAAAGCGATGGTATGATGTAAGAAATGGCAAATCAAAATTGTTGGATACATTTTTTCTGGCATGCACACTAGTGCTGAAACTCTATAAACGTGCTGAAAGACCTCCAGTTTTTTTCTTAGTAAGCCTGCGACAACGCAATAATTCCGTGTACTTTGGCATTACTTATACGATGAAACAAATGACATTACAAAATATAAAGAAGGGAAGAAAGTAGCAGAGATTCCATATTTTGAAATGTCAACAAACGTTTACCTAGATTCAATGAGAATACGTTTTTTCAAATATATTTTGGGGTTGGGAGGGGCACAGTGAATTACGCGATTAAAAGGGAAAATTTGGGTCCTACAGGAGAATATAGGGCGAAGTACTGACTGCAAATTATTCATTGAAATCAGATTTTATTTGGACAGTGTACTACCATAAACAGCTAATGCTAGGAGGGAATATAACAGCGGCATAAAAGTTAGATGGCCGGTCAGGGGAATAGACGGAGCGTATAGAGGAAGTTTAACAATCGTTTGAGAGATAAGGATAGGCAGGATATAATCGGCAATACAGGAAGATGATTTCGCTAAAAGTGCAATCAGGGCTTAGTCAAAGTGCGAGCAGTACATCGAAGCTTGGGCTGAACTCAGTAGCCGGGAGCTCGCGTGTTTACGGGGCATGGAGGAAGATTTAGGTCACCGACGAAATGGTTTCAGAATTTGCCCCTTTTATGAGGAGTAATCATGGATACATATCCTATCCGAATGTAAAGGTGCGAAAGAGTGAATACAAGAACATCTAGCACGACTCTTTAGCAAATCAAACAGAGGGAAGAGGTCATACTGGACTCTGCTGGTAGGCAAGGAATAGGAGGAGAGGGGGGAAACCAAAGTGAGTAAATCCAGCTTTGTGTTTGTGTATGTGCTAAATTCTTAATTTTATTCCTTTCTTTATTTTATTTTTACTTAGATAGTCATGTTATTGTTCGATATATGTTTTAAATGTAAATCTTAATGTAATATCTTCCAGATATTAAATACACCTAGTGTATTATAAAATCACATAAGGTCTGACCGACCGTCCGTTTTCTGTAATGCTGCCAAGGAAAGACTCGCGGATGAAGCCGGGCAGGGGGGGGGGGGGAGGATGCGTGGTCCCGGATGTGACCTCAAAATTTCTAAAAACTGTCTTTGCTTCTACACTTTGGCCTAACATATGGCTTGTGTAAAAAATATAAATTAACCCAAATAGTAGGTTAACTATAAAACCTAGGCTACAATCACTCGAACCGTCTCTTAGGGTTAAACTCTCTTGAACGAGGAGAACTTCTGAGTCTCCAGGGTATGGGTGAGATTTGCAGTTGTAGCCAGACAGGATACATTAAGTCAAAGATCCGGAATTCGAGTCCCGGTCGTAATCTCCAATTTTTCTTCCCTGACTCTGATATAAAATCTTAGCTTATCAGATTGTTGAGTGAAAAAGTCACATTTGTGTATGGACTTTGGTTTCTTAATAAACTTGGGTAAGAAGTAGAATATATTTATTTCAGAAATACTGTTACAGTAAAACTTCAAGGCGCTGGAGGTCAACGAATAATACTGTTTTTGTTTAATACAAGATATTAGATTGATGGTTGAAATTTCATACTAAAGTATAACAGTTGGCCTGGTATAGAACTTAGGTTAAACTGATACTCCTATTTTCAGAATTGAACTGCCTCATATTTATTACACATTTTCCTATTCTTCCCTGCAGCTTTGGTATGTAATTTTCCTGAAGCATACTTTAGACTTTATACTTGGCACATGCAAGAACCTTTTCTTAACTGTAAGCTCATCACATTACCCTGAAGAATAGTTTTTATCCGGAAATGTTTATAAACGACCTCTTCAATACGTATTTTGTCATCAAAAAAAAAAACTGATTAAAACTCTGAACTATAAATGTTTTCCTTAAATGCACTTAATACATTTGAAGCTTAAAAGATTAGGTTTCTTTTAAATATAACCCCGGTTACATTATTGAAGTCTATAAGTCAATATGACAATGACAATTTCAGAAAAATCGCTGTAACCTGTCCATTTTCATTATATTATAATAATATTTCGTTGACATGTACAGAAAATCATGTTGATTTGACTGAGATGTTTGACAGAAACTTGTTACATTTTCTTTATTTCCTTTTCCACCAATCTTTTCAATTTTTTAACTAAATATATTTACTCAACCAAAACGCAAAAATTTCAAACCGAATCACTTCTTTTCACTCTCCTCTTGAAGTTAAGATTTGCTGCTTAACCAGTGGTGGTTGCACTTCTTTAGGTAATGGAGCACTAGTACATCGTGCTCGAGGTTTTGCTAGCTATGACCGCAAGATGAGATTGTAACTAACCTTGCTGTGATTCTTCCTCGTCCGGAATGCGAACCAGAGGTCTGCGGGAAGAAACGCCACGCGGTGCCCGGGGGCGAGCTGACAGAGTAGTCCGGGCTCCTACGGAGTATTGATCCGCCACTTCAAACACTGCCTGTGAGTCTCCACTTTCACGCTCTTACTGCAACAGCATCACTTACAACATGCGGCCGGGACTAATTACTTGGACACGCTTTGGACTCCAGCCTCCGCATCCCGATATTTCACTTCCGACGCTGAGCCCACTGGGAAGATGTTATTTTATATTCACTTGGACTCAATGTAAGCGACAATCCTGAAGCTTAAAAACCACGACGGCTTAGAAGTGCTTTCTACTGCCCTTTCAACGAAAGGATAGAATTAAGACAAATGAAATATAACATGATATACGCTTACACGGCCGGTATTCATTATATAAATACACTGATGATGCTAGTCGTAGACAGTCAGCGAAAGCTCTACTTTAGTTGTTTTCCAAGCATTTGGGCCTTTTAATCATTTCCCACTCGCGCGCTGCTGTTCAGTTGGAAAGCAAGGTGGACATTATTAATTACTTAGTGATTTCTTTTTTATGCAGAGCTACTGAAGTGGCAGTTCACTTCATTCTAACGGGCGTAATGTGACCGTTGGAGCTCGTAAGACAAAATGTTCACAGCGCCATCTACATGAGAAAGTCACACACGCTGCGACATTAAATTCGCATGGGATATTTTGCTGTGAGAGAAAACCGATTTCAAATTTTGGTAGAACATACAAACGTACTTTATTATAATTCTTTCTCTGTGGGTATGGATAGACAATGTACTAAATTTGTGGCAGTTGGAATTGTAAATGTCGAAATGTCGTCTATTAAGGTTTGAGATTTTCTGACCTTCGCAAATACCCAAAACTTACTATACAGATTTTACGCGTTCATCCAGATGTTTATGTTTACGGATAATACGATTTTCCCAAAACTGAAACAGGTGAATATGCAACTCTACTCTTAGTACTGGAATCAAAGTTTGCCGCTAGCCAAACCGAAAACTTACTAGAGCTCGGCACAGCAGCCCGGAAGTTTTTAATTTAACGTTATGACAACTGAAATGTTCACTCGGGCGATGTATGCGGTTCAAGACTTCAGGCTATGGAATTTTCGTTCTTTAAGAGGAGCCGGAAGGTGCTATCTCACTAATGTTAAAATAGCTAAATTTATATTCTACTGTATGGAATCATTAAAGCCAAAATACTGAAATTTGAACAGCTTTTTTGACGCATTTATCTGTGTACTGAAGCAAAATTAATACCATATAAGATATCAATAAAGATATTATCAATAGACAAAAAATGTAATAAAACAAATAAGACAAAAAAATCATGACTAAGCGCCTCTTTAGCAATCAGTGGGCAGGTTAAATTTTTTAAGTTATCCAAGAAACTGTAACAAGAATTATAGTTACTTTTTATTTGAAGCCTTTTATTTGTCAACAATTTGTTCAAAATTTCCATCATTCCTAGGTTGTGATATATTTCTTAATAATTTTAATTCAGTAGCTTTATTGTCACGCCTAAAAACACGACAAAGTTTAAAGACAATTGATGTCGTAGCTTTTTCTCTAGAGATACACAGATGTAGGAAAACTAATGTAGTGTTGAGAAAAGCGATCAAATAAAAATGTTAAACATTTGCTCATTGCTTTAACCCGGAACTTAAGGCGTCTAACATCATAGTCAGAATAGCCAACAACAAAAGCAAACTTTCTTCTAGCGAATAATGAAAACAAATCAGAAGTTCTTTTATCTATCTTTATCTATGTAGATGATTTTCAAATATTAAAAATCTACATCTAAGCTATATAAAACAATATATCTATAATTACTTTTTTTTAAAAAAAAGGTCAAAAATCAACCGTTTGCCTTCCAACACCCCTTAAAGTATATACGGAATTACATATACATTTTTTAAGTTAAATCCTTTTTAAATACCAAAAATGAGGTTCAAATGCTTTGGGCGTAGTCATTTAAGCATTACTATGAACACTTATCTAAAGTATACAAATATATTCTCCAAATATACGTACGTCTCTTGGGTAGTCAAGAATCAATTTTATGCAAAACTAACTGAATTCGTTTAATTATTAAAACAAAAAATTGTTCAAAAATCATTTATTTATTATTTTATTAGTCTCATTTTAAAGATAACAGTAAATAAATAAATAAACAAGTTATAAAAATTATATATTCCCGAAGGTGTGCCTATTCCGTTGTTAATGATTTGGAATTAGGGGTACTGGTGTAAATTTAAAGAAACTTTCATGTTTGTGATTCAGGTCTCAAAAATTTCAGATTTTAAGTTCCATTCAGACACGAGGAAATTAATTTTCCAATCCCTTACGGTAACTCCCCCTCAAAATCAATGAAAAACAAGAGATGAGCGGTACAGTTAAAATATCCGCATATGTCCCGAGGATAACTCTGAGGCTGGATCTAGATTGACTGAACACTCGAAAAGGAACGTTGACATTATATGTGTCAAAGTAAATTACATTACTGGAATAAATGTTTGTCCAAAATCTAAGGTAAATTATATTTTGTATTATATTTTAAAGTTTACATGCTCAAAGTATCATTTGCACCGGATAAATGGTTTAGGGTATTATAGGGAACAACACACCATACTGTGCTATTATATGTTAACCATCGCCAAAGTGTTGTAGGCTTTCTTTCCTTTTACTGATTTAATTCTCATGTCTCATTGTATTGATCTTGAAGGATTAGTGACTTCATCGTTTCCTTCTAAGCCCTCCGAGTGAAGCGAACTAGACTCGACACATAGCTGGGCTAACATCGAATTAGAACCAAGGACTTCTATTGGCGGGACGCAATCGTTAGATAGTTTGTATTCTGATAATCGTTCCAGTTAAATATGCCCCCTCACCGAGGTTACCAACTAAATGTGTTAGATTTCAGTCAACTCTGCATTAACCCAGTGACCCAGGTATTTAGGTTATATTTCAACGTGGTGAGAATGGAACTTCTGCAGATAAAACAACCCCACAATTTAAAAAAATGGATTCCACTTAAGCAAAACTTGAAAACTGGAACTTAAAAATAAACAGTTCTTAGTTTAGTCTTCAATACCATCTTCTATCCCGCAAAATCCGTTAACACTTGCTCAACTGTAATCAAGATAATGTGTGGGACTAATAACCGCGCCCCATTCCAATGAGCTCATAGTGTCTAAGAGGATATTCACTGTTAAAGATTGAGCATAAACGATGCATATTTTTGGCTTATCATATTATTCAGAATATCTGAGAGTGCCTTAATTAATGAATAAAGAATACATTATTTATTTTCACTCCACGCCCGACCTGTTAGCACTAAACAAGTGACTTTTTTCTGTGCAAAATTTAATACATAGCTCCTCGCGTATATCAAAGTCGAACGCAACACAAATAAACAGTGGGACGACTATAAACTCAATTCCAGGAAAAAAGGCAATCAAGGCTTCTCAAGTACTGTGCGTCATTTCACCTGCAACAGTAATATGAATAATACTTATAATTGTTCCACTAATGGTGATGACCGCAGTTGTTAGCGAAAGCTTTAGTTTTGAACCAAACTTAAGATCACGGCACACAGCCCGGCAGTTTTAAATTTTGACAATAAGTACAATGGCCATGAAAGCCTTAGAAATAATGGAAACGTTTCACAGTTTGCAGTCTGTCTAAAAGGTATCCGATCATTTAATATATAAAAGTAGCTTAACCATAAATGTGCCCTTGGAACCTTCCACATTTATACCAAAGAGGTCCCCTTTTTAAAACAATACGATCTTACACACTGCTGCAATTAAAAGGTAAACATATTGCCATGTAAAAGTGTCTGTCTTCTCTTTCTCTTTTTGACGGGGTCTTTGGCATCCTTCACATCTGTGTGTTCGTTTTTCGGGCGTAAAAACCTTATGTATGGAAGGGAAGTAAAGATGTGGATCCGAAGTATTAGATTTACGGCACGGAAAAGAATCTTAAGCCGGAAAGAAGGTCGCTGAGCAACATTTGTCGGCTGAATTGAATAGGACTCTGATGGCCTAGGATGTTAAAGAGCGTTCGTAAATAAAACAAATCAACAAAATCAATCCATTGATCTCACATTCGTTTCAATATGGACGCATTCCGTCCAACACAAGCACCAATTAATCGGAATAATATTCCGCACTCTTGGTTAGCCACAATTCTTGCTTTATCACATTTAGACATTTGCTGATATTGCTGGCGCACTGGGTGATCAATTTGGGTATGGATAATATTAAATATTATTATAAAAGTTAATTTGATAGTGGGAGAATTATCTTGCTTGCAATATTTTTCTTAAAAGATGAGAGTTTCCGTACATGGTAAGAATGAAAATCAACAATGCATAATGACAAATGAAAATCGTACTTGCCTGAAATGGCTATTACAAATTAACAGTGAGAGTAATGCGTGCTTTGGTATGCCAAATTTGAGGGTGTTAAACAAAAGAGAACTGCAACCCGAGTATGGTGGGCATAATGTACCCAAGTACATAACATAAGTTAATGGTTAAAAACAAGAGAACAATATTAAACTGGAAACGATTTATGTTTGTTTATTAATAAATAGTAACTAGTATTAAAAGGTTATTATTAATAATAATAAAGCACACTTAAACTTAAAGGAGGCTAAATTACAAAATAAGTAAAGTATTAGGGTAGAAATTGTACAGTACAGAGTTAAATTTATTTTATATGTAATTAACAAGAATTGGATTAAAGCTACGTAACGTATTTCCGATAAAGAAGAAAGAAATGTAAGATAAATTATAATTGCGTGGATTACCATTAAACATTTTCGCCGGAAACCGGTGGAACAGTTTTTGTTTTAATTTAGTAATAAATAATAAATAATCGTGTTAATTTGTAATTTGTATTTTAATAGCTGGTTACCAGTTGCAGATCAGTGCTGGCTTCCAGCATATATGAGGATTAATAATTTAGTTTAGTTTATGTATATGTTTTATTGCGTATGTTAAGGTAGTCGGTCCTGGTGATGTAGTGGTTACCATACTTGCCTTCTAAACCCAAGATCGCGGGTGCAAACCCGGCCAGAATCGATGGATTTTTTTCGGGCGTAAAAATCCCAAGTATGGCTTCCTTCGGAAGGGAAGTAAAGCCATGAGTCCCGTGTCGTACATTTACAGCACGAAAAAGAACCTCAAGCCTGATAAATGAGACCTCTGAGCAAAATTTGTCAGCTGTTTCATGCCGAGTTGAATAGGACGCTGATGACCTGAGATGTTAAAGAGCGTCCATAAATAAATCAATAAAATGTTAAAGTGGATATTTTTATAGTAATTTTCTTTTGTTCTCCCTCCATTTTATCTATTTTTATTATAATTATTATTTTAAGCACTTTTTATTTTTGGTTAGCTTTTAGATTTAGATAAATCTGAACAATAATAATGTCACAAATGTAAACATGTAATTTTTCAAATAAAGAACAAAAGTTCTGAATATACTTCGGGGTGTACAAAACAAGGTACCGGTATGTAGTATTGCATATTTTTTATTTTATTTTATGTGTGTCTGTGTGTGTATCTAAGTACGATTCCATAATTTTGTCGTATCTAACATTTGTAAAAACAGATTCTGTGTTTAAAAAAAATAACATGCAGGAAATCGCAAGGGAACCCAATACAAAAGCAGCTATCTCTGAAGCCATGATAAAACGTCCTACGTATAGTTAAAGATGACTGTCAGCAGAGATGAATGTACCATATACATCCTGTCAGCGTATTGTTCGAAAGTACCTGCAACTTACATGAAGCTAATTTCAATTTTACATCCATGATGCGCCAACAGATTGAAGATGAAAGCTTCTTAAAATAATCACTATTTAGAGACGAAGCGACTTTTCATGTCAGCGGGAGAGTAAACACCCACAACTGCATTTTTGGGCAAGGAAAAATCCAAATGTATCCAACGAGTTTGAAAGATCAAGTCCAAAAGTTAACGTAGGTGTGGGATGAGCCGCAATAAAACGTGTCTTTGCCGAAAAAACAGTACGCTATGAATCTTACTTGGATATTAAGAAAGGCGACATTATGAACATTATACTCTAGCAAAGATGGCGCAATCCCTCAATGGTCATGAGAGCATTAAATATGTTTTACAGTAGTTTCATTTTACCAATACCCAAACGAATCACCCTGTATTTTCGACGACTAATATTCGCTTCTTCTGAGAAAATGTGGGATCGATTTAATGCATTACAGTTTAATGACCAGCAGTATATAAATCACTGAATTTTGAAACATGCTGTATTGGGCAGCCTTTTCTATATTTCCATTCGACGATTAGTATGAATATTCAATAAATACAGAGGAGTGCGGCTGGATAGTTCGCCTAAGGTTATAACTCTTTAAAGAAACAGTTTTCATTCTGTAAAAATTACTGTACATTTGGCGATAAAAAGTTCATATAAAAGTCTATATCGGAACCAGCTCAAGAAAAACGAATTAAATTTCGATAAAATTGAGTCGTATAGGTCTGTGATAAAGTACTTAGTTTTAAAAAAGGGGTGTCTAGTAATGGATTTTATACCGGAAATTTAAGAAAGGGAGAAAGATCAAAGAAAAACTTCGGGCTGGAAGATCTCTCTCTCTCTCTCTAACTGTCGATGTAGCACATTATATGATTTTGAGGGTCGGCAAACTATCTTACAGGTTTTGAGCAAACAGTGACCGGAAATTACTCCAGTGATACGTTCCGGTTGCCCATTTTGAAGAGGGTTCTATCTTTTGGATGGTATTGTAACTACGTATTAAATATGGATACATCATAGTGACAAAATAAAAATGTCTCTGGTTTCCATGCCCCAAAATAAATTTAGTACTTAACACCAGAGGCGCCCAGCGGTCAGTTTGAGCACTTTAAATTTTTCAACTGCTATACCTTTTATTTTATTACGAATGTATGAGTTTAACTAAATTGTTTCATGAATAATTTAGGCACTGCAACTTTTGTTCATACCAAACTAGTTGTTGGGATTTTATAATATTTTTTTCTTAACCCAGGAGTTGCAATTTATCTCGATAATGTATTGTAAAACTGACTGTTAGTAGTAATGCGACATTTTATTTCTCTTGTGGCATCTAGGTGAACATATTGGTGTGAGATAGACCTCAGTCCCTCATATAAAAAAAGAAATGCTGAGGATATTCAATGATGTTTCTCAGAATCAGCCGAATCTGGAAGATGCTGCAGAAATAGACGATGATTAACTCATTAATACAGTCCTGAAATTGAACACAGTGTAAAGATTTGATTAATGAATGCAATTGGCTTCATATGAAAATCTAAAGGAACGTTTTTATTACTATCATTGTTACCATCGGCACTATTATTGTCCTAAACGCCAAAAATTCCTATCTGCACATCACTTGTTCCAAATATTGTGCAGATACTATCTTCAGTGTTTATCGGGGGGAAAGAAACACCAATTTTCTTCTGAACATTCAGTACATTCAGATATTGAGATAGAGAATAAAGGAACGTACTTTGTTCCTGGAGAGAGAGAAAAAAAAAAAAAAAACAAGCAAAGTTTCCATTTGAATCATGTACCAAATGGCAAGAAAATATTCTGTTCGATCTCGGACACATTGGTAGCCAGTGCATATTCCCCATAAATTTCTTAACTTAGTTGCCAACAATTAATGGATTATTTAATAGATTAAGGTATAAAATGTTATTCCGAAACTCATAACAGCCCTACTCATAGAAAATATGAAAACTATAAATCAAGCCAGGAGGATATCAGTAGATAAAGGAGGAAAATAACTAGTAACTCAAAAAGAGATTTAATCAGAGACAGCAGTGCTAAATGAAGAAATGTCAAAAGAAAAGTACAAATGAAAAAGTTATTTAAATTGAATGCAAACGGAACAATGATTGCATTGTATTACATTATTTTATTTCGTTTTAATTGTTAACCGTATCTAAAGAACATTGTAAATTGCCTAGGACATTACAAATGCATTTAAACTATATTTCCACCGGAAAATTGTGCTTTATTATTCTATACTCGTTATGAAACATGTTTTATAGTAATTTATTGATGTTTCACTTAATATAAGTAATAACTTTAATTAAGATATAATTATATAAATGTTTTAAGCACATAACCGTTTATAGCGGTTCAACTGTTAGGGTATACAAATGTGACAGACATTTGAAACAACTTAAAACTGTGTCGGGAGAATAGTTCATTACTAACTATGCTTCTAGCAAAATTATGAAATGACGTCGGTTAAATTTTGCGAATGTGACCTTTTAGTGCAAGACGGTGCACCCGCTCATAAATCTCAGTTAATGTCAGAAAATAAAGTTTATTTTTAATCTGCTGATCATCTTCCAAGTTTACCCCCTGCGATTATCATCTTTCTTCAAAATATTAAGTGGAAAAGGCATCTTCTTCGAGTGAGCCAGTAACGTGTGTTGTGACAGCGTCGTCTGCTAAACCAAGACGGACAACATTTATCAGATTTATTGTTAGAATCAGTTTTATGCTAGCAGTGATAAGTTTATAGAGTTAATGGCAATATAGCGTAACACATCTTACGACGTTTCATGTGCTCGGGTAGAAGGTACTTTGAACATAGGGCATATTATGTTTAACCATATGGGGTCAATTTATTTATGTTAACTTTAAGGTACTTATAGGTGTCATGTAGCTGTGATTATTTTACTGATATATTAGTTATACAAATGTGACTGAACACACGTTTTCAAGTGTCTACCCAATGGGCAAACTGGTTCTTAAATAACACAAAAGCATAAATAAGTACGCTTCACACTCGTACACAAACTCTGGACCTGACAAGGAAACTTCTTAATTAAGGGGAGTGTGAAAGGCCTATCCTTGTAAAGTTAAATTTACCAACTTTCTCAAGAACTATTTAAAGATAATGAAATTACATTTTATAACATACATAATTGAAATTTGTTAATCTGTTTTCACTGCTATACCATGACTTTGAAGCAAATTAGTTTCAACTCCTTACTTTTTCTAATTTTTTTTTCCAATATTTACTTTTTTTATGATGTCTCATTTTGTTTTAGCTGTACCATAATAGATCGACATCATCACAATAATATCATGAATAAGTGGTAAAATTTTTCAAAGTGTTAGCTTATACAGATCCTAATGAATGAATAGTGTTTAACGCCCGTTTTTGCTACAGAGGCACCACAGGCGATGTACACTGGTGAAACATGAAATGAAATATATTGGGAAAGGATTTATTTTTAAGGAAGGAAACGTTCCAGGCCTAAGTTTAGGGTACCTCCCCGGCATTTGCCATTTATGAGGACTGAGGAAAACCTGGAAAAAACCTCAGTCAGGGAGGACGGTCCTGGCGGGATTCGAACCGCAGACCTCCTGCTCACGAGTCCGCGATTTAACGACCTCGGCCACCCGTGGCGGTTATACAGATCCTAAAAAATAGGAAACCCCTGCAAAGAAAATGTAGTTTTTCAATAATTGCAACAAAAATAAGTTTTTACAGAAAAAGTGACTTTTGAGGGAACACTAGGTATAACCCTCCAACATTGTAAAACAACAAAGGATGATGTCATAGAAACAAAAGCTGTCAATTTTTGAAACACGACTTTTTTGACATTCAAGACAAACCTTCTAGAACAAATAGTACCTGAGATATAACATTTTAACTGAACAAGTTCTCGCGAAATAAAAAGGGGGGGGGGACTTGTGCAATAACGTAATTAAAATTTATTAAAAAGCTTTATAACCAAGGAACATTAATGAAAATCATATCAAAATAAGCAGAAAAATTCCAAATATTAAAATGGTACAAAAATATTATTTTTGACCCCACCTTTATCTTTAATACTTACTTTATATGAAAATTCTCTGTGATCAACCTGAAATCGAACCCAAGAGCCTAAGCACAGTAAACAAGTGCCCTACCGGTAATAAAAAGGGGTTTAAATCATATATATTACAAAATATAACAATTACAATATACTGTACATCCATTTTTTGCCATAATTTAAGAATGAAAAATTCGCAATGAACGTTTAAAATTATATATACATTTAAATGATATTCAATAAAATCATATTGATCATCGTTATATTAAGTATGAAGTATACGAAATCATTTTAACTTAATATCGCATATTAGGACACAATGCCCTTAGCAGAGTTAATCCGATGTCTTCAAGGCAGAGTGAGGAAATATGTGGAGAAGAGTAGTACGGGATAAAAAAGATAGCAATAGCGAGGGAAAATACTTCTAAACTGCTTGAACGCTTAATGAAATCATACAACTGAATAAACAGCAAGAGCAAAAAGCATAAACTGGAAATAATAAGTATAATACAGTACATTATTCTGTCAAATAGCTTATATTATTACCGTGCTCTCAATCCGCTGCGCAATTGCAGTTTGCATACACTAGTGACAAGCGGTTGACCTTTAGTGAAGGTGCAAATTAAAGTTGAGCTTGTTTATTAGACCAACCGTTTGTTGCATTCCTATATTGTGCCAAATTGTCGGGAGAAACTTTCAATCAGGAAGTACAATCTTCAGATTAGTGAACAAAATTCCAACCCAAAGCGATTTTATTAACAAGAATCTTGAGGTAAAAAAAGTTTTAATACAGCAGAAGCATGATGAAATGTGCTCATCGATTAGAAAATTCTCTTAGAAAATCTTTAACATGACTAGCCCAACAAGTTTGTGTATCTGTCGGCTGTGCGTATAAAGTCATTCAGCTGCTGCGCCTTAATCCATATTTAATTACTGCTGCATCTGAAATAAATCCCGTAGAGGAGCCGAAATGAAATATCCACGATGCAGTTTATAATATTTGGAGGATTTAATTGCAGTATGTGTCTCAAAAACTGATTTTTCAAAAGGATCAGGCGTTTCTCACAACGGAGGGCAGGCACTTGGAGCATCCACTATAGAGGGCACAATATTATTAATTATTAATTATTACTAATAAATAACTAAATAAAGAGTGTCCTATGAGTTTCGACCGCGCGATATAATTTCTTAGGGCAAGTGGCGAGATCGTTACGAAGAACGTCCGTAAAAAAAATTGAGATCGTTACGCAAATTTCCGATTGCTTAGCTGACTGAAGGCCCTGTTTATAAGTAAGCCAAGTAAATCTACTTAGGGTCTTGATCTTTCCTTGCCTTATGGAGATAACAGATCATATCGTTACAGGAAAATTTTATAAATTAAAGTTATGTTTTAAATTTTCATTGTTCATTTGGCATTGTTCTACCTATAAGTTTTAGATATAATTTAGAGCGATATTTGTATTTTGTTCATCACTAGATAGTAGAAATTTGAGATTATATGGTAGAGCATTGAACATTTTACATTCACAATGGATAGGAATTAGCTATTAGTTCATCGATTTATTTTACATCTATTATTGATGTTATGTATTTGCCATTTATTAATAAAGTATTCATTTTTATATTATAATCGTATTGAGAAGTGCATATTCACAAAGAAGAATTGATCAAACTGCCCTCTTTCGTAATATACATTAAACACTTTCAACAGATTATTCAAAAAATTAAACCATAGTTCATATTTAAATGGAAATTAGCATATTTGAATATGTTTGATGCAATATGCTTTTCTATTTAAAGTAAATAGCTTGTCAATATCGGCTGTTACAAGATAAACTGTAAGAAAATCTCCCTAAACGGTGCAGTATTGAAGATAAACCTTGTTGCAGAGGAAACTTGTGAATTCACCGGGTCAGGAAATGGTCATAATCACTGCCACTATTTTGCCCCATTTTCACCACACCCTTAATGAAGCATTAACTGGCATTTCAGTTTACCTACACCATATGATCATTGGAATACTAATCACGGTAGATATGCAGTATTGTGTTCAGCATAGCGATGTAAATAGCCACAGTGTTGACGTAACATGTAATATTAATACTCCACTTTGTGCAGTACCATTGTTTATATCATATAACTATTAGAATACTAATCACCCTAAATGCAGCATAATAACGGTCGTGTGCATAGCAAAGCGACATAGAGTCACGCGACTACAAAGGAATAGCAACAAACTGCCTGCTGCAATGAACTGGCTTTTAAGTGACCGCTGCTATAATATACATGTATGTCCTCAAGACCAGTAAGCTTAGCATGCGGTTATGGTGAATGAATAAAACATGTACTTGGCACAGCATTTAGTAACTTACCTGGCTTAAGCTCACTACAGGGAAAAAGACAAACTATGCGTTTAGCTGTCATTTTGAGAGCCCTTGATTTGAACCCAGCCAGCTTGGGCTATCACACCTACGGAGTTTATTGTGACGCTGATAAAACGCCCTAAAATAGTCCGATATAATACGCAATAGCTGAGAAGAAGATACATATGAATCAAAATAAACCAGTGAGATCATTTAAGTTATCGGCCGGCTGAGAGCGGCAGCTTTTTGTGAAAGCCCAGCTGCTACAACCGGAAAAGGAAAGCGGATATAGTTAACATTTTTGTTTAAATATTTCTGTTTGGTGAAAGCATATATATGATGACCCCAGGTGGCAATATCACCAAGTCCTGCATTTCATGTAACTTTTCTTTCGTAAGAACACGGTTGTGTGAAACAGGAATTTTGTCACTCAGAAAACTCCTACATCTCAAAATTGGCGATTTATTTTTCTATCTAAAACATGATTGCCAGCATATTATCTTGTGAATTCCCTTACCACTTTTGCAAGAATTCCTTTTCATGTATTGATACACATAATAAAAGCACTGAATAACGCAATCCAACACAAGACACAACCACTTGCTTACAAAACTTCCCTCAAACTAAATACAATCAGTTATCCGTACTTTCATTATACGGCCTAGATATGGAATTCTTCCAGTATGCAACTGTGCTCTGCCGGCCCGTAACTCAAATAACCTTACGTATTTACTATAGGTTCTTTTTCTCCCAGTGTTATCATTTGCTTAACTGAAATGAATCATCGTTAGCTAATATTTTGTACCAAAGCATGGAAAAATCAAGCATACTCTAACGCGGCATCGAGAAGTCACTCCACATCTGTAGTCTAACCAAGATTCTCCTAGGGACGGCGATTCTTGGGGCAACACTGGCGAGCGTGTGGTTATAATGTTCCTCTTGTTAAGTAATCTGTTAGTTTCGTGTATGCAGTTCATGAAAGGTAATTCCTGAGATGTTAAAGAGCGTCCATAAATAAACCAATGATGAAAGGTAATTAGGTAAATAATATCAAACTCACTTGTTTGAAGAAGATGTTGAAAAGGTTTACCCTTTTCTTGAAGACACAAATTCACTCGCTTTACTTTCAAAAGCTGTAATTAAGGTTTATTTGAAACAATGACCAGTTTTTCGTCTGTTGAGAAACTCTGTCTACCGCTCTTTGCAGTATTTTGCACGAACCTGTCTCCCGGAATCAATTAATTAAATCACTCGCGGTATCTAGGTGTGGTGATTTGAATTTGGAAACTTAGCAATGAAACGATGTTTGACTTTCACAGTGTAATTGCACCATACACTAAAAATGTTTTCCACTAGAAACTCACGTTCTTCTATATTTTAATTGTTGTTTCACCCCATACACAACTCCAACACTTGCAAGTCACTATTAACAATGCCGACCCTTACTTAGCACTTTGCCTTTTAGAAACATGGTGCGGAATGAGGAAACTGGAGGAATACCAACTGTTTCTCGAGAGGTATCAGCAGGTGCCGAGGAAGTTTTCGATGACCCGTTATATGCATGACCTACATTTGTTTTAATTGTAAATGCTTTATTTATAAAAATGGGGTCTTACTGAATATTCCTGCGTAAGTATATCTCAGACAGTGAAAATTATTATTTCATTTAGATTCTCCTCAGAAAAAAACAAACTTATCCTAAACAAATAATAGCTATGTTCAATGAAAATCCTCAAATGAAAGAATTATCAGACATGGTAAAAGAAAACCTGGAAAGTTTTGGAATTTCAATAGTAGTAAAACAGCTCAATAATATGAAAAATTAAGTTAAAACGAAAAAATTACAGAATTGCAACCGCAACAATATGGTGTTATGAAATTATCGGAAATACAGTAGCTGAGACAATTAAATACAAATATAAACCCATTGTTCAGCACAATTCCAGGTAATTTATTTACTTTCGTTGTAAATTAAGAAGCAGATCATTAAACTTCATGCAATTCCGTGCTTATTTACGTAAACATATTTTCATTTCACAATTAAAAGTTTTGTTACCTAATTTTACTGTTTTATTTGTTGTGCTTATTTATTTTTATTTATTTTTCATTGCAAACAACTTCGGTTTTAAAGCACATTTATAAACTGTTTAGTGTAGGTGTAGATTTTGAACGCGTATAATTCTGTGATTTAGTAATGAATATCATTTAGATAGCTTTGTAAAGCCTTTCAGATATTTTATACAATTTTTTGTGATTTATATAGAAGGAACACTTCTTCTGAAATTGTCTTCTGGTGAATGTACCTATATCTTCAGCCTTCACCACTTCAACGCCAGAAACAGAAGAAACATACAATCGAGCTACAAAAGAGTTACAAAGCTTCTTTTATTTTAATAACTTCATTGTAAGATCACGAAATATAAGAGAAATGCTGGTAATGAGAAAGTTTCAACATGATTACATTTTTGAAGATGACACAATCTTATTGCAAATTAGTGAACTTATATTTTGTTAAAGGAGTCTTTAATTTCATTAATAAAATGTATTTCTTTGTTGGTTGTAATTATCTTTTATTTCTTTTATTTTTCTGTACTCAGGATGTCGATAAGCTTTTTTCTCAGGGCTCTCATCAAAATTATGTTGATCATGATCTTATTAGATTTTTTAGTCTCCTGATTTGAGTCTTGTAAATATTCAGTGGTATATATATATATATATATATATATATATATACTATTCTCATCTCCCGTTCGGGACCGAGTAGTTCGGCTCTCTCCGCTGTCGCTCGGGACTGGAGCTTCAGAATTTTTCTAGCTGTAAGGGTAAGTGAAGCACTTTAGACGGAGAGAAGGGACTATAGTGGTGAATGTGCAGTGCAATTCACATCACCCTGCTCCTAAACTGTGAAAGTTGGACCAGCGTGCTAATGCATTCACTTCCTTGGAATAAATGTATCCGGACTAATGTTTTAAAACCCCGTATAGTGCAGTGGAGCTGCAGTTCCCTCGTTCCCGCTCTAGATGTTTCCCGCACTTCTCTTTATGTGTCTATAGTACCTACAACTACATAATGCACAGAATATGAACTTTAAATGCATAGGGGGGGGGGTTAATACATTATAGACATTCTTGTGCCATCAAATAAAATGTATAGATTAACTGAACGATGACAGCAGCATAGGAATCCTCCGCAGTTAACTAAGACATGGTAATATAAAGAAAGTCAAATGGGGTACATTCATTTTTGTTAAAAACTAATTAAGAAGACCGTGAAAATACAAGATGCATGATTTATCCAACTTATTCACTCTATGAAGCATTAGCATAAACGATTCACTTCAAATTCTGAATTGTACCTTTGAAAACAATGCCATCTGCTTGTGGCTATCGTTGGCTGTCTGTTGGATATATCCCGCTTAAATACGTAATCATTTAGTGAAAATAATATCAGTTACTAGTTTCAATTTGTTTCTCCTTTGAAAAAAAAAGCATAACATAACAAATAAATCATCAATGACAACAAATGATTATGTTTAAGAAAAAAATTTAAATATACTCCGTCCGTTCTAAAATATGTATAGAGGCCTGTCAATTATGTTATTCCAAATAGTGATATAAAAATGAAATATATTTCAAAATATATGAGTTCATGGTTCTGTAAATGAGTAAGACATACAGCATTTATTTGACAATATAAAATATAACTGACGGCGTTCTATCACACGTCAGCAATCGAAGTGTGTTCAAAAGGATGTCTTTGATTGTTCAAAGTTCCGCAGCATAGTCTTTGCGTTGCACATAGTTTACTTGTTTTTGTGAAATTATATTAATAAATATCTCTTCATCGTACTGCATCTAGTTGCAGCTCTAATTTCAGAATTGCATTACAACACTCAACTGTCAGATGTTGCACCTTTGACTTTATACTCTCACTTGCTGGGCTTCAACTAGAACACAATTGCTGATATTCACTTAATTTCGTCCACAATAAAAAGCCTTAAAGATTGTTGTTTGATGCCCTATGATACACTAATAACAATCGATGCTTATATCAATGCTGTACACATGCATTACCAAAGAACAACACTTGTCCCTAAATACACTCATTGTATTAGTTTCTATAGCACATTTCGAAGGTAAGTGTACTGAAGTAATTCCCTTCATCTTCGGTTAAACGCTCGGTATCAACAACAGAAATGTGAAATTGTGTTAGCAGTGCAAAGAGGAGAAAAAACAGAACAAAAATGTTATTTACTTGTAACATCCCTTGAATTGCTCATGCCCCATATGACTTATGAAAACTGGAGATAAGAGAAGTTGGCTCTATATTAATTACATGGCCCAGGCGCCATTATTTTTACACCGAATAGAGAGCAAAGGTTTTTCGCTTTATGCAGCTCTCGGTAGGGGAAAGGATAGAGCTATGTTCTGCATCGTGAAGTTAGGAAAACAATACAAATATCTCGAGGCAGATTAGAGCTCAATTTGCCACAACAGTGAGGATTTTTCCGCTCCCTTTGCTCCCCTCGAAGCAGAGTTTTAGGGTTCTCTCAACGAAAGGTTGAAGTAAACAATATATTGCTTTTCTGATGCACATGCAACACCCCACTTTAGAGTTAAAGGCAAACACCAGACACGCTTATAAGGAATAGACAACAAGATGACACGATTTAATGCAAATTTAAATGTTACCTACTCATGGCATTATATCGTAATTTTTAATGCTTTTATTTTACGATAGGAGCATCCACTATTAGTCAGCAATGATATAGGGTCATTAGCATATATAGCTGCCGCATATATGGCACATGGCTCCTGAGGAACGCCACGACTATGGCCGCGTTCTTCCCTATTCTCCTCGACACTAATGTTAGGAGCGTTCAAGAACAAGCGACTCACGTCGCATGAGACAGACTGTATGCAGGTACATACTAGTCATAGTAGATTTATTCTGCTGGTGCGTTTAAAATGAAAAAGAAGTTTTAGTACTAAGAACAGATCTACTGTGCATCCTTAAAGAAGTAATATTCAAACATGCTATTAATTATATTTTTTAAATACATGTAAATCGTTATCAAGCATTTACCTCGACGCCATTTCTTCAGCAGGTACAGTTAGTTGCAGTGGAATTCTTTGTAATCGCACATGCATCTCAAGAATCATTAAATATAAGTGAAAGAGTTAGTTAGTGTTGATTTATTGCCCTTACGCTTTTCCGATCTGTTGCGGTCTTTATTTATGCGGTAGTTTGACAGAAATGAATGTTGCAAATAAAAAGTTTATTCGAAAAAAATACTGTTTTTTCTTCTTTATTTGCGATTTTATATGTACATACGAGCATAAAACGCTTAACATTGGTTCAAACGTCGTCATAGACCATAGTAAAAGTCATTCTGCACTCTAATGATGCTCCTTAACAGATGTTTTCAACATTTTCTGAAAATTTAGCGAACTTTTCAAAACACTCTCATACTATACCTAGAAAATTAAATAAAAAAGTATTAGCAGATATTATGTATGTGTTATTAACGCACAAATTTATGCAACAATATTTCTCAGTAGAGGCAGAGACACAAATGGCATTCAGTGCCTGAATGCACTTCTATTGTTTTCCCTACAGCGGGCAAACCTGTCTTATTTCGGAAAATTCTGTTTCAAAAATAAGTCAAGAGAAAATGCAGATACTATTGACTGCTATTGACAATCTATGGTATACGTAATCATAAAGTTTTCTGTTTAATTTATAATGTAGAAATTAGAAATCATACAGGCCCATAGATCTGCACCCCTATAATGGCACATTTAAAGTTAACTTTCTATTCAATCTGCATGTTTGTGCTCTTGATCACAGGGTTTCACAGCTCAAAAATGGATGTTTGGCATATTATGTTAGCCTAATTTATTCTACAAAGTCCCTTGTTTCACGACATCTGTCTGATAAATCCGGCTTTTCTTTTAATTTAAGTGTTGATATATCACACATTTTCAGAATCATCTCTACAAAACTGTTGAATACATCTTATATGAAACCCAGTGCCGTTAATGAACAAATTCAATAGGAATACAAGGACTGTCTGAAAAATTCTTTGCCAAAACGTAATATCCTAGCGATGCTCTAATGTCATTAACGTGTTTTCTCAAAGATGTGCAAAATACTCGACTGCAACTGCAACTATTTCTTGATTCATGAAAAACGTTGACCTGCGGGGAAGAGACAGAACTATAAGAACAGCTTGAAGACAAATCTGGGATGTTTTGAATGCTTCAATTCATCCAGGTCCTTTCTCATTAATTTTTTTCTTCTAGCTGGTTTAAAAGAACGGGATAATACTAACCGTATGATAACACTTCTGAAGAAGATAATTAGAAAATCGCCCCCTGACGCCATAATATTTCCTGTAGAAGAAACCGAAATACATTTTGGCGATAAAAAACCAGTTTCTGTCTACTACTTCGACTGCTGTTTTTATATTCTGGGTATAGGGGTGGGTCCGAAATTTCATCAATATTTCTGTTCCCATTAGAATCCACCAAACTTTGTTGAAATATAAATGTCGCAATAAAAAACAGATATTTTCCAAATTGCATGGCTACCTATAATTGAGGCCGAGAATTTTTCAGACCTCTCTCGTACTGCATCAAAAGAATAGCATTAGCTTATAAACAGTATAAACATAGCCGAGGATACGGAGCCTGTTGCTGTGCGAGGTCTCCCAGATCTGTCGTGAACATCGCATACGGCACCATGAGTCTCAAATTTGTCTCGAATGCGTGCAATTGTTACTTGCGTCGGCGATTCTGTCCTGTACACATCTCCTTTTGTCTTTGAACATCAACAACATTCTCGGTTTTCCAATACCACTTCAAATTTGCTTTCCATTTGGCTCCATGTTGTTGTAGCAGCGCTAGCATAACGTAATGTGTGTCACATCTGTTTACAGAACAGCATGCTACACATTACTGTTGCTTTTCGGTCCAACTTTGAAATATATTAAACAGATATCTACTGTGAAAGTGTGTATACATTTTTTGGCATCCTCGGTGTATATTTTAAATTTTTCTAATTGTAGATTGTAAATTATTTTTATTAACTCAGTTTCGAGTAGACATGGCGTGTTAATATTGCCTTCCAGATATTAAGCGTGCATTTTGATCGATTTCAGACTATCACAGAAGCGTCTTTCTGCTATGTTAAACTTTAAACGAATTTCCCATCTCTGTGTTGATTTTGGGTTAGAAAAATAATCAGCAAGTATTAGACCACGAGTCTCAACCGGCTCTATTCTGACGATTTTCGGCACAGATCACGATTATACTCGTCATTAGCGAACATCCTGACCATGATTGGCTATTTCACTAAAGAAACGTTAACACTAGCACGTCAAACGCCGAAATGTAAACAAATGAAGCATGCACCGCTTCCAAGCACCAAATCCCGAAACAAAACAAATGAAGTACACTCGGTAACCTCAACGCATACCAATTTCAGTCTGATGCCGCCTGTATAGTAATTCCGTTTGAAGAACGCTGAGGAGAATTCGCTTTTCAAAACGTGAAAAGCTCGATTGCTTGGTGTACATAATAGAAGAACATTTAAATAAAACGATATCTATATCTCAAATTATTTATAAATAATATTATTAAAATTATTTCTCAGCATTTTTACGATTATTTTTATTATCATTAAATTCAATTATAGTATATTTATTCTTTTTTTTGTGTGTGTTAGCCTAGCTGCTTTAAAAGATAATTTATACTACAGTCTGCAAAATTAAGAGTTTGTCATAATTGCAGTTAAAATTATACGATTTTGAAATATAAAAATGGCAGCCTAAAAACAGGGAAAAACGGAGGTTGCAATCTACTGTTAAGATTAATTGAAATCATTTATATATTTGATTTCTTATTAAAATAGTTACGTAGTAAAACTGATGCATTCTTATATAATATTTAAAGCAATTTTTTAATTTAATATTTTCATTTAAATTTGGTTCAAGTATTGCTCTATTTTCCTACAGATCAAGTTTTACTGGCACTTTATTTGAAACAATATAATTAGTTCGCAAGACAGTGGTCATGTGGTTTAATAAATCTAAGTGTAAAATTACTATTTTCCTCTTAAGAACTGAAATGACACTTTCATCTATAACAAAAGCTTATCCCCTCTTGCAACAACAAGTTTATGATGCATCTTCTTCAATTTAAAATAGGCAAACATGGCGAAATTCTAACCATAAATAGATATGTACTATTCATACTGCACTTTGGAAGAAAATTGACTGGAAGGCAACCTATTATCTACATACGACGGGAGGATATTGCTTGTTAATTAAATATGGCAATTTCAATTTAATGGAAATTCACTGAAGCATTCCGCGAGAAAATTAGAAATTTAGATTGACGATTTCCAATGAAAATTAAATTAACCAAATGAGAGCACCTGAAACTTCCCAACAAACGTTTAACAGAGGTCGTTATGAAAGCACAGCATTGCGCTGATTGACTATCATTGTCCATCAGAATCAGAATGCTTTTGTGTATACTGCTTTTAAAATGCCGAAAATTGAAAGTTGCTTCTAAGTTCTAAAACTTTTCTCAATTTTGAGAAGGTTCTTTTAATTTATTACAAAACGAAAATTCAGTAAGTACAAAATATGAAACAGGCTCATGTTTCTGTATGGCGGAAACATTTTACTATCTTCACCTCTGAAATAATTTTCAAAACTGCTTCATATATCGCTCTATGAGGTATAAACTTTCTGACCTGCACTCTTCCGAATATAAATTATAGATATTTCATAAATAATTATGACATTCAAAGGTGTCCTAATGTAACCACATTACAAATGGAAAATATTTTAAACACTTTGTTGGCGACAATTAACTCCTACAATTTCGCTTTATGTAGCGAAAGTAACCCAATAATATTAAAATATGAAAATTCTATAGGATTGTGCGACATAAGTAATATTATATTAAAAATAAAAAAGTCCTGTAATAATATAAAATGTGTAAAATTGTAGTAGGATTTAAATATGCAACATATACAAATATTTATTTAAAAGTTAGTGTAATAAAGTATTTACAAGTCATCATCTGTGTTTACATTATGCATAAACATTAAGTAGCAAAACAGGAAATTACATAAAATTTAGGCTCTGATAATCAAAATATCCCCGTACTCCGCATTTTTTTCCGGTCGTCATTATTTGGTTTTGGAATTCATAGTCAAAAGGAAGTCGAAGTCTAAATGTGTTTACCTCTATGGCACTTAGACATTCATTTAGTAAGCACAGCTCAGCGCCTTAATTTAATTTCATGTTAATTGTTATTTGTTATTTAATTAAAATTCTAAAAAATTTAATATTGTAATTTCGCTTAATGCTAAATGTATTCCTGGTTTATTATTTTATATTTGTTTTGCCTCTACTGTATTTGTATAGATTAGTTGTAAATAACAGTCATATTATATTTCTTATTCTATCTCTGTCTGACTTTGCCGAATGTTGTCTTTTATTATCTTTCTTATCAATTTATGGAGGGCGGTTTAAAACGTGCAGCATAGAACAATTGCGTTATTAATGTAGATACCTAAAAAGGAAAGAGGAGGAAAATGTTGGAAATTCTAGGGGTATTCTATAAGTTTTCGCCTGACTGAGATATGTCGTGCAGATAGCCAAATTACTATAACTATTTTATTTATGCGATGTCATCTTTAAAACAACCAATGAAACAAAATAAAATGTTGAAATTTGACTAATCACAGCCGGATATCGCAGTGAAATTATCGAAAAGAAATTATAAATAAGTTTTATCACGCGATGTGCATTTGTCTTGTGGTAGCTAACGCTATAACCTTCACTATACAATTCCTGAGCACGCATCACTGACCACATTTTTCTGTGCTTTCAGTAATTTTTAAATTAAACTAACTTAATGTGCATTCACTCAAACAATTGTTTTTGGTTATTAAGCCAAACAAACTGAAATAATTTTATAAATTATGTAAACAATATTTGCCTAAGCAACTATAAATCTTAATAAACACGTTGTTTAGAATGGTAAAATGTTTTCCTGTTTTGTTTTTCTCAGTTGGTATTAGTAAATCTAACCGTAGCGACTGTAATAGTCGACTTTCGTCTATTTCATTCTCACGGTTTCTGAATAGGTGGGTATTCATAAGCATAACATTTTATATAATTGATAATAACCTGTGTGAGAGTTTCAAATATATATCACTTTTATTTTTATTCTAATCATGAAATAGTCCCAAACCCTTATTTGGCTCTTCTTTATTGGCATTACTGACAATCGAGATTCTTCTGTCGCTAGATGACTTGAAAAGGTTAAGTATTCATAATACAAATGTACAATTATTACAGTATTGTAAGCCAAGTTAATGGGAATTATATTCAAATTCTTATTTTATTCGTGGAGTAGTCCTAATAAATATCACTCGAGGGTCTGAGCTTCCCAGATAAATTCATTACGTTTGTGAATTTATCGACAACCATGACGTTACTTATAATAGTTGAGCATCATCTTTTAGTTTCAGATGCGTAAGTGAAGTCACTTGTTTGTTACGATCGCGTAAATAAAATAGTGCTAACATTTTCTACAACACGGATAAAACTGAAATGCAAGCTGTGATAAAGTACTTCATTGAAGGGTTTAACTCCAAACAGAAATACAAAATGAGTTTGATTCCGCATTAAAGACATCTTCCTTTTCGTTTTCCACTATAAAAAGATAGACTGCTGAATTTAAGCGTGTTCGTACATTCAGTTCAAGATGATAAACCCTCAAGGCGTCCCAAAAGTACTACGACCGACGATATTGTGTCAAAAAGTCACAATTCCTTACTCAATGACCGCTGCTTGAACGTAAGCAAGTTGGCTGACATTGCAAAGACCTCAAAAGGTGAGTCCACAACATTTTACACGAAGTTTTGGGTACGAAAAAGCTTTCTGTTCGATGGGTGTCTTGTTTGTTAACAATGAACCAAAATGCTTTCGATTGTGCATTTCGCAGAATGTTTAACCTGTTTAAACGCAAAGTGGGTTGCAACAGGTAAAAGTACACCAAGAAATTAAAACGATTCCATCTGCAGTTGTTTGTGTTTTCAATCAGACTTTTAAACGTCTTTTCATTTTTGAAAACTTTTCTAATTAGCCTGAATGGTGAATTTTAACATTGTAACATTCCAGTACATTATTTAAAACTATGTAACTCCAAAAAAATTCCCATTTTCGCGAAGTTGTCCAATGGCGCGCGACATTTAAATCACCCTGTACATGTATCGCTCTCATTTTGTCTTTTATCTACATGCAAATAACTACAACACAGGTCCTGGGCAACTTGATTGCCATCCTATAAAGCAACCATATGGTTTATACAATATCATACCATTAGATTTGAAAAACATAAGGGTCAGCCTAAGGAGCCCATGGTACTATTTACCTACACTTTTTCAGTTTGGGAAAGGTTTAATTTAAAGAAAACGAAAATAAACCAGATTGCGATAGGTGCTGTGGTTTTTTATTTTTTTGTTTATTTATTTGTAAATGTATTCCGCAACCACCTTTCCAGTAGCCAATAAGACCGCCACGGGTGGGCGAGGTCGTTAAGGCGCGGACTCGGGAAGGTCTGGGGTTCGAATCCCGCCAGGACCGTCCTCCCTGACTGAGATTTTTTTCCAGGTTTTCCTCAGTCCTCATAAATGGAAAATGCCGGGGAGGTACCCTAAACTTAGGCCTGGAATGTTTCCTTCCTTTAAAAAATAATCCTTTCCCAATATATCATTTCATCTCATGTATCATCAGTGTTCACGTGTGGTGTCTCGGCAGTAAAAACAGGTGTTAAACACTATTCAAACAAACAGAAAACAAAAGTAAACAATAAGAATCACTATACAAAATTTGTGAAGAAGCTCTCCATTTTCTGTTCACATTAATTTTATATGAATTTGTTTTCTGTATTTCTTTGCTTGCTTTCGTCCCCATTTTTTTATTTTAATTTTTTTTTCTAAACGTATCCATATGTATTATTGCCATGCTCTGTTCATTGTGGCCGTCCGCAATTGAGGGGAGCCGTTGTTGTTTTGTCAATAATTAATTAATTAATATATATGTATGCATTCATTTATTCATTTTATGAATTTGTCATTTTAACCTGGCTGGATGCAGGAGAAGGCCTTATGACCTTATTTCTGCCCGGCAAAATATGTTGTTATTATTATTATTATTATTATTATTATTATTATTATTATTATTATTATTACTCATTCTCTTATTTCTCTCAAATTTGTTACCTTTGTTGTGTCTTTTGGGTACCTGCATGCCAAATGTTTCCTCCTACTTCCACCATAGCAGTTTCATTATAATGCTTCGATTATTCCTTCAGGACCAATTTTCTTACATCAAACGTGCAGTTTCAAGCCGTCATGAAATAGTAAATCTGTTTGGCCATAGAAGGAAAGTTGTTGATTCTTTTCTTTATATGTTATGTGGTTAATAAGGAAGGGCTTGAAATTACAACAAAGTGTATTACCAAAAATACAGAGCATAATATTATACTAACTGCTTTCTGTTTGCCTGCATGTTCCCTCTGTATTATAATCGTAATAAGATTTATAACATGATTAGAGCTCTCTACATTTAGCATTTGAACATTCGAAAGGTAAAAACAAAATAGAATACGCCTTCCCAAACAAAACTATCGATAAGGCAGTAAGTAAATCAGATGTGGGGATGTTGCATAGTTGTAATGAAACTTTGAAAAAAATTCTCCTTAATTTCCTTTAGAGATTCCAGATTACAAGGTATTACTGTGGGGGCATATGAATCTCTCAGATTATCCACATTCCCATATAAAGTACAACTTACTTGTGGGAGGGATGAAGCAATTTTAAATAGCAGTTAAACTAATATTGAATTAATAGCACCCATTATCTCTACCCATGCTTTACAAACGATCTTTTGGGGAAAACATGATTTTAGTTTCCCAATCCGGTTATCTCAGCGATGCATAACTTGTATACACTTCCATTAAAATGACAGTCAACTCTTTAAAAGTTATTAATATCTATATGAATGAGTTTCTGCTTCATCGAGTTAATTCTGGATTGATCATATAAAATAGTACACGTATCAAACAAAAAATATTGCAAAATATTTCCATTTTAAAAATATTTATGTCTTCCTTTCTTATTTAAGCTTTTATAATTCCCTAAAGTAATACTTAACAGCGTAAATACATTATTTTAGATCATCGCAGTAACTATTAATATATATATTTTAGTTATAAACCCTGTCAGCAATTTGGTGTGTAAACGTTATTTTAAGTATAAATTTGTGTCCTGTGGGTCGGTCCTGGTGGTGTAGTAGTTACCATACTTGTCTTCTAAACCCAAGATCGCGTGTTCGAACCTGGTCAGGACCGATGGATTTTTTTCGGGCGTAAAAAATCCTAAGTATGACTTCCTTCGGAAGGGAAGTAAAGCCGTGGGTCCCGTGTCGTACATTTACGGCACGAAAGAGAACCTCAAGCCTGAGAGGCCTCTGAGCAAAATTAGTCACGTCCTGAGTTGAATGGGATGGTGATTACCTCAGATGTTAAAGAGCGTCCATAAATATTTCATTGAAAAAAAATTGTGTCCTGTGGGGTGCAGAATTTGTTCAAAACACTTTAAATCAATTGTAATTTCCGGAATTGTGCACTATGCGATAACATAACAGCGATATCTGTACGGTACTTGTAACTTGTGCCTGAAGTTTGTAGATACGCTGCAAACCAATGCCTTGGTGAATTTGTGGAGTATTTTGACCGAGGGAAGCGTGAATAAGTGGTAGGAGAAGCCTCTTACCCACAAGGACAATTATGTGCATGCGACAGTAGAAAATCATTACTCGTAACGTGCATTCCCAGTAAAGTCTCCAGTTTTTTTATACGACTGGTTGTTGCGTTACAAAGTTGAATGAAATATTATGCAGGAATATTTTATAGTTATAATGAAACAGTGTATCAATAGCAACACAATCATTTATATGGGAAAACTTGCAGTTATTTGAATATCAAATAATATTATATTTAAATAACAACACTCTCGTGCTTTCCAGCACGATAATTAGACCTTTAGTCACTATATCTGGGCATACTACGTTTTTATTAGCAGGAAGCTGTTGGCAAATGGCAAACTATGAAGTTTCGCATGAATTCGTGAACCTCTATTTCGTTTCGTGTTATTAACGCCAAAAAGCTTAGTTTTAAGTATTTTTCTTTGGAAGAGAATGTCGAAATGGGGGGGAAAAATGGGTAGAAAAGTGCAAGTATTAATTTGGGTCAATCAAACTGTGGTTTCAAAACATACTTTCTGTAGAAACAAACTTAATCCTGCAGATTCCAAACACAAACCATGGGGTCATCTATTAGTGTGTTGCATAAAAACCAGGAGAACGCGTCATTTAAGTAGGTGTGCTGCTGCAATATTATTATTAAACTCTTTCTCTCTTTCCCTCCTATTTTGCATATGTCCAGCCATGCACATATGAGTGTTAATTCTAGTTATTAATATTTCAGAAGCTTGCAATGTTTTCAGCAGTAACAGTAGCAGTATTAAAATTGTGCACCCGGGTTTATGCTGCCGCGAGCCAACACTGTTCTGAACAAATTTTAATTTCAGGAGATTACAACTACATAAACTGACACAAGTCGCTAAAAACAACACTCTCAAAATAAAATCATGTTTGAATTTTGGAATATTAAGAAAATATTATCAAGTAAATCAGAAATTTTATTATGCTGAACTGAATCGTGTCTTTACCCGATACATATCTGAGTAGCAGAATTACTACAATTTCAGCATCTTCTACAAAGTAAAACTATATATCTATGCGTACGCTTTAGAAAGCGGAGTTGAAGTACTAAGTACCTGAGTATCCGAGACATGAAGGGACACAATTTATAACTGTAGTCCTGTAGGTGACTTGGAATTAAAAAAAAAATTGTAAAAATTAAGTATTACTTGCATTTAGCTTGTATTTTACTTTTTTACTTTTCATAACAAAACAGTATTACATGGATAATACAAAAGTTTGGTTCTAAATTTTTCTTGATAAATGGTTTCCTTGAATTTAACTCATATACAGAGCTTTATGGAGGCAAATATACATTTTCTGTTAAATTTAACTTAACTCAGTAATTTCTCCAAATTACACAGTTGAATTTACAAAGTAAATGGAGATCAAACTTCATGTCTCAAGATGTTTTCCTGGATTTTAATTATTGAAAAATACTCATATTCCAAATTGGATGTCTGCTGATACCAAACAGTATTTTTTTTTCTATGAATAATTTTCACTCTAACCATAACGAGACCGCTAATTTGGTTTTAAATGTTTCAGTTCAATTACACTATGATTGACTAATAAAACGATCATGATTATCAGTTAAATGACACTTCAAGATTTTACCTTCTGATGCCCATAACTGGCTTAACTCTATGTAATCTCTCTGTTAGACAGCTATCAGTACTAAATATTTATATAACTACACTAACGTGCATTCATGCATATTTTGACAATTCCTAACATTTTTAATTAGGAAATAATGTCATATTCATACAGTGCTCGATTCTTGTTTTGTATACTACCTGTTTATTTTACATTAGGTGAAAGAATATAATTTGAATCGTGGTAGCAGTACTCTTATTGAAGTTAGCACTGACCATTAAACACAATCGTTCAAAAGCTTTCCTCACTCCACAAATATCTAACGCGTATTACAATATTTTCCGAAGAGTAATTCTATATTAAAGGTATACAAACCGTAAAACAAATAAGCTCTAATTAAAGCATAACCACCAATCATACAGATTGTTTAATTAAACAAGAATGAACTTAATAAACAATGGAGCGTTGATAATTTACATTGAAGCGTACCACGGATTTCACGGCAGAGTAGAATGCCCTCTTTGTATAATTAATATAGGCATTCAATTCTTTTTTACAGTCTACTTTTCTATCTTTAGAAGCATTGATAATCAATATGTGCAAAATGGTCATGATCAGAATTATTTTGTGTAGAATGCCAAAAACACTATACAGGATGTTTTAAAATATAGAGTAAAACTTCAGGAAAGAGTTCTTCATTTGTAGAGCAAAGGAATACAAATATGATTTCAAAAGTTCTGCACAGTTAATATACAGAGTGTTCAGTGTTCAGTAGGATGTATATTATTTTTTGAGAGCCTTATTTCAACTCAAATTTACAGGATAAGTGTTCTTGTTCCACAAAATGATGCTTTTAAGGGGAAGAAGAAAAAATCATGGAAAATGGTGTTTAAAATTTAATATCTCTGAAGAAAAACCTGAATAATATTTGTAAAAATGTCATTTACCTCCCAATTCATTTGAACCATTCCCAAAATTTAAGTACCTCCGCGTTTAGCAATAGCGGACTGAGTATCAAACCAAAAACGTCCTCAAAGGATAGTGCTGCTCAAGGTTACACTAAAAGCCTGTATGTGATTTATAACAAAAGTTTTAAGTAAACCCAACAAGAATTCAATCACGAAGAGTTTTCTGCATCATGCACTGCAGTAAGTACATCAAATGCCCCCTCTCAAACAGGTCCAATGGCTTTAAACCGGCGAACATAAAGGACATGCAATACGACTACCTTATCCAGCAACCAGGATACACAATAAACGATTTCTTGCTTCCTCCGCTGCTGCATAGCCCGAGGTGACATTCTCAGAAACTCGGATATGCAGCGATAACTGTAACTAACTTGAGACACGTTAAGTGGAAGTGTCTAGTGACACGAATATGAGACGACCCAACGAAGCCCACATCAACGTGTTTCAGTTGACATGAAACATCCTAGAGATACAGCGAATGAATATCGATCAACACAACTGCCTATGCAAAGGCAGCATTATTGAGATGCCGTAATGGTTAAAATAAAACTTTCTTGCCAAAAATTTCAAGTATATTTCCAAAAGCTTAGTAAATAAACATACAATGTGATTTCAGCACACCTTTATTTAGTCAAACACTAACATTTATACACCGAAGGAATGTAAATAATGAAAGGGTGGAAATAAATGTACTACTAAAACGTACCAATAATAATATAATGCTACGATCTACGGCAAGATACAACAAGCAAATATCAGCATTGAAACATGAGAAACCTAAGTCTAGCGGTGAATGAATGAGTGAGCTCTAATGCTAACTCACTTGTCAGTCACGCATTAAAGTTCCGCACTCAGCAGGCAGAGGGCGGTAGCGTAGTCCATTTGATATACGCGTACCCAGAAAGAGGACTTTTTTGAGTGGTATTTAACGCCAGTTTTTACTACTGAGGCACCAAAGGCGATGGACACTGACGAACCATGAGATGAAATGATATATTGGGAAAAGACTTTTTTTTATGGTAGGAAACGTTCCAGGCCTAAGTTTTTAGTGTACCTTTCCGGCATTTGCCATTTATGAGGACTGAGGAAAACCTGGAGAAAACCTCAATCAGGAAAGACGGTCTTGGCGGGATTCGAACCCGAGACCTCCTGTTCATGAGTCCGCGCCTTAACGACCTTAGCCACCCGTGGTGGTATGATGCACGTGAATATGGACATTATGAATAGTGTTTTTTTAACTACTGAGACACTACAAGCTGCGAACAATTATGATACATGAGATAAAATGATAAACTAAAAGAGGATTTTTATTTTAAAAGGAAGTATTCCAGTCCTAAGTTTAGGGACCTCCCCGGCATTTGCCATTCATAAGGACTGAGGAACACTTGGAAAAAAAAAAAAAAAAACTCTTGTCAGGCAGGGCAATCTGGTGGGATTTTAACCCCATAGCTACCGCTCATGAGTCTATGCCTCGACGACCTCGGCCAAATGTAGCGATGAAGATGGAGATGAAAGTGGTAACGAGTGGTAGTCAAAACCTACCCAGGCACCACTAGGCTATAAATCCAACTTACATCCACTGGGATCGAAGCCGAGACACCTCGCGATGGAAGGAGAGCAATTAACAACTAGGCCACGCGCCGCTGTAAAGAAATGGCCCTAAAAGTTTGGCAGTTTCGGCCATCCGGTGGCAATGCATTTCAGAAACGAGCAGTGATTACGGGGCAAGATGACGAGTAAAGCGATGTTCGGTTCAATGGAAATGACAGTACGTGCCGGGTCTCAGAGCGTGGGTTTAGGTTACGAGAAGAAGAGAGGGAGATTGAAAACGAGGCGATAGTTAACATAAAGAAGTGTGGATAATTTTATAAAGTTAGCATACGACAACAGACGTTTCTTCTTTCTTTTAATCGGCACCAAGACAGCTTATCGAAGGAGGGTATTATATGCTGAAACAAATGCATATCGTACGTACATATTATGCGAGATTCGTGTGTTTAGGTTAGAATTTCAGTTATCCTGCAAGGGCCCCACCATTCGTTGTGTTTTACCAGCAATGAACAAAAGTCTGTGGCCTCTCTCGTAAAATTTTCAGATTGTCATTGCCAATTTTGGATTCCGTCTCGCAATAATGACACTAGGTCTCATCTCCGGTGACCGCTATTAATGAAATTGGCACCTACTGCCTCAAACTGGTGCAGCAGGTTCTGACAGCTTTGCCAACCTCGATGAGCTGATCCGTACTGATGGCAGATAGCGACCAGGGAATGCGTACAAAACTTAGCGTCGGTTGTGATGCACTGGAAACAAAGTTAGCAACGCTGGGTTATCGCAAATTTTGTGCCAAGTGGATTCAATGGATTCTTATCTATATAGGATCAGAAAAATAATCTGTCAGGACATGCTACACCCAGTTTGAGGCTTAAGGGAACCAACAGTAAGGTCACCGGAGATGAGACGTGATGCCATTATTGCGAGATGGAATCCAAAAGAGAGTGGCGCTTTTTGGTTTTTTGTTCTTCGCTGACTAAAATGCATAACGAACGATGCTGACTGTGTGGAAAAATAGTTTTAAGTGCTTGAACTGTTGCTCTATTTAACTATGTGTCTGTTGTAACTTCCATGAAAATAATAATAAGCATTACTTTCTGAACAACCTTCATAGTGTTCACAGCAGAGGTTACTATATATTATGACTCCAAAGTATTTCGCAGTATCAGAGGAGGACATTGAAGTTTGGTTGAATTTATTGGGAGAAACCCAATAACAATTTTCTAGGTGTGATAAAGACTTCACTTTTCAATATAGTTGCAATACACTTCTCACATCTTTGAATTAACATTTCAATCTCCTCCCCAATAGTCAGAAGGTTAGTCTGCAAACTGGGCAAAAACAGCATCCATCACTTCTTCGTCAAACTTAAATTTCCTTCCTCGAAGGTCCTCAAGAGTTTTGAGAAGAGGAGCTAGATCTGGGCTGTAGGGCGGATGGTAAATCTCCTTGAAGCCACATTTCTTCGCAGCTTCCTTTGCAACAAGACCTGTGTGCACAGGCGCGTTGTGAAGCAGGCGCACACCACCACTCAGTTTTTCTCACCTTTTCTCTTTGATGGAAGCACGTAGTAGGTGCAGCAGGCCAGCATAGCACTCCCCATTTACTGTGGTGTTCCTCTCCTTGAAGTCAATGAAGAATATTCCTTCACAGTCCCACTTTTGGACTCATGGTAGAGGACCATAGTTTCATCTCCTATAACAATGGCCTCTCTCTCGTTGCTTGGCAAAGCTCCAAAATACCTGACAACAGATGACTCGTTGCAGCTTTTGGACCGAAGAAAGAAGTCTAGGTACCCATCTTGCACTAACCATATTCATATTTAAATGTTCATGAATAATTCTAAAGACTGTTGTTTTAGAAAGGCCCAATCTTGCTGCTACTTTTGTAACTTTGAGCCGCCGGTCTTCCATAATTTCTCCTTACACAAGAGCGATATTTTCAGGAGTGAGCACTTTCAAGGGCCGAACTAAGCGCTCTTTGTCTTCAATGCTTTCTCGACCCATTCTTTTACAGTATAATATGAGAGGAATGCTTTGCATATACTCCATCCAATCGCCCTTTTAATTTCATTTGGAATAAGTCCTTCTTTTGTGACGTACTTAATAACATCTCGATACTCCATTTTGAACATGGCACAATCTTCTACACATAGTCTTCTTTATGCAACTATATCTGAACAACTGTACACAGCGGCGCTAAGTTACAGCTGCAATTATTTACTTAACAGATAAGTATAATGGTTTTATAAAGAAGAGGGCGTAAATTTATGGACTTACCCTTGTACTTAGCAATCGCAGGTGTCCCAGTTCTATTGCCAGCGATTTTAGGGTATTAAGTATTCAAATTACACGTCCATGAATGAACTGAGTCAAAATGAAAAATAAACTTACCCATCACACAAGAAAACAGCAAAAAAGTTGTTTTCTTGAATTGCTCTTATTTTATCTTTACTTTTTCTAGGAACAATGTGTATCCGGATTACTCAATTTATTAACCTAATAATAAAATGTAGGCCTCTGCATTTTACTGCACTACTAATATATGTAATTAAAATAAAAAAAACATAACTGATGAATGCGGTTAAACCGGATTTCTGTTGATGGAAATTATATAGTAAATATGAAAGAAAAATAAAAAGTTGCAGAAAAGAAAATTCTGGGAAAACCAGGCTCGTGGATTATAAAACATTTCCTTAATTCAGTTGTTTATGATGGCTTTCTAATATGCCATGGGTTAGACTTGAAACATATCTTTAGAAAGAACATGGTCCAACAATAAATACCATAGTAAGAAGGTTTCAGCTAAACGATGTCGGCAGAGAGAGATGAGGAAAACGGGGCAAAGAAGAAAGGGTTCTTGATAAGACATAAAAGAGATGGGGGGGCGAGGCAATAAACCGATTACCGCCTTAAAGCAACTGGAGAAAGTAGCAAAAGAGGAATAAGAAGAGTAACTGAAGCAGTGAACGACAATTCTAACTTTATTTTAACTTGACGGACTATAAAAGTTACCACATGCCGTTTTTAACTTTGTATGTAGGAACTTACCTATCAGCATTTATGTAAAAGTGAGTTTTGAAATCGCTGCACTTTTAAGAGTTCAAATTTAATACAATTATTTGTTTTTATTTATATAAATGAACATAATTATTTTAAGTGTTCAACTTTTTTGCGCGTTACTTTGAAACAAATGTGGGCTCCATGTAAGTGAAAGAATTCTTTCAATATTTACAAAATTGGCGGAGATGTGCATTAAAATATTATAGCGTGCAATTCCTGTTGGACAATTAAAATAATCAACCATGCCCCTTTTCCATGCTATTTATCATTATTAATAAATTTTTATGTTGTCGCTGAAAACCTTTCATTCTATTGACCGATCACTGTTACATACAGATATAATTAAGACTTCAAAATATAGATATAATTAAGACTTATCCATACAGTAAGAAAAATTCTGGGCACTCTGGAGTTGCTGCACGAGCCGCTCCCGAGTTGTAGCGGAGAAAGCCGAAGGTAGTGAACAGATATAGCTAGAAAATAAAAATTGCAACCTCAACGGCATGATAGCTGAGATGGTTAGAACGTCATGCTATAATTGTGAAGGTAGAGGTTTATAATCTTCATGATTTGATGTTTTATTGTTTCTACCGGAGTTAAAAGGAGATGTTTCACCATTACAATGATTTACTCGCCAACGTAGTACCAGGCACACAACCCGCTGTAAATTTATATTTATATATATTTTTTCCTGCTGCAGTCAAGGGAGATTTGCCACCGTTACAATATTTTACCCGCATACTTAAGAGCACACAATCTCCTATCAATTTATACGAACGCAGCAAACCATTGGGTCCACCGGTTTGTAGAATTTACTCCAAGGTTAGCGTTAAGGTTAGTGTGTGTATTAATGAATTAATTGCGAATAATATAAGACAACGCTTGGTAAAAAGTGAAAAATTCACTTTTGTAATAAGGAATAACATACTGCAGCCAGAAAATTACGGAGGACAACGCATAGGTTACACTACGTTTAACAAATAAACATGCATCGTTTCCACTGCTACAAGCAGTCGAGGTTACTGTTGATTTTCGATTAAAGATTCTATGTTCCCGGAGATAGTTATGAGTAGAAAACTTTCAATATATATCTTCCTACTATGATACGACTAGGGTTATGATTTATTTGCACAAAAATGTATAAATATTAAAAATTAAGCTGGAAATATGCAAAAAGAAAATTTTTTATCAAATCATATGACGGACAAATAAATACTATATTATTGTTTTCCATTGATAACCATTTTTAAAAAAATAACAAACAATGTTATTTATACCTTAAAATATTTCCTGTTTACAAAATACGGCTTAACAATTTCTCAATATTTTCATTGTTCATACTTTGATATCTGCAAAAATATTTTTCCGGCTAAAATAATTGCTCTAGACATTACTGATATTGGCAAAAAATGTAATACATAAATGTAGGAGTTTGTTAGTGCAATTCTAAGCTGTTCAAGTTTTCTTGGCATTATATTTTCTTCACTTTAGGAACAATACGATACCTAATGTTTGTGATTGCAACATTCTGCTATAATCTTAGTAGCTTCATCGGCGGATCTTTGTGCTTGAGAAGTGAATGCCGATTCATATTATGAAATTTTATTGGTTCACTCCTAGGTATTCCTTTTCCTTTAGTTTCAAGATTCTAAATGAATTTGGAAATTTTCTCTACATTCATTTTAGCATACAGTTTGCATTTCCCCTTGAAGTACAAAAGTTACATTCAAAACATACACTTTTAAATGCAATTGAACTTGTACAAGAAATGTTTGAGTTGAAACTTAGAGACGTCATATTTAACAGATCGGAATATATCATAGAAACAGATGCAGGTATTGTGCCATTGTTGACTAGAAAGAACTTGCAGTTTGAGTGAGAAATGCGTTAATGCATTAGAAGCGCAGGTGGTATGCTGGTGTTGAATATTATGGCATTTTTTATTAGTTATATGTTGTATGTTTTTAAAAAAGAGAAGGTATGCACTTTTACGGCATATGCAGTGGGTTTCTTGAAAATATACTATAAAATATGCACAGTATTATATATAGAAACATCCCAAAATTAGGAAAAATAGGTCAAATTAACTCCTCTATTACTGATCACTAAAGAAAGAAATTCGGAAATTGTTACATGCAGCTACAAGTTGACGAGATACTGCCCATAGGATGTCGTCAGCTGTTTAATCGTGTAGCTGCAGGGTCGCATAGAAAATGAAACAAGTCACATGAAAGGAGCTCTGACTTAATGCAAACAACACAATGTGTATTTCGGTGCCGAAACTTTGATCATCGAAGCTCGAAACAAGTATAAAATTGTTTTTGCATGACTTTTAATGATCAGGAAAAATATGAATACTAGTACTAGATATGATTTACACCGTATATAGACAACTGAAGCACTTGTTTAACATGCTTAATTTAAGATATTAAACTAATCTTTGTCAAGGTTTCCATAAAATTAATGTTTATTATATTATTAAATGTATACAATCATCATTGAAGAACTTTAGTTTAGTTGGTGTCTGCAAATAATAAAGATATACGTTTACTCTAGTCCGTCTTATTCCTCTTCTTGAAATGGATCCCCTTTCTTTAAAAATCACACAAATACACATTAAAATGGATCGATGGTAAGTTACATGAATGTCTAACCCCTTTATTATACATATTTATCCGTTTTAAAGCTTTAAAAATTATGTTGCGCTCTTGTAGGTACTTCTGAGGTATTCAGTAAATAAGAATGACTCTCCTTTCTAACATAATCTACAATTTTTCTCTGGTTAATTCTACGGAATGTATTTTTACAGTCTATAAATAGAGAGTGTGTTTCTTTATTGAAATTGTCCCTAATTCTATTAGCTGTTTCAGTGTGAACACATCAATATTGAGCCTGAAACTTATCTGCTCTTCCAATAATATTTAATACTCTATTAGTAAATCTACTGGTTATAGTTTTGGAGCTTATTTTACGTACAACGGTCAACAAACTAGTTCCTATATAATGGTCATAAAAAATGTATACACACTTTCACAGTAGATATCTATTTAATATATTTCAAAGTTCGACCGAAAAACAACAGTAATGTGTAGTATGATGTTCTGTAAACAGATATGAATCACATACATTATGATAGCGTTGCTACCTGACATGTAAATCAAGAATGAACAAATGAAGTCAAGATTATCGTATGATGTTATGTAAACAGATGTGACTCACATTACGCTATACTAGCGTTGATGCAATAAAATGGAGCCCAGATTAGTTTGAATAGCGGAAAGAACTTTTGAAATGGTATTGGAAAACCGTGAATGTTGTTGGAGTTCAAGAGCAATGGAGACGTGAGTACAGAACAGAACCGCCAAAGCGAGTAACAATTGCATGCATTTGAGATAAATTTGAGACTCATGGTACCGCAAACCGTAGAAAACCAGCTACACTGGCAGCACTTCGAGAAGAAATTGAAACGGCATGTGCTGCAATCGCTGAGGGCACTTTTGCAAACGTTGCTCCATCAATAGTTCAACGTACTCAGAAGTGTATCGACGCCGATGATGAACATTTTGAGTAATTGTTGTAACTGTAAAAGTCTAAGATGATTAGTGCTCATCATTTTCTGTTTGTGTGAATTCAGTTTTGTTATGTTAACACAGTTTTCTCTTTGCTTGAAGTGTGTACACATTTTTGGCCCGCTCGTGTGTGTGCACAGAAGATTAGTTTCTCATACTATCCTTAATTCAGTATTCAGGTTAAGACATTAATACTTTACATTAACATACGAGTTATTAAAATACATATGTTTAATAAGGTGTAATTTAAATTAAAATAAAAGGTATCGCTTGTTATCCTTAGTTCTTTTCACGAAAACAATATATTTACGATTATTCTTGCATAATCTTTTATTTTTATTTAGCACGACAGTTTCTTTATCTTTAGATCGTCTGAAAGAGAATGCCAGTTCATGGGAGATATCTTTTTAATTTCTGTTTTGAATCAAATACAAACATTATGCTTGAAAATAGAACTTTGTTACTTCAACTTCTGATATTTTAAAATTCAGTACAATAGATTTTACTAGCCTTTACACAAGTATAAATATTAGAGGAATATAATCATTTATAATTAATAAAAAGCTGGACAAAATATCCAATCATAGGCATTTGTATACATCCTTTAGTGTATACCGCCATGGGTGGTCGAGATCGTTGAGGCGCGGACGCGTGAGCGGGAGGTCCGCCAGGACTGTCCTCCCTGACTTTGATTTTTTTTTTCAGGTTTTCCTCAGTCCTCATAAATAGAAAATGCAGGGGAGGTACCCTAAACTTAGGCCTGGAACGCTCCTTCCTTAAAAATAAATCCTTTCCCAATTTATCATTTCATCTGATATATCAATAGTGTCCTTCGCCTATGGTGCCTCTGTAGAAAAACGGGCGTTAACACCATTCATTGCTAACTGAGTTTTTTGCAGCGTTTTCTCAGTCCTCATAAATGGCAAATGCCGTGGAGGTACCCTAAAAATCCTACCTTTAAAAAAAAACCTTTCCCAATTTATCATCTCATGTATCATGAGTGTCACCGCCTGTGGTGCCTCAGTAGTAAAAACGGGCGTTAAACACCAATCAATCGTTTACTGTATGTTTTCGGTTAACATAATAGAGGGTCCGGTCTAGGATACTTGGGTTACCCGAGCCTTACTCCATGACTGACCGTGTGACGTCCGGAAGGAAGGGATAGAAAGAGGGAAACACAGGGTGGTCAAAATCTGCGGGCAGTGACTAAGGGACACAGGAAACAAAGAATACCCCGATGCCAGTGAAGGACCACTGAATTGCTCAAACCCCGCAGAAAGTTCACTTTCATTCCAAATATCGGGACAAAAACCTTTACAAGGCGCAAGTTACCGTTACAGCGTACCAACCCACCTCATCCTGGGAATTTAGGCCTGTAACAGAATCAAAGAAATGAAATGATAAGAAATGATATCCGAAAATTCGCGGAATGCAATTAACTCGTGGCATGAGAAAACTAGGAATAAACCCGAAGTCAGAGACCTTCGGAATATTACTCTAGCGTTACTGTTTGATACATCTGCTCGTCCAGTCATATTAAACTGATCAAAAGTTTTGTAGTCACAATAATATATTTACTGTAGTAATACAGAGAAATATGTTCTCTTTATGATGGTAAAAAGAATACAATGCAACTTACATGTGTACTTCGTCCATAACTTATTTTATTTGTTCGATTTTTTACAGATGCTCTTTAACATCTCAGGTCATTAGAGTTCCATTCAATTCAGAGCGTAAAATGGTCGAAAAAGTTTGCTCAGGGGCTACCTATTAGAGTCTTGGGGTTCTTTTACGTGCCGTAAATTTGCAAAATTGGCCCTAAGGCTTTAGTTCCCTTCTGAAGGCTTTTTGGAACATCGACGGTCTACGAGGCAAATATGGCTATCATGATGTCCTAACTTTCACAACAATAATAAACACATTTTGTATTTCTTGTAAAATATACTTTCGTAATACAAAACTTGCGTATGGGAATCTCTCTTTAAAAAGTTTCTTAGCACATAATTCTGATGAAATTCTGAATTCCATTATCATTCCCTATAGATTACAGACAATGGTTAAAAATAATGAATACACATTGAAGCAAATAAGGAGCCTTAAGGATTCCTAAATGCAACTTTACATCTCTTACATATTTTCCTCTCTAAAAATGCTGAGCCGGTTCTGTTTGAGTCAAGGGCATACGTCACTTTATAATTCAATACATTTCCGATTCTATGTAGTGAGACTGTCATGTCAGCGTCTAGAACACCAGCCATGACTTTTTCCCCCAACTTTCTCAGATCTGTATGAAGAATCAGCACCCCTTTATGTGTTTATGCAAGAGTAAACATTTCCCTAGTTCGTGGCATGCATTGTGAAATTATACGCGATCAAAATGAGGTGAACGACCATCTTGTTAGAAAACGAAATCATTTCGACAAAGAAAAATATAACACAATACAAACAATGGTTTCTCTCTTAAAACAGTAACCGTTGAAATAAAGATTTTAATTAACAATATTAAATTTACTGCACGAATTCTAAAACAAGACCACTGAGTTAGTTTTCTCGATACTTTAAACTATTCCACATGTATCCAAAATGTGTAAAGTATACTTATATGCATCAAATTGCTGCGGTGAAGCTGCAGTGCTGCCATAGTTTGAATAAAACATGAGAAGCAGTCACAGAATGTGCATGTCTCATGCTCTTTTGAACCGTTATTTCTAAAATAAAGGAAAAACATAATGCCTGAATTATAGAATATGTTTATTACTCTTCGTGACTGAGAATCGCTGCTCTATTTTTACTTTATTTTTTTTTTTTATAAAACTCGTTTTTTGATATAGCACAGATTTTATGTTACAGTTTCTGAAATCAGATGATCAGTGCACGCTATAAATGACGCTATATGGCAGTTAAATATTCATATTTGGTTTCAGAGAGGAAAAGGATAAAAAAAGAACAACATAATCAAATGCATCACGATTTTTGATTAAGTGGTGCTGCGAATGACAAAATGTATAAATATTACCTCTTTATAGGCACCATGATTACGGTTTAGCAAATTAAAAAGCAGGTGTTTAAAAAGCTATAAAGAGTACACACATGCCTCGATATACTAGTAATTTTGCTCTATCGGTACAGAAAAAAATCATTAAAATTTATAAAAACCTAGGAAATATATGAAAAAGAAACAAGGAAATGTGAAATATATGCGAAGAATCGCTCAATTTTCTATATTAAGAAAAATTAAATAAATAAAAAGTATAATTAAAAATTCTTCACTGTTCCTGCGGTCATTTTGAAATAGAATTTAGTTGGGAATGTTGTGTATACTGAGGTAAAAATTGTCTCTTGTTACAGATTACTGGATTTTGTAGAAAAAAGTTTGCATTCTACCATGAGTTCCAAAATAAATGTATTTCATAAAATCAATCATTTTTTAAGCCTGTAGTGTGCAGAACTATTCAAATTATGCTCGAGTAATAAAACATGAAGTAAATGAAAACAAATATCAAGAATGAAGAACACAATTTTACTTAATAATTTAGCATGTGAAGCAATTGCCATGACTAAAAGAAAAGAATTAGACAAATTAAGTTTGAAGAGTTTTTTACTGCGAAAAACAAACATGTTCTTGATTATATTTCATGCAAAATAATTGGTATGTGTCAAATCTCTTTTTCTCTTTCTTTCATTGCAATGGTAACCGACGCTATTTGTCCTTTCTTTTATTGTTCTAAACTGGGGTGGAATTATCGAGTATGAAGACGTGATAATCCTGCTCTTGGAGTGTGTCTTGAATGACAAAATATGAAGTAGTAGTAGCTTCGAAAGGTGAATACGTTTTTCGGTCAATATTTTCAAGTTGTTAGGATCGTTGCTCCTTCATGCCTCACTCACTGACCAAGGATTTTTTTAATTTATACTTTAGGCATTCTAAAAATTTCAATTTTAAGGGATTTTCTTCGGTTTAGTTTGTAATTAGAAAACAAACACCTTATATATAATATTTTTATGTTACCTTTTACTGTGCTATGTCAGTAAATTTTATGATATTCAACTCGAGGACAAGTATGTATTGTTACTAATGTGTAATTTACTTTTCTATTTTGCCATTAAATTCTGTGATATTTAAATTAAAGGAAGTCACTCAATGTTTGTTAATGTTTAATTCACTTTTATATTGTGTAGTACCATTAAAAATTTCATGATTTTCAAATCGGAGGCAGACAAGGGGCAATGTTAATATTTTATTGTGTTTAAATGTGCTTTGCCATTGAACTCTTGCATTACTTATGCTTACAGTAATGTTTAATGCACTCTTATCGAGTATTGTATGTTTCAATATTTCCTATAAAACGTAAGATAAGTAACAATTGTTCATTAACGGAAGCAGCAAAAAACCATTATATCTAATATGGCTGGAGTGCCCACCTGAATTTCATGTATACGAGTTACACGTCTCGAATAAAGTCATTTACGAAGTACGGGACAGAAAATTAATCCTATATATTCTGGTCGGCAGAAAACATATGTTTATTTAGACATTTCTTCTCTTAAGAATGTGAAGCCAAAATTAATATAAATTAATTTATTAATTTATTAATATAAATCCACAAGGACAAGTTTAAAGTATTCAAACAACAATGAAAGAATACTTACTTCTGCACATTTAATTTACATAAAAACCGTCTTTTTTACAGAATAATTTAAATATTTTTGAAGTGTTCACAGATACTTAAATTTTTTCTGCATCTTACTAATTAACTATCTATATTTATTACAGAAGTTCGTACATAGTACTGGAATATATTTAACACTTGAACTTGTTAAGAAATCACTTAAATGCAACGTCTGACACACTATTATTGTTCGTATGTGTATTAAATTGTGTACAATTACCTTTTTGAAACACCTGCACATTCCAAGCACAAAACAACTACAGCGTACTATCGAAATGACCCGCTTTGCGGAAGAGCATGCGACTTACTTGATTTTTCCACATAGCTCTACAATAACTTGCAACAAAATTTGTTGAGCAAGTCCTGTTGGCACGGGTCGAGTTGGCACGAAAAAGGTATTTTCTCAACGAAGACACAATGGCCACCAATGTTGCAAATTATGGTTAGAGGCGATAAAGAAAGTGTATCGTCAAGGTTAGAATGAGATTGTTTCAAAAGCTATTGGAGTTAAATAAGAGAAGACTTCATAAAATTTCAGGTTTCGGGTTACAAAATTCTCAAAGATACATCAATAATAACCATCAACCCAAATAATAAATCAGACAATTATTACTAAATACTTCTGAATATTTGGGATTCGTGACTATTGAGAAATGAATGTAAAACTGACAAAAAGCTATTTCCAGCAAGATGGAGCAACATCTCACACATTACACCAATTAATGGAGACAATTCAGAGATTATCACATATGTATTAACCATCACGATTATCTAATATTATCAGTATAAATTTTGTTGTGCTTCATACTAAGGGAAGAAATTATCGCAACAGACCACTCATACGTGATGGGTCTGAAATATTTGACACACAATGTAGCGTTTCGTTAGCACATGTCTGGGTCGCTTCTAAATACAGTATGAAGTAAAAATATTAGGCACAAGTTAAAAAAGACACCTCTTACATTTCATTGAGTAATAATTTTGATGCACGATATCAAAATGGGCAGCGAAAAGAACTATAACGTCAAAATTAGATCTTGAAAATAAAGACTAATGATATACACTTTTGAAAGCAGAGAAGATTAACTGCATATTGCACTATGCTTCAAATTAATAAATAATGCAAGAGTATCAAATTTAATAAGAATTAAGGAAAAAGTTATATGCATTATAACTATCTCAGTATCTTCTGAGAATAGAAAAAACAATAAAAAGTTATCAAATTATAATTCCAACGGTATATCATCGATTTATAAACTTTTGCAGAAATGGCGGTTTTATTACTATTAAAGTTAGAAAAGGAATAATATAATTCGGTAACAACGAAATTACAGGAAACATAATAATAAAATAAGTGCAATTAAAGCTGACACTTTAAATGAAATTTAATGGATAGCTTTCACTGAAATACTTCCGTGTTCTGTGAATTAATTAATAATATAGAAATTAATGTGACATATTTTGGAAATAGATACACAAATATGGGAGCGGAAGCTTCTCAACAGTTTTTTTTTTTATCTTAAGTAACATTTGCATACAGTTTATTACTTTGTTTCTTCTGAGTCAAAGGTTTTTGAATTCAGCCATTTTTTTTTCTAATCTCAAGATATAGTAAAAATATTAATTTCTTCATTATTATTAATTACTTAACTGAGTACAGAAAGGTTTGCCAAATGTTTTCAACAGTGTTTAACAGCCTATTTTAATGTTACCAATCTGAAAAACACGACAAAAATTTCCAGTACATTTTTTCATTATTCTCAAATATATTTTTCGAGATTTGATTTAATTATTTCATTTCATTTTAATATTTAATTATGCTCTGCGTTTCAAAGAATTTGGTTTTGATAACGTATCTTATTCAGTGGTTTGGGAATAGCTAATATTCTATAGCCGTATATTTTTGCCAAAATTTGCCAAATTATTTTCCTTAAAGCTATGATAGGAGTTAATTGGAAATATATGTACTTTAGATTCATTTAATCATTTTATCTATATAAATAAAGGAATAAGACAAATGATAATATATACAGGGTGTCCAATTACTTTTTTTCATCCAATATGTTAATATAAGTTATGATCTGGACTCTTATGCATGTTACGATCGCATTTGATCGAACTATCGCATAACTGGTTGGCCAGTATAATTCGCTTGCCAGTACATTAATATCTAACATACTGGGAATCCTTTTAACATCGATACTTTGTACATAATTCTTCAGAGTATTCGGTAATATAATCAAAGACGCTAAGGACATTAAGATTTCCCCCATTTTCCTCATTTCTGGTATGATCTAGCCGTCACTAATCCTTGCAGAAATCTAAATTTCTTGTGCTTCTAATCTACTTCTGGTTTTCTTTGTTAACGCCCATGTTTCACTCCAATCTATTGGAAATGCCATGCTTTTATAAATTTTAATATAGTTTTATCACAAAGGGATTATAGTCACATGTAAATCTGTTTATTTTTCGTATTATTTATCCATTTTCAGATATATCGCAATATAAAATACTAAATTGATTTAATGGTTTCATTATTGGTTTTCCAGTACTATCTTAGATCTCACTATCCACTTACTCGAAAAAGACACCAGCTTTGATTTTTCTTTTGAGACAGTAATGTTGAGTTCTTTCGTTGTTTTAAATAATTCAAAGAAATCTCTCTTCACTTCACTTGGTCGTCTGCAAAGATAATAGTTTTCAATTTGTTTTGTTTTTGTTTTCAGGATGTCAAGATTATTGAAAACATAAGTAGATAACAGGTAAATTAGCCAGCTAAACACCCTTTTAAATAATATATATTAAAGTAAATGCAACTAATAATCCAGAACCTTAAATATTGATCAGCTAATACATACGTTCAATTTGCATAAACCAAAAATAGATCTACTCCCGGTTCTCTTTGAAAAACTGGAGCAATTCACTTCAAGTGGAAGCAAAGGCCCTTTGGTATCAGTTAAAACACAGAATAGAAGGAAAGAAATTCACATTTATTTTTACATATTTTTTTTATTCGCTTAAGATGTTCAATGAAAAGTGCTACATCCTGTAAACTTCCTGTATGTGTAGTGTGTGCACTACCCCTCACCCTTAATGCCAGTTCATTAACTTGAAATGGTAGTCAATTAAAATTCAAAGCCAACGTTTCATTACATTAGTGAATGATTTGTTTCTTCATATGCTTCGTAAATTTCGCATTTTCTGGCAGAGGAACTGCATGTAGACCCTGCCGCTCCATATGCGCACATGGATTAGAACCCAGAAATTAATACAATTGTTAATTGTGATTTACAAAGGTAATAAAGCATATGATTTAGGTTCCAATTCACAGACATACTCAAACACAGCATCCGCTCACTAAACAGCAATCAATTGCTGTATTTGGGGCATTAAAATAGCTTTAATAATTTATGGAGCTAAATAATGACTATATTATATGTTGCAAATTCACAATGATTGATTCAAAACATTTACTGCCTTTTATTTTCAGTATCCATGTTCAATCGCATATAAAAATATATATCAGACCTATGTGTTGTCCCATTTTATTCACAAATTATTAGCTGCAGTCTCTATATCAGTAGATTTGAGATCCGTACAACCCTTTAGACACGTAGTGTAAAATAATTTGTATATATTAAGGCCAACAATTATTTTAAAAATATGTGTTTCAACCAAAAAAATAAAAATCAGCACTTGTATATCCAAGGATACTAAAATTTATGGGAGGAGGAATATAGTAGTTGTATTCTAAATTTTATGGAGAGCGTTGTATTCATTTATTCAAAAATATCAAATTAACATTATTTCCTATCATCAGTCAATAAATTAATTTAAATTTATGTATATATTCTGTATTCTATCTCAGTCTTTACATCAATGCCTATCTTAGTTAAATGATTTTATTAATTTTAGAAATAAATGTTTTCACTGAATACAGCTATTATTCCATTGTTTTTAACATTATGCAAAAGTGAAATTTGTAAAAAAATAATTAATGCAACATGTTTTCCTCATTCAGAGTTTTAGTTCATTTTAAAATACACTGGATCGTTTATCAATTCGTTGATTATACAGCACTATTTTTCAATACATTGCCTTGTAAATCTGTGGCTTTACGCTACCTGCGAGGTGCGGTACATACATTTCAGGTCTGTCCATGTTGAATGATAAAACTGAAAGAGGCCTCTGAGCAAAATTTGTCGGCCGATGAATAGAATGGGACGCTGATGATCTGAGATGTTAAAGAGCGTCCGTAAATAAAACAAATCAACCCAAATCATTACAATATGTTCTATTGTTACCACATCAACGGAGTTATTAATATAATTTGGAACTCCACTCCCTTAGTTAAATATCTCATTTCAAGATTGTCTACGTTAAAAGTTTTTCGAGTTCTTCCAAGTGATTTTAAATGACGTACCTTCATTTTAGAGTAAGTCAGTAAGGCGACCAATAATTTCTCAAGGGAAATCTTGGAAGGCAGGTGTCCGTTAATTAACTAATTTACCGAGGTAAAAGGGATAAGTGGTTTGCATAAATTGGAGGTGAAGCGACCACAGAACTAAAGAGAGACAATGTCGAGGCGCGCAGGTTGTCTAAGTTCCCTTTGTACGTCAAGAGCTGTAGGGACCTCTAGCCTTTGAACCGGAGACTAACAACCTCAAACCGTCCCTCAAGACGGTCGAGCGGAATCTCAAAGCTTGTGTCCGATGTCAAAAGCTCCCTCTTCCCATCACAACTCCTTGTTTCATCTCAAGGGATTCAAGTTGCTACTTTGGGGATAAGATGCAAATTTGGTGCACGTGTACTGTACAAAGTTTTGGAGTGGCAAAGGAATATCTAAGTAATCGATTTCCTCTGGCAAACCATTTTAAGTATAAGTCGAACTCTTATTAAAATCAACTTTGTCCTTTTTGCTAGGCTATAGATGCAGATACAAGTAAATGGCGAAATATTTTATTTATTAATTTGTAAATTTTGATCAAAGAAAATGTAATCTTCAATGCATTAGACACGTTGTAGACACCTCCATGATCCCATTGCGATGCCAATTATTATTTTTTGTGAGAAGAATTAATAGATATCAATATCAGTAGCTTTCAATTGTTCGAATATTTCATCCACGGATGGAAGAGGAACTCGAAGACGTAGAGAATAAGGATATATGCACGCTATGTTTTTTTGTTTGTTTGTTTTATTTAAGGGCTCTCTTTAACATCTCAGGTCATCAGCGTCCCATTCAATTCAGGGCGTGAAACGGCCGGCAAATCTTGCTTAGAGGCCTCTTCTTTCAGACTTGAGATTCTTTTTGGTGCTGTAAATGTACGACACGGGACCCACGGCTTTATTTCCCTTCCGAAGGAAGTCATACTTAGGATTTTTACGCCCGAAAAAATACATCGATCCTGGCCGGGTTTGAACCCGCGATCTTAGTTCCGGCTATGGTGAATGCCCTATTCAACGTACTGGATTTTGAGAGATACGGGGTCTGCTCTTTGCAGATCATTTGGTAACAGGTTCTTTAATAAGTGTAGGATTAAACGATCATCAGAAACTATAGCAACCTTTTGTACACAATGGGGGCTTAAGATAAATAAAAAGAAATCTAAGATTATGATGATGAAAAAGGTTTCAAATTAAAAAATCAGGAAAATCGTAATGGGAGGACACAGAAATTGAAATTGTCAAGAAATTTGATTATTTAGATTGTCTAGCAATGGGACATGGAGGGATCAAAAAAGGAAAGCAGTTGCACAAGGAAAAGTAGCCATAAGTGTAATCAAATCTTGTATTAACAAAATACCAAATATGCAAGTAAAATTGTTGGAGAGAATATATGGCTCAATAGCGAAAGGCAGAATGATGTATGTTATACAAATTTGGGGCCCAGGTGAAGGATGGAAAGGGATAAATATGATAGTAGAATTGTTCAAGGCTTACTTCGATCTTCACCCAACGAGGTAGGGAGATCGGGCTATAAAATCAAGTTCTTAGAAAGAGTATTGAAATATTGGTATAGAATAGCGAGGCAAGAAGAGGAGAATATCATTAATCAGTGTTTGGTAGCACAAGAAAAATCAAGAGCAACTTGGTTAACTAAAATATCCTACAAGAAGGAAGCGTGGGATTATATGGTAAGAGGCAGAAAGGTTCGGTAAAATTTTGGAAGGGGAACAATAAGAATTGAGGATATTGAAAAACAGGAAATATGGGCGAATCTTAATCCCCCAAAAATCTCTGAAATTGTATAGTACCCTAAAAATGAGTGGGGAAGAGAAAGATATATTGAAATTTGTGATAAGGCTAGAAGAGAAGGGTTGGCATGGTTTAGAACAGGAGTAAAATATTTAGTGAATTAAAAAATGTATACACAAAGGGGATATATTCTACGTGTAAAGAACCAGATAGTACTTGGCATTGTATATTAGAACCAAGTTTTTGAGGGAACAGTTCCTATTACGAAAATGGACAAATTTACCAAATGAAATAAGAGGTAGAAGAATTTTAAATTTAAAATCAAATGAAAACATTAAGGAACTGGGAAAATACATAGACAAGGTAAGACAAAAATGGTTAGATGTAAAATACTTGGAAATGAGCTTGAGAATAGTATTGTCAGATAGTGAAAGGAGGATGAAATGAGTAGGGGAGTGTATGGGACTAGTTATCTAGCATTAGTTAAACTGGATCCTTATACACCAATAACCAGGGTCTTAGTGTGTATAAGGCCTTAAGGAATAAGCAACTGTCAAGGATAGAAATTTGACCGAATGGGTTATTTGAGCAATGAACTTTCGCTTTCAATTAAATGCTGTCATATACCTCTGAGTCAAACTGCATAACATTTTCTAGTTGTGAGAATGAAGCTCAGCATTAATAGAATGTCCTATTGGAAACAGCTCAAAGTGAATTACACCTTCCTAATTCAATGTGACACATAACATACCTCAAACAGATTTCGTTTAGAATTAGCCCTTGTAGTCTGACGGGGAGTTGTGGTAATATACATTTTTATCAAATGTGACAACTCTTTTGATAGCTCCATGTGATTAGAGCTAAGCTGATGACAGGCATCCACTCAGGGATGAACTTGTTATGATGTTAATGAATGAGGTACGAATCAAAATTTTCTGTACTCTTTTCTGACAGTCTTTGATGCAGCAAGATTTCTGTCAAACAGAGAGAGTTTTTGGAGTATTTTCTTGAGTGTATTTTGAATGCATCAATATTTTTGGCAACTGTGGCTCTTTCTTGTCTAGCCCCATTATTGAAACACCGTTTCAATAGCAGTAATGATATAATTGAATGAAAAGTAATAGAAAACAATTAGATTGATCAATCGATTTTTTTGAATAAGGTAAATGACTAATTAAGGTAAAGGTGCTTTTTATTTGGTTTATTTATGGACGTTCTTTAACATCTCAGGTTATCAGCGTCCCATTCAAATCAGGACGTGAGACGGCCGACAAATTTTGCTCAGAGGTCCCTTCTTTCAGGCTTGAAGTTTTTTTTCGTGCCGTAAATGTATGAGACAAGGGACCCATGGCTTTACTTCCCTTCCGAAGGAAGTCATAATTAGATTTTTACGCCCGAAAAAATCCATCGATCCTGACCGGGTTTGAACCTGCGAGCTTGAGTTTAGGAGGCAAGTATGGTTTCCACTACACCACCAGGACCGACTTTGAATGAAAATGAGCACAGTAGAACGTTGTAATTTCAAGCTCACATATTGATAAAAAAGACAAAGCATCTGATTGTATCAGACAAGGTTTTTAAGGTTATCTTGCATAGTTTCGACTGCCCACGTACTCATTGCTTCTTGAAAGAAAAATAATGAATTATTTAAGCAACCAATAAGGTTAAGAAGGGACAAACGGATATTCTATCGCTTTATTTCAAAATTACTGCTAATTATAATAAATATTTTATTTTAAATATAGGTACTTTTAGCTTGAATATTAATTCTTAATACTGTAAAGCCATAATTAACGAAATATTGTTGTATGAAGTATAATATCTAGATGAACAGTGTAAGGTTCAAATGCCTATTTTTCCTGCATTGGTGGGAGTAAAGTGACACTAAGTATGGGTGTAATTGACACCACTTTTTATAAATATGTATTATCTTCAATGACTCAATCACCACATTCAAAATAAGGATTATTTCTATCAAACACAATGGACATGGTACCGCAACAAATATTTGAAGCAATGTAGTCAGTTTTATACCTTACATTGTAATGTAATTTTACACTTCTTCCTTGTTACTATGTTCCTAGTTTTTTTTCTTCTTCTTTTCTTTTCCTTCAGATTATTTACGTAATTAGGTTGGTAACGCATTCTGAGTTTCGAGTCTTATTTTTCTTACTCAATGACTCTGATAAGGGGCCGAGTTTTTTAAAACTTTCTCCTTTGATCTTGAATGTTGCGAGATTGTACCCGACGACAAGTGTTAGGAATGAAACGCTGAACTAGTGATACTTGGAAGAAATGATACTTTAGTGAACCGGACGAAATTATGAGATAAGAAATGTTGCTGAATCAAGTGGCATTATCTAGGGGCAAGTATTGTTGAACAAAGTGAAAATTTGGAGGTATTGCTTTCTGTGATTATTCGTGGATTGTTGCAGGCACAAATACATGATCTGAAAGTAAATTTGGATTAAACGGAAAAACTGCATAAATGCTGATACTGTTCACACCGCGCGATTCCATGCTTCAACAAAAATATCGTCAAGATGGTTTAATTCATTCCATTTTCTGAATTTCTTCTTAAATAAATCCTACAGGATTCCATATAAAAATTTAAGAGTCCCAAAGGTTGCAACTACGGTCTTTTCCAAAGTGCAGGGACCGGAGCAATGATCAATATCCATCAAGAATGTCCATGTGACATCCAGGAATGTCTCACCTTTTTTACAATTGGTTTGGACATAAAGTTATTTTTTTTTTCCTCGCTTGGATATTACTCTCTTGCAAACTTGCCTCGTCCCATTTGAAAATGCTGGTTTCCCCAAAAGATTACGATAATCAAATAGCTTTGAAAGCTTCTTTTGTTTTCTGTGGTTATTTCTTCTGCTACTCTCATGTTCAGCGTTTTATAACGGTTAAGAAAGCCTCTTATTACTCTTAACCAACCATTTGAGCTTAAGTGAATGTTCATGACTCCAGCGCAGCAAATGGACTAGTTAAAAGACGAATCGTTTCTAAAGAAGCGCAATGCCATGGTTCTGGAGAGTAAACTCCTCTATAAATGTGGATATTTTACAACATAGGGAATTCTCAAAATTATGGAAGGTATATCTCAGTCCAGAAGAGAAAGGCAGTATATTTCTCATTGCCCTTAAAGCAAGTTTATGTGTCGCAAGGTCGCCTGTGTTATTTTGCCCTTACAGCCAGTAACGACGCTTTTTCTTACATTTTTCTACTAATCTTGGAGCGGTTTTATTGTGTGGGTGGTGATTTTGGATGATTATTGACGGATTAGGTGATTAATGATTGTTTCTCTTATCGCCGCACGTTGGTTGCGTCATATGGAGCGGTTTTCGGGTAGGTGTGTATGGGGGATGCAGTTTTGTTGACTTTTGGTAGTTGTTTCGTTCCACCGGCTCCTAGCTCTGTCGTCTGCTCTAATTCTATTATGATGAATCACTGGAGTTTTTTGTGAGTCAATTTTGATCCACGAGAACAGGAAATGTATCGCACAAAGATACACGAGATTAATTCCTTCCCAAACATCGCCGCTGCCCTAATGAATTCCCATTACTTTGTTGTACTGATATAATGTTTCCTACTTTTATCTCTTAACAATGACTTAAATTGATTCTGTACTCTGACCGGTCCGCACTAATTCTGTCCCTTCCTGAACTCTGCTCACTAACCTTTTACTCCTTTCACTAATCTTTTACTTCTTGCACTAAAGTTTTACTTCTGTCACCAATGTCCGCCCTCTCACTAATGCCTCTTGCAAATTACAGTTACCTGCCAAAATTACATATACACACGTCTCAAATCATATCAATCCACAGTAAATGTATCTCTAAATCATTTAATTATATACATACGTAATAAATATTCATATCAACGCAATATTTTTATAAATATAACTCTGCCTTCTCAATTCTTAAATCTATGTAATTATTACTACAATAAATGTATTAATCGAACAAAGGTAGCCTATAATTAAGGCTGCAACTATATATCTGGGTCTCTTTTTTTCATTAAGATGTTTACGACAATTACAGCATATCCAATCATCTATGTTGCAGGAGATTATATACTATATAATGTAGAATCAACCATACAAGAGAAAAAATATAAGAAAACATTGTTCGCAGTTAGGGCAGGGAAATTTTCATTTAATATGAAAAGAAAAGATAGAATGTATGCAGACAAGATTACATTTTATAACCGGTAAAAACGTGTCAAACAGTGTAAATAAAAGAATGAATGAAAGGAAGAAAAATAAAGAAAGCATCATATCAGAATTTAAAACTTAGGAAAAAATTAATAAAGTTGGAAACAGAAATTCCTGAAATTATTGTGCAGGGATTTACAAATACATTATTGTTGATGATTCAGATATTAAGCAGAACATAGCGTGATCTCTTGAAAGCAGAACAAGAGGAAAAAATGAAGCAAATTAAACTGCTGGAGCATAAAGAACAAGAGAACTTTTGTAGTTGAAATTCTTTTATTGATGATCTGCAGAGATTGACAGTTACAAAGGCGCTTGGAGAAACAGTTTCATATACTAATAAAGATTTTATTTTAATTGTGGCTTTTCGAGTCGTAATGCTATTCGTCTGAGAGCAATAAAGAGAACGAGAGAGAGAAAGACAGTGAGAGGCAGCAAAAAGAAGATATATGGAAAGTATAAGATTGTCAAATGTCTTGCTCTCTTAAAGCCAGACTGTGATTAACTTTACGCTCCATTTATCAAATGCCATCAAATTAAAACTGCAATTAAAAGGATCCCTATCTCTGCTAATCTTTTCTTCCTGTCTCGTCTTTAACTTTTATTGTTCTTCCTTTCTGTCCTAGTCTTGTTCCTTCATGGTAGATCACCTGTTTTTCATGTTTCACTGGAACGCGTGTCCTGGGGAATGCTGTTTTTACTACAGTTGTTTACAGCTCTATATCTATTTCTGCTTTCATCCAGTCTTTTCCCGTTGAAAGCCGACTACCGCTTAAGAACATTTCATAACCGAGAGACGTATTCTTTGTTATATGGAGATAAAGGATAAAGCAACTAATACTTGATACATTAAATTCTCCGCTTTCGTGGCCGTAAATGCGATGCATTTATCTAGAAATGTTTTTTATATTTTTATATTTTAAATGCTATATATCCTAAATTATAGCAGTTTTGCTATCACCGTTGAAATAGATACTTTTAATACCATTAGCACAATAAAACAGCGAGTAACATAGATTTGATTCTCCGAATTTTTAGTATCTGAAGAAGTAGTTGATATTTCTGAAATCTCAACTCCAAAGCAGGATGTATCGTTCCCTACGGCTGCAATGGACTTCGTGAAGGACAAAACGGTGTCGGCCAGGACTACTGTTTCCGCTGTTATATATTCCCTATCTTAGCCCTTTAGCTCTTACCGAATTTCTTGCGCAATTACGATAAATCTGAACCATACTACTGAACTTGAATAGGGAATAAGAGGAAAATAATGGCAAGGACATGAAATGATTCCTTTAGGATCAACAAGATAGAGGAATAAAATATTTGGAAACAACAATAATAATAATAATAATAATAATAATAATAATAATAATAATAATAATAATAATAAAACTTACTTTTATAGAGATGCATTAAAATATTTGAGGTAAGGAAAAAAAAATTTTAATAGAAATGCCGAGAAGAATATGCATGGGTTAGAACTATAATTGCAACGATTAAGCAGAAGGTGCAATATAAAAATATACCTAATGAGTGGAAAGAAAGATATCTGCAATAGCGTGTTAATGTGTGAAGAAACTAGGTTATTGAGAGAGAAATCACTGTTGGATAAATTGAGTAACATTCCATCAGAAGTATTGAGGAATAAGATATCTAATGCATTTAATTAGAGAGGAAAAATGTAAGCAATTGGGAAATTATTTAGGAAATATGAGGAAGAAATGGTTGAGGAAGATTAAATAATAATTAAATGAAATGAAGTGTAGTATAGTAAATTATTAGAGACAATGCCTTTATTTGCATCCTAATAATCACAGTGTTGTGGATCTTGGATCAATAAAACAATCGCCAACTAAATTGAGGTAAACTGTTAATAAGAGACAAATTAATAAGTGTAAAATAATATAGATTGATGAACTGACCTGAATAAATATTCTATTCAGCTACTACTGATCTCTGCTACCATCTGCCACCCATTTAAGTTGGAATTAGCAATAATCATTATATTATAAGATCTTATTCTCTGATGGTTCGGGATAAGTACATTTTGTGACCAAGAAAATGTTTTATACATTAATATATACAAATGTAAAGACAATCTCTGATAGGTATACATATGTTGCAAGGGAGAAGTGTCTTAAAATGAACGTTCGATCTGCTAGCGCTTGTGAAACGGCAGCGAGAAGCATATGCTACTAAACTGACCTCTTACGTTTAGTGTCTCCACCTAAAGAAGCTGGAGCGTTATCTTTGTGCCATTCGGAAGTTTTTAAGGTGATACGTACTACAATGGGATTTTTTTTGTTTAATTCTAAATTAATGTTGTAATAATGCCAAAAAAACCTCACAATTCTTAGAAACGCTAAGTTCTGTAACCCTGAAAGTCAAAGCATTAAAAATAATGGAAAATTCGTTCTTCTCCCGTTTTGTAAAGCTACTTGTCTCCGACCACATCCTGGGGGTTTTGCTTCCAATGTGTTCTGTTATTGTTAAGAGATGTAGCATTCTGCTTATTGTGTTACAGAATAGCCATATGTAGCAAGCTTCTGTGGTAGACCCTTGTTTATTTATATTATCGTGTTTCTCCTTACTATGCGAATAAATTCAGTGATAGGCTTAAGATATAAATTGATATCATAACCCAAATACACAAAGGAATTTGTCTGATTTATTACATGGCTATTTACAAATATTTTAACTCTTTATTTTACTTTTCGTTTCGTGGCCTCATAAAAGGTTTTTATTACGTGATTTTTTCATGTTTTACTCTTTAAGATTCTGTTTATTTTATATCGTACATGAAGATAATTTTCTGTTATCTAGTCGTTTATGAACAAAACCAAACTATTACAAGCAATATCACGAGAGGGTCTGAAATTATTGATCAATTCACAAACGTATTGTGTTGAGAGATATTTATTATGACTATTTCACAATTAAAACAAGATTTTTAATGTAATTCCTCTAAAGTTGGATTACAAAATTGTAATAATTGTATATTTGTACTTAATATTTTTAAGCAATCTTGCGGTAAAAAAATGCCAATAGAGAAGAGCAAAATGCGCGTTTAGGACTATTTTATGAATTAAGTAAGAATAAAAGTTATGTATATGTATATATATATTTGAAAATCGATCACAGAATATTAACATTTGTATAAAATGTTATGCTTACGAATATTCCATCCAGAAACCGTGAAAATGAAATGGTCTAAAATGGATTTGCTTTTTTCCGATTATTTCACACCTTAATTCAGCTGTTTTTGATCAAAATTCAAAATTTTGTTTCGTATCTTTGGTCAATTTTAAAATGACGTCACATGAGTGAAATAGTCATAATATATTTGTTATTGTTGCCAAAACTATACTATTTGAGTTCAGTATTGTATCTCTTAATTCATAAAATAACAAAGAGAATCAAGTGGATAAATTTCAAGCATAGTGTCACGTCAGGATGTATGTTATTAATTCACTAGCATTGTTGACATAGAGTAGTTTGATTGCATTCAGGAAATTTATCCAGTTAACTTTGATGGAAATGACAATGATTGTCATTTTTCTCAACTGTCAAGTATGTAAATATTTTCCGGAACTTCATAAAACTGAATACGTTTTCCCGTGGTTGTTATTTCCACTCTTAAACATATTCTTACCAAGCAACTTTCTCTCAATGCATGCAGAGTAAATTCTGTGAATAGAACTGTCATATGCCACAGTGTTTTCAGATATACCTCTTAGAACAGTTTCATAAAATAATTTTATTTCTCTAAACCGTTCAAATTTCCGCATAAACCCCCGCTTTTGTCAACAATTATGACATATATTCCGTTATACAACTCCTACTATATACGTATAACGATTGGTTATCAATATTTATGACGCACATGAATGTTTAAAGTAGCCTTTACTCCTTTTAATACTCAAATTATTTCCCTTTGTTGAGTTTTAATTAGTGTAAATATTTAAAATATCTTGGTATAATTTCATAATTGTTAAATTTTCCTAAGCCAAATAAATAATTGAAAATTATTTTTCTCTCTTTAATGTGTACTTCGCTTATCATTATAATCCGTGTAATATATGAATTACTTAAAAGAGCGATTTGCACATGGCTTATTTTGTACATGGAAAATCAGGCTCAGTTGCAAAGGGCTGTGTGGTTAACAAAACCACTCATGTCCACTTTCACTAGAGGACAGGTCAATTACGAAAACAATTGGTTCATAAAAGCTAAACGCTATGAGGTGTGTGTGTGTGTGATACGAGTAATTTAACGTTTCGATGCAAAAGATTGACTAATTTAACCATTTAAAAGCACAACCTTGTAAAGCTTAAAATTGGTGACGTTCATATTGGATTGTGTAAAAAGGTATAGCTATTATTAACAAGTATCCATATTATTTATTTCAGTATAAGAGATGATATAGAAATATATACTTTATACAGTTTAGAACTGAATGGCAAAATAGCCAAATTTTACAAATAATTTTTTAAATTGGCTAGAAACAATACTTGGCAGACGTGAAAAACCACTTAAGTCACTAAATATCGTTAATTTTATTGTTTATTTGATTTATTTATAAACTTTTTAACATCTCAGGCCATCAGCGTTGGATTCAATTCAGAGTGGAAACGGCGGATAAATTTTGCTCAGGGGCCTCTTCTTTCAGGCTTGAGGTTCTTTAACATGCAGTAAATCTACAACCGACGAAAGCGATGTTTATGATTTTTACGCCCGAAAAAGTCTATCGATCCTGACCGAGATTGAAGCGATCTTGGGTTTAGGAAGCAAGTATGGTCACTACTACACCGTCAGGACTGGCACACAAAATTTAAATTTATAATTTTTTATAATAGATGAAGCACAGATATTTATTTTAACTTTTAAAATATGAATTATTGTAATTCATTTTCAAAGAGAGCATAATTTAATAAAAAAACATTTACACTATTATTTAGAAAACAGTTAATTAAAAAAAAAACTTCTGAAGAAATATTTTTTTTTGCTTTAATGTCTTTTTCCCCCGGCCAAAGAATAGCAAACATATTAATGTGAGCATAGTTTAAAAATAGCATAATATTTTTTATACATTTTATTTTTATGTATCTAACTGAATGCTACTGAATTTTTATTAGCTTCAAGATTAAAGTCTCTTTGTAGAATGTAAAGGATTCTTCACTGTATCACCGTTCTAATAGACATTAATAAAGCTGCACCATGTAAGATCAGTTTTCCAGGTTTTATTCGGTCATTGATGTTAATAATTTGAAAAACGTCTATATCCAAATATTTTTATACTTCCAGACCCGAATTGTCCCATAATGATCCTAATCGGAAGCCAAGGCATGCAATTTTCTTAATTATTAAACACGTTCTTTGCTTTGCTAACAATTTTCTCATCTAGAGTTTCCTTATTCCCTAAGGCGATTCAATAATACAGTTTGAGCCTATTGGCCTGTTTAAATTCCTTCGAAGTCTTGCTTCAATCATTTTTTCACATCCTTCCCATTGTTCCACATTTTCGTTTATGTAACATTATTGTTTTTTGCATACATGATAATCTCAGTGATACTTGCAAGCATGTAATTCCTAATCTGTTGATTTCCTTTACAATCAAACTGCGTACCTACATACCCTGCCAATTGTATCATTTCAGGCGATATTATCCACTTTTGCAGTTATTTTGTAAATCTCCCACTTTCCCTTACATATAATAACTATCATTATAATATTGATATTAATTTAAACATTTTATTATTGTTTGTTTACTTCCATCCTAATGTGTGCAACATCATTCCATAAAATTGTCTTTAATTGCTAAGTATAATTATTTGATGTCATAGCACAAGCATTTAAAATGCTCATTTATAATATTTTTTCAATATACGAAACTCTACTATATTTTTGCTATAAGTCTTTAGCGGTGTATAGAGGTCGGTAGCTTGGCTAAGTTTGTGAGCGCTCTTGCACCGCTAAGAACCTTGCCTTCCTCTAGAATCTTGGAGATCTTCCATTCTGATCTTATCGTTAGTGCGCCATGTTACCCTACTCAATTTCCTTGTTTTCCTACGTCTCGACACAGTCTTTGATATAACTTCTTTTGGTGTTCGGACTTCCTTGTTCGAGGCTATCCACAGGGTATGATCTTGTTCCATATGCGACAATATCCTCAATTAAGTCTTACCCGCAAATTTTTCTTTGCAATTTGATACATTTTGTAACTTAACTCATTTTCAGTGATGAGGGCAGTGATATAAGTAATTACGTACTTATTTGTTTATTTATTGTATATATTTATTTTACTGTCTTGCAGTGAAGTTTGTATTGTAATTGTGTGTAAGATTTTGGCCTGGTTTACTCCATAATGGCGCTGTTTTCTTCCATCATTGTTGGTTATATAAACAAGTTTGTACGTCTCGTATTTGATTATTTTTGAGTTGTTTGTATCAGCTGTTATATATGTAAAATTAAATTAATCTTCATTCATTTGCAATTTAAATCAATAACAATATTCTTGTGCATATTTTGGAATTAAAATATTTTATTTTTACATGAATACATGTTTTGAAAGTAAATAATATTTCATTAAATGGTTATATATTTTGCAACTGTTATATTCTATTAAAATATTAAATATATTTTGTACTTAAATTTCTCTGCCACACTTCTTATTTAAATCAACAATACAAGACATTCACAGCCGTACAGTGTCATTTGTTCAGTTCCATCCCTATTAAATCGCTTGCTCGCATACAGACATAGGTTAGGAAACAGGGGAAAGGGATTTTCTAATACTTTAAAGGAAAACAGAAGAAGCTCATATTCTTGTATCAAGCGTTGTTTTTGTTTCAGATCGTGGCTATGTATTTACTGTTAGCCCAAGCACACCTGTGTACATTTGTGAGATGTGCCTTATTCTCCATATATTGCATTCCCAAGGCAGGTGGGCGCAGATAAAAACGTCTGTATTTCAGGACTTCTTTGTAGACTACGGTAGCCAAGACTGCTACCGCGTTATATTAAGCCACATTCGTACAGCAGGGCCTCGTTTCGTATTCAAACATTCCGTTTGCTCTTCCAGTGCGAACAGCGAAAAGGCGAAAGCCGGAAGAACATATAAAAATCTATATCCAACAAGCGGTTTTCTTATGCAACATGCCTCTTTCTGCATTCAGACTTCTGCGTGCTTCTTAAATATGAAAGGCGTAGAGAGTCATGGAGAGCCCCATCCAGGAAATGTTTGCATTGCTATGATCGATCTAGAAAATTCTTGGCAATAGGAATCATAAGACAGATTCCTCAGAACGGTGTTAAGAACATGCTATGCCGTGATGTGACGATAAAATTAAGATATTTGATTCATTTTACATTTATCGATTAAGAGTTTAACTTTTAACGGTTTATAAAATCAAATCCCATGTATAGAGGAGAAAGCAGAAATGTAATATGGCGCCCGTGCTTTTTGGCCTTGTATTATGCTGATATCTAGTGGATGCTATTCAAACTATTCATATCCTGACCGTTACTTGGCGTTACAAGCTGGATTGAATTGAGCTGCCCTTGATGCTGGAGGAATCTCTTGCTCTGCTGGAGGAAGGCATCTCTTGCTGCTAGTCTGCATTATTAGGCGGGTGAAATATAACGGTGGGAAATGAGCTCATATTCCAATTCGCAACTAATTCATATATACACACACTAAACTAAACTAAACTGTCGGCTAACCTCGGGCTATCCTAGAAACTGGTGGACCACGCGGTTTAGCGAGTAAATTATTGTAAATGTGGCAAAATGCTCTAATTCTAATTCCAATTCGCAATTAATTCATACACACACACACACACTAAACTAAACTTAACTACACGAATGGCTAACCTCGGGCTATCATAGAAACTGGTGGACCACGCGGTTTAGCGAGTAAATTATTGTAAATGTGGCAAACTGCTCTAATTCTAATTCCAATTCGTAGCTAATTCAGCAAGTAAACCATTGTAATTGTGGCAAATCATCTTTAACTCAGGGAGGGAAAAAAGCATGAGGTGGTAGTAATTGAACCCTTTATTCTATCTTCATAACTGTACCACAATGTCCTAATGGCCTACTCTATTGCGCTGTTAATTCTGAAACGTTATGTAGCTAACAGCACTACCTTCGGCTCTCTCCGCCGGCACTCGGCACGGAGATTAGCAGTAAGAGATTCCTCCAGCAACTCTCCAGATTGCTTTGTGCTGCATTGATCCAGCTCGTAACGTCGAGTCAGACCATTAACATGCCAGTTGTGCTGCTGAGCTCTTCTTGCAAGTATTGTAGACACATTGTGTGCTTTTTCGTTTTACAGATTTACGTCTTGTTTATATTTTATGGTATGTTTACTACCAAGGATCCTGTGCTTCCAAAAATGTAGTGCATGAGTTAGTTTTATTAATAATGTAACTTTAAAACCTGTTTGCCTAGTAGAAAATGTATTTCTTTTAGGTTATTGTGTAACATGGCGGTGATGGTAATGTGACACCGCTCCATATTTGGGAATATTTGGCAGAGGGTGAGAAGAAACGCAGGACCAAGAACGATAGACCAGCTCACATATTTCTTGATGCACAGAATAAGGGGGAAAATGCAAGAGGAAGGAAGAAAAGAACACTTCGTGATAAATATGTCGAATCTGAAGATTTGTAATGATCATGTGTCCATTGCTACTAAGAGCACTGATGCTGAGAGCCGTGGCAAAACCAGGACGACGCAAGAGTAATTTTTCTGCGATGGAAAATTGTCGGAAGACATTTGAGGAGAAGAATGGGTAAAATGTGGTGTCATATGATTGTAGTGGATGTGAAGGAGCTCACTGTAAATTATAGTGAAATTGGTCTATAGACTTCCTCCCAAAGGCTATTTTCTTCTTTTTATGCAGTTTTAGATAAATCTATGCGTTAGCAAAAAGTAGAAATATAGCTTAACTCGTTCAAATGTTTATTTCTCTTTCTTGTCCAGCAAGCAATTGTGCTTAATACATTGAAACGCCATATTTCCAACACACTTGGTCATAAGAAAATAGTTACATATATTTACTATAAATAAAATATATAAATAACTACTTTACATGCATGCTTTAAATGTTTGTATAGGATGCCAAAATATATTCTCTATCTACTAATATATGTTTTGAAAATATAACGGGTAAGGATTCTTCTCAAAGAGACAAAAACAAAAGTGGGTGCCATATTATCACCTTTTCCTCCAATGTTATCCATGCATAGAAAAATAATAAAAACTCGTTTTCTGTCTATGGCATCGAATAAAGTCATAGGAAAATTTTTTGAACTACAACCAATGTCTCGGTGAGAACCCTTAACTATACACTTCCGATTTCCTGATATTTAAAATGAATCATTTTAAAGACTTTGTTTGGGACTATTTATAACCTGCTAAATATGTAATCACATTTTTAACATTTTTAACTCATTCCCTTGTTCTAGAAGTAACTTTAAAATATTTTACACCATAATCATCTTCTCGTATTTTTTTTTTTCCATTTCTTCCTTGATCTTCTATTATTGCGTTGTATCTATTGTTGATAGTCTAACATTATTATAGAGTATCTTACTCGATATAATTTGAGTATTAATTACAGCCTTTCACAGTTCTTAGAAATTTCATCTAAACTACCTCAACTCTCATAAAATATCTCTGATTTCTCACTCTTTTTCACAACCATGAAGAAAAATTAGAAAAGCAATAATGTTATAAAATAAAGTTTTTATATTCACATATATTTTAGATTTAGGTAACTTAATTTCCATATCTCTCTCAAATAATACTGATCTATCAAGATAATTCAAAGCTGACACTTGATGTCAAAATATGATTTTCAATTAATTTTTTTAGTATCTTCCCCTCTAAAAGTCTCATTGTTTTATTGTTTTGTACTTGGGTTTCGAGATTATAACCTTCATAAATATACTTTGAATTGTACAGTGCATGTTGTAATTATCATTTTCCCACATATATCGTCAGAAATAAAATCGAATTCATATAAAGCCAGCACCTTATTCTATCCTATCTATCCACAGTATTATGTTTTCACATAAACAGGGGTCAATAAATGTTATTTATCAAAGCATTTTGTAACACACAACGAATTCTTTATAGAACTATCTTGGGTGTATGTTACAATAATGGAGTGATATATTTATTTGCCGAACTTACCCCGATTTACTGCAGCAGTATTTCTCACTGAACGTTTGGGTAAACAGGAGAGGATTCTCGACATGCCCAATAATTTCCTTGCTTGAGGATCTTATTTTACTGAATTGCATCATTTCTTGTGTGATTGCAATGATAAGTGCACTTTTACCCAAATGTCAAAACTTTATGTATGAAAATGGGTAAACAGGTTTTTCTTCACTGTTTTAAAGTCAGGAACACACAGACTGTGCACGAAACGCTTACAAAATAGCTGCAGATTTTAACAAAAACGTTGTCCAAGACAAAGGCTCCTTTCCAAAACATGATCGGGCTATAAAGTTGTGATCGGGCTGTGATGATTCTTGGCACCACAGTGTTCGTGCATCAGAAAGTTTAGTAAGATGTTAAATTTTATAATAAAATAATCTATAGGCATTTAAGCTGAAATTGGTACAAGCACTTAAGAAGTTCAGTATCAGAGGCATCTCACTTTTGCATTTGAAGTAATGGTTAAAATAAATTATGATCTGAAGTTTTTTGCTGTGATTGATTTCATATTTAGAGTAGCGAATGGCCACAATGAGCTCTACTAAGTGGAAGAAAATATTTATTGGATAAAAAAAAACATTAACATATGTAGGGTACTAATTTCATTATCACTTATTAGGTTCGTTTTTATCAAGCTACTTTAATTTTGTTTTTTTAACTGCATTTTCTTTAATTATTTCTACTTGGATTCTTTAAGACAGACTGCAAATACCCTTTCATCAGGAAGAAGAGAAGCTAGCATAGAACGCAACGCCTGTAAACAGATGGGCTTAGAATTCTTCAATGATGGAACAGCCCGCACGCTCTGCAGATATGGTATAAATAGATATCTTAAAGAAATCATTAAAACAAATAATATAGATCGTGCTATTTTGGGCAAAATCCAAGAAAAACTTTTGAGCAAAAGAATAGATGAATATAGATCAATGATTGGTATGACCAGCAAACAGTTTGGATTTAGAAAAGGCAAGTCTACAGAGGATGCCATAATCGAGGCAATAGAAACTTCAAAAATAACCAATAAAAATACGTAATAGCAATATTTTTCGATATTGCGGGGGCGTTTGATAATTTATGGTGGCCAGTGCTGTTTCAAATTTTAAGGAAAAAGAAATATCCAAAATGCATCTATAATTCGTTAATAGATTATTGTAAAAATAGAAGAGTGTACGTTAAGGGTGCAAACCAGATCATTACAAAGGAAATTACCAAAGGATGTCCGCAGGGATCAATTTTAGGGCCGATATTATGGGACATATTTTTGGAATCTCTAATAGAAAAAATAGAAGGATTAAACAGTATAAAAGATATTATCGCATATGCAGATGACTTACTAATAATAATAGAAGGAAATAATAGAAAGGAAATTGAAAAGAGATCAAATATAATAACTGATCATGTAAACAATTGGTGCATAAAAGCAAAATTGGAAATTGCTCCTCACAAATCATCATATATGTTTTTAAAAGGAAACTTAAACAGAAATCCGAGTATTAAAATTAACAATAAAAATATTAAGAGACAAGCAGTAAATAAATATCTAGGTATATATTTGGATGAAAAACTAAATTTTAAGAAACACTTAGAAAACACAAGAACTAGAGCAGAAAAAGTTATGTTCAAGTTAGACAATATTGGACAAAGATATTTTAATATACATGCTAACGGAATAAAAATCTATCACAATAGCATCTTTGCAGCCATATTAAACAATGGAGGAGGAGTTTGGGGGGTAAAGGCACGCGAGGTTCATTTTATACGTACTTTAAGAAGCTCCCAAAGAAAAATTTTATTGAGATGTACAGGGGCATTTTCCACTTCTCCAACAATGGGACTACTAGTAATATTGGGTATATGGCCAATTGATTATCTAGTTCCATTAAGAGCAGCCTCTTATTGGCTTAAAAAACAAAATAACTCAAAAATAATGGACATTGTTGGTAAAAAGTGTAGGAATAAAAAAGAAATCAAAGATTCTTTATTACAAATATGGCAACGAGAATGGGATGAAATAAAAGAAGGTAGAAGAGTGCACGAAATATTCCCATCCATAAAGGAAAGATTACTATTTAAGCACATTCAACCCAATAAGGGTTTAGTGCATTATGTAACAGGCCATGATCCATATTGCTCATATTTGCAAAGATTTAAATTACAAGCAAATAATACATGTACGGACTGTAACGTAATCGATACACCGGAACATATCTCATTTGAATGCCCTAAATACCAGTCATTTGTAGCAGAGGAAAGACGACTACTTGCTGGGAAACACATCTGGAACATCATGAGAGACGAAGATGATTTTAGGGCATTGAACGAGCTAACAAATAAAATATCAAGCAAAATGGCAGAAGAGTATAAAAACGGCAAAAAACAAACAAGAGAAAAAATCCAAAGGCCAGAAATGGTATATTCCCCTAGAAGATCCGAGAGAATCAGGGAAAGGCAAGAAAGATATTTACAACTAGAATTAGTTGAAGAAAAAGATGATAAAGAAGATAACACCCAATTTGAATAAGAAGAAGAGAGCAGAACTGACAGAAGAAAGGAATAATGGCAGTTGAGAGAAGAAGTAGACAGAGGTCAAGAGAAGGAGAGAAGCGAAGGAAACTACACTGTCACACACCATGGTCCAGTATAGCTGTTGCTTGAGACAGGCAGCAACTCCACTGATGTCCAGGTTCTGTTGCCAGGAATTCCAGTGGGGAGCAGCCCGGATACCGAGCGTTAGCAGAAATGAAGACGCATAGAGTAAATTGGATAATAATTGTAAATTAATAAAGTTTAAATGTACTGGGTACCAGTTGCAATTGTAGATGTTATTATAAGTCATAGTAAATAGCCGTAGTGCTGGATTCCAGTACCGGTTTTGTTTTTGAAGTTTTAATTTTGTTTAGTCATAGTATTAGTAGTGTAGATTTTAAAATCTGTAAAATTTAATTGTAATTTAAATTGTATTGAAAGATATAAGAGGAATAAATAAATGAAATCTGGAGTATTACGTCCTGATGTAGAACCAAGATATCAGGATGTAAGTATTGCAGAATTAAAATTAAATTAAATATAGATCGTGCACAGCAGAATTTTGAAGGCATACAAATAATTCCTGTTCATGTACTATGTAATAAAATAAAACAAAAATACATTTTGAAAGCTGTACTCCCGAAAAAGGAAAGTAATTTGGAGGTTTGTGTTATAACTGACTTTGTTTAAATGGCTAATAATAAGGGTTTAATTTGTCTTATTTTATTAAGTTAAAATAACAATCCCTCTTTATTTCAGATTATAGACCGTAGTAAATTTAAAGAATTTATAAAATCCCATATCAACAAGGCCTCAATGCTCTATATTATTGTCTCCTACTCCAAGTGGATAGCAATAGTCAGTTTTTACATAAATGTAAAATTATTTTAAGGTTTTCTGACAATTTATGTTGCAGCTTCCCCAGAGGCTATGAGATACATGATACAAGTTTTTTAATAATTTTTCTTAGATTTAATTTTCAAGTTCTCAAAAAATGGTAGTGATTCTAATGTATTAAATAATAATAATAATAATAATAATAATAATAATAATAATAATAATAATTGGCTACTTCGTTCCAGAATTAACTAAGAACATTGTATTCTAAGTTCAAATTATTCCAGTTTTCTCTATGGCTACATTATGAAATAACATTTAAATTCCTTTACCACGTGCTAAGTGGCACAAGGCTTCGCGGCAAAGGAGCTTTCTGTGAAAGTAAAGTTTTTCTTTGCCGAGGGAGAGGATTTGTAAGTTATCACTGGTAAGTTTACGAACGGAAATATTTGGAAGAAAGTTATTTTATTACACTGAAGCAGAAGTTTATAGAGGTTATAGAGACAGACGAGTTAGATTCAATTTATTGCTTTACCGAACTGACATTAATGAATTTGCTTTTATACAGCTCCAAGGGGAGTTTTTATGGTGGCTTCCAGCACGAAATACTCTGAAGCAAACAACTCTGCGTTTTGTGTGACGATTTCAGAAATAAAACATTGTCTGTAACAGCTATAACAAAGAGAACGTTCTTTGCCTATTTCATAACTTGTGCTGGTTTCGCAGGATTCTAAGTACTTGGTGCTCCTTCTTTCTGTAGCAACTCATAGTGTAAGATCAGATGTTTTGAGGGGACGTGCGCCTCAAGACCCTTGTCTTCCTGGTTTCCATCAACTTTTAAAAAGTCTGATGGCAACCGGCGCTAGAAGAGGGCAAAGTCTTCTAACATTGCGATCAATGAGCGTTGTATATCTGCAGTTTCAAAATGTATCCTCAATTTGTCTGCAATATAACCAATAATTTTAGCTACCCAAGTAATGTAAATGAAACTATTCAAGAGGGCATATTGAAAAGAAAAGGCCCAGGGAAGGAAAAAAAAAACATCCATTATGTCATGATACTTAATCCATCATTTTAACACTTTTCTCCTTTTACTTTAAAACGTTTACTTCTGAAATGTTCTTTTTAGAAATTAACACTTGCAAAGTTTGTTAGGGTAGCTACCGACTCCATATTAATTTTAAATTAAGTAATTGAGCAGTTCCATCGTTTTCTTTCGATAAATTACTTTTCATGTAGGAAGGTTTTGAAGAATTAATGTTAAACTATTAAAACCGCCACGGGTGGCTGAGGTCGATAAGGCGCAGACTGGTGAACGGGAGATCTAGGGTTCGAATTCAGTCCTCCCTAACAATTTTTTTCCAGGTCTGCCTCAGTTCTCATAAATGGCAAATGCTGGGGAGGTACCCTAAACTTAGGCCTGGAACGCTTCCTTCTTTAAAAAAAAAAATCCTTTCCCAGTATATAATTTCATCTCATGTATCATCAGTGTCCACCGCCTGTGGTGCCTCAATAGTAAAAACTGTCGTTAAACACTATTAAAAACTATTAAAGTGTTTTGAGATTAAATGCTTTGTTTTTAATATTTCTTGAATTATTTTGAAGAGAGTTATTAGAATAAGAAATGTTCTGTTTATTAATTTTGTGTCTATGTAAAATTTATTAGTTTTACTCCATCAATTTTAGATAATGGTTTGGTGAAAGCAATAAGGAAGGGATTTCTCCATTTTAGTTATTGGGTGAAAACCCTGATTTGTGTTATTTTATTTGTTTGATGTTTAATGCGGTGAAATTATAACAAATGATGCTAAATACTTCAATGTGATTTATCTTCTGATTGATATCTTTTTATGCATTTCTTCAAAGTCAACGCTGCATTTTAATTGTAATTATGCCCCAATCTTGTTAAATAAACTCAAGATCATTATCTAATAAACGCTCTCTTCTCTGACTTTCCACGGCCATATCTTGGGTGCTTTCTTAATTAGATCGACAACGCCGCAGCATTGGTTAAATACTTTTAAGTGTGCTGGAAGGCGTTTCAGTAGAACTAAACTTCTTTGACACCTTCTCTATTGGGAATAAACTTTTGCGAGCCATCTGCAAGCAAAGAAGCTTGTAAGACATGCATAACACCTTAGTCCGGCAACAGCGTCTAAGGGGTGTGAGAACGTCGGCCGGAACAGCTTAACAGCTGGTGCATATCGGTCCTGTATTAGAAAGTGTGTGGTTTCTACGTGTCGATTTACAAGAATGAATGCTATCGCCACGTTTAATGCGCACTCGGCAATGCCTTTTATAGCTGCCTTTATTTAGTTTGCGTTTTCAATTTTCCGCGATAACGTTTTTGTTGGGACTTTGCAACTCTGCTTATAAATACCATTTTGCACTTTGAGAATAAAAGTAGACGTCGGTGTAACTCTTGACGTACTTGTATAGACGTTAGTGGCATTGTGATGTGTCACCGCATGCAAAAGGACGGAAACCGTAGGCGTGGACCGTAAAAAGGGAAAGAGATCACAAAAAGTGTCACGGCCCTTTCTTGTTCCCTCTCCCGGCCACCTCGCACACAGACAGAGCGCAAGTTTTTGATTAATATTCGAAACGCCACTCGAGAATTCAACTCGATACTATGACGCAAGCTAAAGAAGGCTGAAAATGGTTAGGTACCTGCAGGGAGCCGCGGCGGAGGACGAAATGAGGCATTCGGAATATTCTGCCAACAATGAATATTTATGAGGAATGTGGCTAACGAGAAAAATGTTTCGAGTTTCATGGGATAAAGGACACGTAACTCTGTGGCACAAGGGAGTGGGGTTGAGAGAATTAGCCCTCGCTGGCTCAGTCGATACAGTCTCAGATCTGCAGCTGCTGCGAGGAGCGCAGTTTTTGTTTCGTGCGAAAAACTATTAGCAGACAACGAAGAAACTCAGCATTTAGAGCGCTGTCTTACATTTAAACTTGTTCTAATTGAACTATTAACTCAATATCAATATTAACAATAATAAATAGCATTATTTATACGTATAAAAGTTAAAACTTCAAGGAAAATTTCACGTGTAGCTGCAGTACCAGTATTTATTCTAGTGACGCCACTAAAAAATAAAATAAAAAGCTTCAATAGATGCAAGCGTTCAACGCACATGCTTTTAGCGAAATCCGAAAGAATTGTACTCGTCAAAAGGTTTTAATAAAAATTCTTCAAAACCCTATGGAGTTACCTAAACACCGAAAATGACAATAAAAAGATTTGTGTGCGTTGTTAACGCTCTAGCGGCCGCACTCTTCTTCTTCAACGTAACTCGGCACATAGCTATCAATTTGTAAACTATTCGTAGTCTGTTAACCAGCAAAATGAGACAAATGAGGGGGGAGATGGATTAATCTAAAGCGAAATTTTAAAAATATCTCTAGCGACCGCAGTTTTTATTTTTTCCCAATGAAACTAGGTGAACGCTATGCTAAATCAATAAAATTAATAAAAGTTAAACCCGAAAATCAGCAAAATCAGACTATTAAGAGTGGCGGTTTACCTGAAAACCACAATTTAATAATCGCTTTAGCGGCATCTTTTTTTACGTAACGAAACTCGATACATGCCATTTAAATAAAATAAGATCAATAGTTCCTTAAAATCAGGTAAATCAGGCCATTAGGATATGGATATACCTGAAAATCGAAATTTAAAGAATGGGTGTTAAAGCGAAATTTAAAAATTGCTCTAGTAGACGTAATTTAAAAATTTTAAAAGGAAACTCGGTATATATCAATGAATTAAAATAAGAAAAGTGAAAACCAGTGAAATCAAATTACGTATCTAACAACCAAATTTTAAAAATCGCTCTAGTGGCATCAATATCTGTTTTTTTTTCACAACAAAATTCTGTATATGCTTTTTAATAAAACAATAAAAATATTCTCTTAAATTAGGTATGTTGGACCATTAGGAGTACGGGAATATCTGAAAATTAAAGTTTAAAAAGAGTTCTAGCGTTTAATTTTCTCTGAAATATTTCAAAATAAATGGACAAATTAATTCATCATATAAGCTGTATTTATAATGATGCATAGTTTTTATTTTTAACAAAAGTATTGTTCTGAAGATGTCACTGTGAAAAATTAATATAAAATGCACGTGAGAATTATATTTGTAAAGAGCGCTCTGTAATAACAATTAGAAAACCTGTGTGTTACTGGTTTTACTACAATAAAATCCAAGAGATCGGGGGTTCGAACCCGGCCAGGATCGATGAATTTTTTCGGGCGTAAAAATCCTAAGTATGGCTTCCTTCGGAAGGGAAGTAAAGCCGTGGGTCCCGTGTCATACATTTACGGCACGAAAAAGAACCTCATGCCTGAAAGAACAGGTCTCTGGGCAAACTTTGTCGGCCTTTTCACGACCTGAACTGAATGGGACGCTGATGATTTGAGATGTTAATAAGCGTCCATAAATAAAACAAATCAACTAAAATAAAATTTAAATTAAATTTTCAAAGTCAATGCAAATGGATGACAATTTCAATTGTTTATTCTTCATTATATATATTTTCTTACATCATTGTAATTGTTTTAAATAGTAACATGTTTTTGTTTTATTGACACACACAAAACTTCTTAATCTTAAATATAAAATGTTTCTCTTTGTTATTTATTTTTAATTTTGCGAATGTAAAGATGATATTAAGTCATCAGTTCATAAACATGGTTACATTTAAAAATATTTAAAAACACGTACAATATACATTTGTCTGCCAGAGGTCATATATTTAATTTAATTAATATTACACCATTAATTTTTGTGGTTTAATTTCAATAACACAACCTCTAATATTTCTAAAAATGGGATTTCTCTTTTGTGATACTTATACAAGACTTCTAATTTTGTCCCCTTACTTTATTATACTTTATATAATTTATTTTCAAATGATTTTGAAGAAGAAAATAAACTAAGACAGTGTTAAATAGCTATTTTTTATTAATTAGCTGTAGAGTTTGTCATGCTAATTAACAGAAAGTAATGTCATAATTTATTTCATTAATTCAGAAAACCATAATATGGATTTTATATTTTTATTAAAGTTATTCTACTTGCTAAAGAATTCGCTTATTTTACGCAACTATATGCTTTAATTCTGCGTATTAGATATTTCGTACTAACATATGCTCATATCATTATATATACGTCTGTGTCATTATATATAAATAAAAATTAAAATTAAAAACATTAATAAATATTTTTAAAATAGCAGGAATGTCACAGACAAACTGGGTTTGCTAAATTTGCTTCAGCTCCCAGTTATCAGTCTTTTCATTCCTGAGCCATTTTACTTTCATCAGAAATTTACCTATTCTCCCCTCTTTCCTGCCTGCCAGTAAAGCCAGCATATGTTCGATCCGATAAAATTCGTAGCCGATTCATCGGCAGCTTTACATTTGGCAAGTTATCCACGATTGGATTTCACATATGTCAAGCGGTGTTGACTCTGGCATACAATCATTCCCCCCTTACTTTATACTCTTGAGGTACCGTCCTCTCTGTTTTACTGTCCAAAGACTATGTAACCATTCGTTTCTATAACGCAATGGCCGTCACCATATTTGTTATTAGTCGAGTCTTAATGTTGTACGCTATTCCTATCACTATTCTGTTCCGAAAATATCTTGCGGCATAAAGATAGAGGCCATAGCAAATGAAAATACTAAAGTAAATAAGTAACATTTTATAAATTAAGAATGAAAGAAACTGTACATAAACTTAATATAAATTATCCTTCACAAACTAATTACTGTTACACTTATATGAAAAAATAAATAAAGCAAATGAATTTTTTTTTCGTATACAAAGGGCTGTAAATGAATCCTAAGGAAAGTGTACTGATTTAAACTGCTACACTAAGTACTTTGAAGGAAGGTTATGAAAATTATCCCAAGATAAGCGAAACGCGTTGATTTCCTGTTTCACACACTGTTAAATACAACACGCTTAACTTTAAAAGTATTAGAATATCATGTAACTTGCATGAATTAAATACAAATGTGAAACAGATTTTCTTCTTAGATGTCCAAGAACGATGGGCATTTTATTTATATATTTATTCACTTATTTTTACTTATTATTTATTTATTTTTACCGGAAGAACGGCACGGACTAAATTTCTTATTTTTAACTTTTACAGATATAAACATTTATCAATAAAAGTGTTCAAGTTATATTCGTCATTCATTTTCATGCACTACAATTACCCTGTTACTACTATTATTTTAAATAATGTTTAAATAATCGACCATTTTACTGCTGGTACAAGGATTAAATGATAAGTTTGAAAAGGAAGCATCCAGGCCTAAGTTTAGAGTCATTTGTCATCGACGAGGACTGAGGTAAACTTAGAAAAAAAACCTACCAGGTGGAGCGGTCCTAATAGAATTGAAACCCAGACCTGCCATTCAAGAATCCGTATGAACTCCTTTCAGAGAACTTAAAACAACGATTTAAGCCCTGTATTGCTCTAAGGATTGCTTCAATTAGAGCATGTGAAACGCATTCTTTCCTTCTAAAAAATGAATAACTGGAGCGAAATGAGCTGGAGCCCAGTCATGATTTAACCACATTCATATTTATCTGTTTATGTCATGAAGTCTATAATAGAGGCTTTCACAAAGTTTTAACTGCGAATGTAAACGCATTTTTCTGAAGTACCACAAATAAAATATGACGACCAAGGCCATTAAATACATTCTAACATAAATAGAATAATCCTAGAGAAAAAATTAGAAGCATGGCAACCGACTCAAATGCATAAAATCGACTATTCAACTTGCGAAAGGTGTGCAAAAATATTCTGCTTCATTCAGAGTTCAAGCAGAAAGCAGAGAGTATAATAAAGGGAAAGCATACAGTAAAACCTAATTACAAAAGAATAACAAAAAACAAAAAACAGTTATTTCCAAATATCAAGACAGTTTCCCATTGAAATCATGCTGCAATTTTACTTAATACTTAAAAAAAATTACATTTTAAAGATACCTTGGTAAATCCTCAGCCATTGTTGGTTGGGCTATCTAGAAAGTTCATGACTAATTATTCTACATCATAGAATTGGCTAATGACAGGGAAAATTTCTAAAGCTTGCAATTTCCAAGAACTTTTCTTAAAATTTTATCACAGGTTGTTCTTTAAGTATAAAATACATGGAAATTTTTCCATTGTAATATATTTAATAGTTTTTAACATAAATAACACATATTAACATGCTAAATTATCCAAATAGTGAAGAATTAATTTTGACCAAATAAAAATATCAACATATTGTTTTAATTTTAAGAATTCAGTGTGTTTTGTACTGGCTTTGCATTCTCAGAAAACGTTCCCAACATTTTAATGTTACACATTTATAACCGAACGATTCAATTATCGTACATCTGTTAAACAATATAAAAATGTTATAAAATTATTTATTTATATATCTTTTATATATTGTAAAATTTAATAACTTAACTGAATAAAAACTTAATTGTGGAATATTTTTTTTGCAAACAGGTAGGACAATTATAATTAAATAAAACAGAGAGAAAGCAATTTTTTTACACTAATCTCAAAACCAGCGATTTAAATCCTGACTGAAACTTTATAAAACATTTAGTTTAAAGTAGCAAAAATAATCTACAAATAAGCAAAGTAATAAGACAAAACTTTGAGGAAACAACAGGAATCCAGAAAACAAAGGAAGAGTGAAATACAAGATGTTTAATCGAGCAGGCTGTAGCTAATGCGAAATAAAATAAAGGAATCCGAAGATCCAAATGCTAACGCAAAAATGTTTTATATTCTTTCTCTAAACTCAAAGAGATTCTGAACAATGTTTAATGGTATTATTTTACGAATAAACAAAATTAAAAAATAAAATATTATAACATTTTATTTAACTTACAAGTAAAGAAGAATAAAACTTCATTTATAATATAAGAGGGCGAAATTCTCAGCTGTTTACATTTCTAGTCGCGAATTAGATTGCACGATCTTTCTGTACACAATAGTAATCTGATTATGCGATCAATCAGTTAATCATTTCATAAAGTTGGTAAAAAAAAGCTGTTGAATGACTGCGTCAGTGCCATTCCATTATACCCACGGCACCTATAGGTAAAACACTGCAAGTGCGTAATAGTTAATTGAGTCACTCAGTAAGTTCTCTTGGTGTAAAAAAGGCCCTTAAGAACTAAAACCATGAGACTGAAGAATATTTCAAATTGGGCACTATTTTATTTCAGTTTTAGACAAAGAAATTATTTCATCTCAAAATATCAGGCAATTTTACTCAACTCCTGTGTGTTCTATATCAGCAGTAATTCTCTGCTCTTTGATGGCGTTGTGTGGGCTTTGGGTTTCCGATGAGAGTGGTCCAGTTCTCGTATGCAGTATCTAAGTGGGCGTAAAACATATCGTTGCTTTCACTGGTTACCTAATCTCTGAGATTTTGCACATTTCGGTGTCTTCACACAACGGGAGGGGACAGGAATTTCGTTCAAATGTAAACACATAAAAGTATGCGGTGAGATAAGTGTACTGATCCCCCTCTACAAAGAAGTTATTGTTCGTGTCGGGAAATGATAGCCCCGTAACTCTTGCATTAGTAGTTAATTGACTCTGTGCGCTGGCAAGCTAAGTACTTGTGATGACGCGAGCTTCTGGGGTTTATAAACATCACTTCTCATACGGCGCGGCGAGACTTTGCTAAATATTAATCTACCGTACGAGTTTCTCATAGGAATTAAAACTTGTAATCGATTATCACTTGTTTGTTACTCGAGGATCTGACCTTAGTATCAGGGGGCTATGCATTCCATTGCATGATATAAAAGTTATGCGCCTGCTGCCTGCGCAAATCTCCGCCGTCCACTGAGTGCGCTTACATGACCAAGAGTGAATGAAGAGTGTCTAAAATGAATGTCTGAAATTGGACGAGTTGCCCCTTTATGTACAACCTCTCCTTGAGTACCCACAAGTCGACACCAAGCCTCCGGGTTCTACCCACATATGCTCAGGAGTATCGCCGAATTTAAAAGTTTAAAATGCCGGCTGATTGGCCGGCTCGTATAGAATGTTCTGGAAGGGCGCGAAAATTTAGTGGTTTAAAGTGCATAGCGTAAAAATCATGCTCACCGACGCTGAAAACCCCATAAATGTAAGGTATTTGCCTTTCACTTCTAATTTTATGTAACTTGAAAATTCTACAGGTGTTATATTAGCGTTTCCCGAATCTAAATTAAAAATCTTAATCTATCTCCACTATTTACACAAATACCTAACGTGTTATAAGTCACCGCGGCTATCATTACTATTTACTGAAAACAATGAAATTAATATGGTATTTACAAACATATAAATATTAAATTACTGTCACTGCGCCCATTATAAATAAATAAATAAATATTTTAAAACCGTTCCTTGAACTTAATGACAATGATTCTAAAGTTATGAATATGTACAATTTGGGTAATTAATTGATTTATTAATTATTTAAAACAATAAGAAATGTAAAGAGAACAATTTTTTAATTTGTTACATTATTTTTTAACTTTTGGAACTCAACCCTCCGTCTATACTCTTCAGGGCCTCCTAGCATTACAATAATAATAGAAACGATAAAAGAGTGTAATATTTTTGGTGTATTCTTTCACGCTAATATCACCGAGGATATCGAGGAACTGAAGAATGTTATACTCCATACTTTAGTGCTTCACAATCTCTGGCTACATCAACGCCAGACAAAATCAATAACGATTCCTCTTTTAGCCCGCCGATCATGATGTTCACCTTTGCGTGTTATTACACATATTCCTCGTGTAGGTTTATTGAGGTTTTCACCAAAATTGCATCATCCAGTCTCGAGCCATAAATTCCCATGGTGGAGTGTTGGCTTCACTAACTTGAGCAATGATAGGGAGGAGAGACGGATGTAATGTCAACCGGGACATAAAACAGCTTTCCCTATGGCTGTTAAATTTGCTAAGAGCGTCGTATTCTCGTAGAACTATCGTAATAACACACGACTTAAATAGTGCGGAGCATTTTGGCGTTTTAGCAAGGGAACAACCGCATTTAGATGTGTTCTCTTTATGCCCAAGACTCGATAGTTCGCGCTTTATGCCGTACAGAAAATATCTGTCACGACATCACAGATCTTCCTTTTTCTATAAAATGCATTTCTTTTTTTCGTAGCCATATAAAGATTATCCTGTTGTCCTGTCTAATTTCCTGATACCTTCATAAATGCTGTGGGTGCAATGAATGTGTTTATTTGTCGTTAATTAACATGCTTTTAAAATAACAGACCTATATTTTTTCTATTTTTTTTAAAAAAGATTTCAAATTTTCCGTCTTTCTGACAATTTATGTTGACAATGTTTATTGCTAGCTACTTGAGAGATAGATATTGTTGACCGCCACGTGTGGCAGATATCATTAAGACGTGTACTTTTTTTTTTTTTTTTTTTTTTTTTGGAATGGTGTTTAACGTCCGAATGTATTACTGAGGCACCACAGGCGGTGGGCATTGTTGATACATGAAATGAAATGATACATTGCGAAAGGAGTTTTTAAGGAAGAAAACGTTCCAGGCCTAAGTTTAGAGTACTTCTCCGGCATTTGCCATATATGAGAACTGAGAAAAAGCTGGTAAAAGTCTCAGTCGAGGAGAATGGTCCTGGCGGGATTCGAAATCCATATCTCGCGTTCACGAGTACGCGCATTAATGACTTCGGCCACCTATGGCGGTGTCTGGGGTTCGAATCCCGCCAGGATTGTCCTCCATGATTGAACAGGTTTTCCTCAGTCCTCATAAATGGAAAATGCCGCAGAGACACCCTAAACTTAGGCCTGGCATGTTTCCTCCCTTTAAAATAAAGCCTTTCCCAATGTATAATTTAATCTCACATATCATCAGTGTCCATCGCCTGTGGTGCCTCGGTAGCAAAAACGGAGTTTAAATACCTGTCATTCATTAATTTTAGATATTGTTGCATCTGTAACATTTGAACAATATAAATATGGTGTTCTTGTGTTAGTAAAACAGAAAATAATAACAAAAAAGTTATCAGAGCTAGTACAGGTTAAATTAAATGACAATTTTGGAGAACCTGAGTGAAGTTGGAACAAAAAGATACAACGATATTTATGCATATTTTCCAAATTATGAACATTGATTAAATCAGTAACACAATTATATAAACTAGTAAGAAAATTCTTCTATAAAAGACATTTAAATAAGGAAGCGTTATTAGGGCATATGGTGTTTTTTTTTTATTGGTTTATTTATGGACGCTCTTTAACATCTCAGGTCATCAGCGTCCCATTCAACTCAGGTCGTGAGACGGCCGACTAATTTTGCTCAGAGGCCTCTCTTTCAGGCTTGAGGGTCTTTTTCGTGCCGTAAATGTACGACACGGGACCCACGACTTAACTTCCCTTCCGAAGGAAGTCATACTTAGGATTTTTACGCCTGAAAAAATCTATCGGTCCTGGCCGGGTGCGAACCCGCGATCTTGGGTTTAGGAGGCAAGTATATTAACCACTACATCACCAGGACCGACATAATATGGTGTGACAAATTATTACAGAAAATAACATTTTAACATTACGAAAAGAGAAAAGCGGCCAGATTTTGGGAATGTTCCATTCATTATTGACCACTTTTTGATGAATAAAATAATGAAAATTCTGACCTAAAACAAATATATTTACATCATATAGATCTAGGGAAAAATTACAAATGATTAAAATAAATAGAATAAACTGAATATTATCTTTTAAGTTTAAGACAAGTCTATTGTCCATCACCAGCATTATTTTAAACATAGCTTCAAGAGGACGCAGAAAAATTAAAAATGACTTATTATAGGAGGGATAGTTTGCTCATCATTATTTGATTACCAATTATCAACCGCAGATGATTTTAATAACCTTAATATTGTAATTATTTCATTTATTTGTGAACATATTTTAACATTTCAGAGTCTTATTAAATTCAGAATGTGAATCGACCGATAAATTTTGCTCAGAGGCCTCTTGTTTCAGGCTTGAGGATCTTTTAGGTGCCGTAAATCTACGACAAGGGACCACAGCTTTACTTCTCTTCCGAAGGATTTTTACACTCGAAAAAATGCATCGAACCTGGCTGGGATTGAACCCACCCTCTTGCGCCCATGAGACAAGTATGGTTACCACTAGATTACCAGGAGAGACACGATAATATAGAATACATAACATGAAAATTGGGCGAAGAATATGAGAAATGGGATTCAATATAAATATGGATAAAACGTAATATATGATATTGGGGAACAAATTCAGGCATGCATTTAGTTATGAATTACGGTATGAAATTATAAAACCATATGATAAAAAGCCATGCCCTTACGAACAAAAATGAATGAAATTTAAATCATGATCTTGAAATGAATGAAAGAGTAAATAAATCCACTTTTTAACAAAATTATAACTAGTACAGAGTAGAAATGTTTCAAGTATTTCTAAAAGATACCGAAATATTAAGGAGATAAAATTCCTATTTCAGTATTAGACTGTATAAAAATGTACAAAAAATAAATAAGGTTATGTTAAAAGTATAACACCGGATAATACAGATAAGAGGGAAAATATACTCGATAGAAGAAAAAGGGGAAGTTCCAGGTTAACACGGACGAAGAATGTTCGTGATATGCTGGGAAAAGGACTGATAGATGTCAATTTGAATGATCGAAAAAGTTGAAGTGCTATAGACGCTAAATACATACATTGGGCTTCAAGTAGTGACTTTTTATTAGCGAAACGAATATAAACATTTTTATTTATTTTTATTTTATTCATGTGTTTATTTATTGTTTTTAATGCAGAAAAGGAAAAGTGTGGATTTAATCTTATATTAGAAGCTCCGAAATGACTAACAAAGAATTATTCAATAAGGCAGTTGCTCAGTGTCAAAATTAGAGCCCTATATTTGAATAACAAAAATCTCCAAGTAAACTGCTACAGTGTAACGGTATATGGAGTACTGCTTGGTGGCTACCCATCCCACTTTTACAATTCTCCCTGTAGATGTAGAAAAGAGGAGAACGTCGCTATGAATAGAGAATATCATGAGTCAAAATAGTGGAACGGTTTGGATTGTTGGGCCCACAGTTGGGTGCCAATTTGGAACGGTTTGGATTGAGGGTTCCACTATTGGGGGGATTTGATGGATGTGTTCTCAGGGTAAATTTGGACTGTTTTTAACGACTTGAAAGTCGTTAGGGGGGGAAGGAGATTGTTCGGTGTATTAATACGTCCGGCACTGTTTGAACATTTACTTTATTTAATAATTTGGCAGGTTACTTCCTGACGGCTCGTAGCTGACCTCACTACACACTTAGACTGGCTTCCTGAGTGAATATCTGGATGTCTGAATGTCCCTCTGAATCTATTAATGTGTCTCTACCGAATGCGTGAATTCTCGAGTGCCCCTCTGACTTCTGTACTCTAGTTTTTCTACTACATCGCCACGCCTTTCGCTAAATTAAATTCCCTCGTATTTTATCTATTTTCGTGTTGTACTTTCATAATTGGTTATCCTAAAATTATTATTTATAAATAAGTTCTCCTGATTCGTTAACTTTTATCCGAAGACCATTGGCTAGAATTATTCTTTCCCCCCTGATCTAACGTCTTCCCACGAACTTGAATTTTCCCAGAACAAGCTGTCATAAATTTCGGCCCTTTCCTTACATTCTGATTTCTATTGAAAATCTTTTGCCTTCCTTAGTCTGTTGATTTCTAAATGTTCCCGGAGATAACGCACGTGTTTTCGGCTTTCCTGTAATAAAACATTTTCGTCTCCGTTCTGACATTTTCATTTTCTCTTAAAATATTTTTAAGTCTGACTTTGTTAAATACTGTCCCGTTACGGCCACATGTTTCTCTTATTGTCAACTCCTAAGTATTTCCCGGGTAGAAGGTTCGTGACCTAACAAAAGATAGTTTACCCTTTCTTCAGCCTTGTCTAAGGAGCGGTCAGTCAGTGGAGAGTCAGGTACATATTCGTCTTTCTCACAGATTTTACACAAAATGTATACAAAACTCTTTTGTATGTTACAAATTACAAATTATTTCTATTTCTATTATACCTATCTCTAAATGATTTTCTTATACCTATACATAACAATTATCCTTATAAAATATAATGCCTTTATAAATATAACTCTGTAGCCTCAGGTTATAAAATTAATATAGGCAGCATTATTTCCTGCTTCAAATGCCCCTGTAATTAGATTTTGTTGTGGTAACACAACAAAATATGATTACACAGTCCCGTGAGATTATTACTATCTCGTTATTGCAGAGTTATATTCTTATTATTCTTAATGCTATATTTACACAACTTGAATTGAATTGATTTTCTATTTGTGACACATATATTTGCACTCTGAGCCTATTGTTCATTGTCTTTATTGTTCTTGGCTCTGATATGAGTGTTATTTTTCCTTTATGAGTTATACCTTTATATTTTAGTGTAAGTTTTGACATACAAAATTTTAAAATATATTTGTAAATGTTTATGGCATTTGCTATTCAGCTGATACGCCTTGCACTTTTATTTATTTACTTTTGCACATCTGTCTGCACTAAGCATGATTCACTGCATTTTTTTTTTTTTTCACTGCACTTCACTTGTTTTTAACTTAGCACCTTTGTTCGCGTATCAACGCCACTGCTATACAATCTTTCATTTTTTTTTTTATATTGCTTATATCCTAGCATGCGAATGTTTATTATTTACAATACCCTGAGTGTTTCTGCAAGTTAGCTTCCTTATAATCTATTCTTATATTATGTAAATTATCTTATTCAATTACTGATGCTAATTACAGTCTGAATACTGAACTTTTTGGTTGTTACTCAAATAAACAAGTCTATATCCTAGCTAATTTATTCAGTGAACTTTTGAAATTAATCTTTAAAAGTATTACATCACATATATTACATGAAATTTGTTACAATTACAGTTTATTCAAATGCATTTAACCCAATAGCTACACCTACATCATACCTAATTTAACGAAATTATTCAGGACGGTCTGTTCTTCGATTATTATTTTTACCAAAAACATTTCAATAGCACAATCATATTGTTAAATTTTATTTTTGAATCATAACTTTATTAATTGACAACCAGGTAACTTGTAGTACGTAAAGAAATTATATTTGCAATCCGTTAGTAACTTTATGTTTTAATAAAATACACATTGATGGACATTCTATAGCCTTCTGTTTTCTAATTGATTTTAACTACATCACTTATTGGTCACCAAACATTTTATGAGCTTCTATGCGATCTGGCTTTACTTTTAATCAATCGTCCACAATAAACCTTGTAAGACACTTAATAACATTACCGGTAACATATAGATGATTCTATTCGTATATCTATATGGGAGAATTTTCCATCCCATTTCACAGTGTAATTCACTACAGATTTTAATTACATTACTATTTATTAGATATCTTGGATCGTTTTATGAAGCTACCTTAGGTAAACGTTACATTACACGAGAATTATTCATCGACGACTTCGTTACTTTCTTTATCTACTTAATTCATTAATTCATTTTCTCCCTTATTATTATTTATCCTCTTTCTCTATTCACTTTATCATAATTCATTATTTTCCCTCTCCTTTTAACCGTAGGATTATTATTAATATATTTCTTCTCGTTACTTGATTCACTTTTCTTTCTATTACCCCTATCTGCTTCCTTATTGAACGTCACCAAGATATATAATTTTAGCTTCTTATTCCTTTCTCTCTCTTTAGCATGCTTCTGCTTATTCGATTATTTCTTAAACTCTCTAATTTCAATTATTTACTTTCCTATAAGTTTCCCTTTGTAATGTTACTAATATCTTATTAAGCTTTCACTTTATATTGACTTTCCTTTGGCCTGACTCGATTTATCTTATTTCGTTACTCTCTTAAATCTCCATTATTACCATATTATTACCTATTTCCCTATGTAAGGTCACTAATATGTTTTATTAAACCTTCATCTTATTTTGAATTTTCTTTCACTTGATTGAAATTATTTTATCTCTTTACCCTTTTAATTCACAATTACCTATTTTCCTGTATGATTTCTTAACGTTAATATTTTATTTCCTGAAATTGACGCACCTAGCAATATTTAATTTTTTTTTGACATGATTACAATTACTTTATTTCTTGACTCATTTAATTTATAATTATTTATCTTTCTATCTGGTTCCTTGGAGTTATTAACTTACTTTATTTTCGTCTCATGTTTTCCTTTTGTACTGAATTTTCTTTGAGATTTTTGTAATTATTTAATTCTGTCCTGACACTATTCGTATTCCATAATTTATTTTCCTACTAATTCATGTGTCCTATAACTAGCCTGCTTGCTTATTTGCATCCTTAATACTTTTTGTATTACAATACTTTTACATTGCTTAACTATAAAATTGTATGAGCTTTCCTATCTTATCTATCTTATTTTTACATTTATTTACATTCTCAACCTTATATCAATCAGCTTATTCATCCTACTTTCTTTTTACATTCTTGTATTGATTTCTCTTTGGGATCCGAGTTGAACGCTAATGCTCCATGGGGGTCTCCATTCGCGTGGCTCGGTCCTGAGTTCCGCTAATTGTTCTTTCGCGAATTCTGAGGGATTCAGAACATTTGCATTTATGCAATTTATTTCGGTTTGGGATTTCGCAATTTTTGCCTCAAAATATTCACCTAAATTTTTCTGAATCCAAGAGACTTGTGCCCCTGTCCCGTGATGTCTTTGGATCGAATCCTGATCAATACTCTGTTTTCCTTTTGCTTTTTCTTGACACATTACCTGCTCCCGGTTTATGTCTATCTCGAGTATTTGATTTTGTTCTCCTTCTATTTCTATGCCTGTTTCCTCATTACTTATCGTTTTCCCCTCTAGTTCTAGTTGACTATTATTTATTTCCATTAGGTTCTCGCTATCGTCTTTCTCGGCCTCTACTTGCTGCCTATCATTTCTAACTTCCCCGGAATTTCTTTCTAGTTCTCTTTCTATTTCTATGCCTGTTTCCTTATCAGTTATCTTTTTTCCCTCTAGTTCTAGTTGACTATTATTTATTTCCCCTAGGTTCCCGCTATCATCTTTCTCGACCTCTATTTGCTGCCTATCATTTCCAACTTCCCCGGAATTTCCTTCTAGTTTCCTTTCTACATCTATACAAGATTCAAAGTTTATTTCTTGGTCCTGTTCAAGAATGCTAGCCTGCTCAATTTGTACATTTTGAGTTAAATTATAAACTTCACTAAGGGTTTCTATCTGAGGCTGCTTTATTTCATTTTCTGCATTCTTTTCTAACCTATCAAATTTATCAATCTGTTCTCTTAGTGACTGATTGATCCTCTCTTGTGTCTTTTCTAGCCTATTAAATCCATTACCTATTTCATTTTGATATCGCTCGAATTTATCACCTAGTTCTTGCTTCATCTGGCTTATGCCATCCCTTAGTTCTTTTGCATTTTCTTTTATAGAATCCGTTAGTTCTCTCATCATGATTATTAGCCTATCATCCCTATCTTTACTACTCGGCCTTTTAGTGCATGCATTAACTTTACTTTCATTCCTTTGGTTTACGTTCTCTTGATAAGTTTCCCGCTCTATGACTGTGGGCTTGTCAACTAACAATTTATTTTCTACTCTGTTTTTAGCCATTTTCGCCTAATACTTATAATCAACACGAAATGATTAATACAATTTTCTTATATAAGTTAATTGTGCAGTTCAGTTTTTCTCTACCTTATTTTCAGCTTTTTCGGTCGTTGGCCGCATGATGTTCTTGTAGTGGGGTCCTGTTTAGAAGTTCTTGTAGTGATGTCCAGTTACCAGCTTCGTCGGTGTTTGTTCCTGATCGTAAACCTTGTGCTTACGGTCGGTCTCTCCGTGCTGTCGGCTGATCACCTGCTTGGGCTGCCCGCCGTCGTTCTCCATGTTGTCTCGGCAGCTCGTTCGTGTCCGTGCGTCGAAGTTTCCTACGTCCTCGGGTTCTCCTCCTGGTCTGCGACGTTGAAGCTCTCTTCTTCCTCGTTCACGAATGCCGGCCTTTTCTTACTGTCCACGAAAGGCGAATCTACACTTCCCTGTCCACGAAAGCCCCACGTTGGGCGCCAATTTGGAACGGTTTGGATTGTTGGGCCCACAGTTGGGTGCCAATTTGGAACGGTTTGGATTGAGGGTTCCACTATTGGGGGGATTTGATGGATGTGTTCTCAGGGTAAATTTGGACTGTTTTTAACGACTTGAAAGTCGTTAGGGGGGGAAGGAGATTGTTCGGTGTATTAATACGTCCGGCACTGTTTGAACATTTACTTTATTTAATAATTTGGCAGGTTACTTCCTGACGGCTCGTAGCTGACCTCACTACACACTTAGACTGGCTTCCTGAGTGAATATCTGGATGTCTGAATGTCCCTCTGAATCTATTAATGTGTCTCTACCGAATGCGTGAATTCTCGAGTGCCCCTCTGACTTCTGTACTCTAGTTTTTCTACTACATCGCCACGCCTTTCGCTAAATTAAATTCCCTCGTATTTTATCTATTTTCGTGTTGTACTTTCATAATTGGTTATCCTAAAATTATTATTTATAAATAAGTTCTCCTGATTCGTTAACTTTTATCCGAAGACCATTGGCTAGAATTATTCTTTCCCCCCTGATCTAACGTCTTCCCACGAACTTGAATTTTCCCAGAACAAGCTGTCATAAATTTCGGCCCTTTCCTTACATTCTGATTTCTATTGAAAATCTTTTGCCTTCCTTAGTCTGTTGATTTCTAAATGTTCCCGGAGATAACGCACGTGTTTTCGGCTTTCCTGTAATAAAACATTTTCGTCTCCGTTCTGACATTTTCATTTTCTCTTAAAATATTTTTAAGTCTGACTTTGTTAAATACTGTCCCGTTACGGCCACATGTTTCTCTTATTGTCAACTCCTAAGTATTTCCCGGGTAGAAGGTTCGTGACCTAACAAAAGATAGTTTACCCTTTCTTCAGCCTTGTCTAAGGAGCGGTCAGTCAGTGGAGAGTCAGGTACATATTCGTCTTTTTCACAGATTTTACACAAAATGTATACAAAACTCTTTTGTATGTTACAAATTACAAATTATTTCTATTTCTATTATACCTATCTCTAAATGATTTTCTTACACCTATACATAACAATTATCCTTATAAAATATAATGCCTTTATAAATATAACTCTGTAGCCTCAGGTTATAAAATTAATATAGGCAGCATTATTTCCTGCTTCAATAGTTAACTTAAAAATGTATCCAATAAACGCAAGGCTGCAATCATAATAGACACGAACCCAGTTCTAATAACACCAGATTGCCAACAAGAAAGCAAACCTATATCTAAAATGAATTTCTTAATACTGTCGTTTTGTACTAGTCAAATTAATGTAATTTTGAAAATAATTGAATTTAAAACATTTCTGATTTAGTTTTAAGCATGTTGAAGCTATATAAACTATTTAGAAACACAAAACCAAGCAATATGTTTTCAAAATTATAGAATGAAAATATTTTACAAGTAGGTATTTATGTAAAATATTTAAATTTATAGAATAACAATAAAAACAAATATAAATTATTTGTTTCTTAATATTTTATATCTATAATAACCCCAAAAGTTATATCAAACTCAATTTTCTCACTAAACATTAATGTTTCAAATATTTTGATTATTTAGAAATATTATAAACAATAATGGTGGGAAAATATTGATACTGCACTATAAGTAGAAATAATAAAATAACAATACCCATTTGTAAAAGATATATTTGAGACATATATTCAGTTTTACTTTAGAAGACTATATCAAGAATGTTGAAATAAGAGGAAAGCTAAATATTTTATATGAGCAAAAAAAAAAAAAAAAAACAGAGTAAAAAAAAAACTGAATGGAACTTGCTTTCCGGATGCATAATGAAAGATTTGGGAAATAGATCTTGAAATATCGACCTAAAAGCGAGATGTATAAATAGATGCCGTTGGGAAGAATTCTACTGAAGAAAAACAGGTCAACTTAGTCTATCTTGAATGATGATAAAGAACGTTGGAAAATATTATCTTTTGCATGGCATTTCGAAAGATTCTACTCCATTAATATGAACAAAATTTTATGAAAGTTTATTTATGAATCACATTCATAGAAAATGTGCTATTTTTAATTATCAATCCTACCTTTCCCCAAATAGTCTAAATCTTCTTACTTTTTAAACAGAGTACTGTGGCTTATTTTGTTACAATGTTCCGCAAAATTCAATTCTAGTGTGAACATTTTTATTTAAATTTTGGACCCTTACTTTTTGTTTGGTCAGTCAAATAAGCTGCTCTTGCCATTATACAAAATTTAATTTGGGTGTGGGTCTTATTTTCTATGAACGGCATTAATTTATTCATATCTATTATACCATTTTAAAGCCCCAAAGACTTAAATGTCATTACCTTTATCTGAAATTAAGTATAGAGCAAACCAACCAACTTTACCCTGCAGGCCATCGAACCCGAGCCCAATTCACAAATGGACACGTTTGAGCTAGGAGATGAATAGTTACTATATTTTCCTTCGTAGATGAGTTTAGTACCCTTTAACTTCTAATAACGGTTAATGTTTACACTGAGAATGTATGCGAAATAAGCATGTTTTGTACCTTTATTCGGTGTTTCATATTATAGTAGAACAATCGGTAGTGCAAGGCTGGTCAATAAAGGTTGATTATACTTTTTTGACAAAATACTTTTACTCATCCTCAACATTTTGATGGCTTTTCTCAAAATATTCTCTGTTGGATGCAATACGTCTGAACCAGCCTGTCTGCCAGTCACAAAGACATGGTGGAAATCTTTTTTTTTTTTTTTTCAGAATCGCCACCGCAACATTCAACAACGTTTCTAATGCAAGATGAGGGACACGCTTCACATTGAATTTTGTGAGATATTTAGCTACGACATTTGATATGCTTGGCCATGCATATCGCCGTTCAGCATTTAGCTGGTTGCACGGAAAAAGAGCATTTTTGAGTATAATATAACCTTGCAGAGTTCAATAAGATTTCTATTTAGTACTGCCCAGCTACGGTTGTGTGTACAGGTACGATATTATGGATATCATTGCTTGAATACTGTAAAATAAAACGACCATAACGCACCCAGCAGGAGCACGCACTTTTAATATTTTTTAATTTTAATTCAGATTTCCACATAGAGCTTTGCTTTCGGAATCAAAATGATGTAGTCAAATTTTATCAGCAGTTACTACCTTTGAAAGAAAATTCGCATCTTTCTGTTAAGATCATCTTCAACTGCTTGCAAAACTTGCGCGCGAATCGAGAATTAGCAGTCTTGGCCCCCAGTGTACAAATCATGTCTCATGTGTTAACTTTTCAAATTATCAAAGTAAATGTGGTACTTAATGACATTTTCAAAATGTGTTAAAGTGTTCTTAATGTTATACAACGATTCCTTCATTAAATCAACGGCGGTGTTAAACTCGTCTTCTGTTGTAGCGCAAACGGGAGCGCCGCGCCCACCTTCTTTGTAAATTGATTCCCTCCCCTCTTTAAACATTTTAAACAATCTTTGAGCTGTGCTAAATGGGAAAAATATGCACATGCTTCCTGTAAAATTGCAAAGGCCTCAGCTGAAACCAGCTCAATTTTTCTGTAGGCGGAACTATATATGTCTCAAATTGGAAACCGGAGGTGACAATAATGGCACAAGTACCACGTGTACATTAAGCTAATAGAATATAGCACAGTTGAATATAGAAGCGATAAACTATGCGCGTAAAAAGTATGATCCTTTCTTTTCTTCTTCTTTATTGAACAGCCCTCGCACATAAATCAAGAGCATATTACACGATGTTTAAATTGTGCATTATTTCAATAAAACTTTAAAATATTTTGAATTACTAAAATTACAAAAATACAAGGTATTTTGTCTCTAGTTCTTCCTCAAACGTCTCTGTTTTTATTCCTTTGAATTAATCGGAGCTATACAGCAATCAATACAGAAAGTTCATGAGACTAAAAACATGATGGATAATTAAGGTCACGGAAGAAAATGGGTTGAGAATTTGCCTCATCTGTGATGAGCAGGAACCTGGATACATATACTGGCGGAATATAAAGATAGGTACACAAGAGTGGAGGGGAAAATATCGAACAGAGGGAGATGGACAAACTGAGCTCTGCTGATAGGCAGAGAGATAGAGAGAATAGGTAAATTTCTAATGAAACACAGCTCAGATCTGAAAAGACAGATAATAGAGAAAGGGGGGGTAGGGAATTGAGTGAATCCAGCTGTGTATATCTATGTGTGAGATATTCCTACTCTTAATTTTTATCTATCTTTATTTTTATATCATTTCTTTTTTAGTTTAATTTAATTTTATTGTATTGTTAAACATATATTTTATAATGGAATATTTAATATTCAATTTAATATACTGTATGAAATCAAACACATCAAACTATGCGTACCGTCTATTGAACCGCGCACTTAATGAGGTTTTATTGTAATGATGCCAATTTAATAAATATAGTGCTACTACTTATTCCTTTGATTTACATTCTATCCTCATACTCAAGTGCACACGTTTTCATTTTTGTTTTCCCAACATGATTTTCTTTAAGAGTTTGTTTATTGTTTTACACTCTCTACTCTACTCTGTTCTGAACTTTGCTGGCAGATAGGAAGGAGGAGGAGGGAGTAGGTAAATTTTTAAACAAAGTGAGACAACTCAGATCGGAAGATGCAGGCAGTCGGGAAGGGAAATTGGGGAACATGAGACACCTAATTTTTTGTTATTTGTACATATATGTAAGGAAGGGAATTTATTTACTTGGGTACTGTTTTCTTTTATGTTTATATTACTTAATTTTTCTCTTATTATTTATATTTATTATTTTTCCATTTATTTATTTTTTATTATATAAATGTTTCGTATTTTAAAGTTAAATATTGTGAAATATCATATATTTCCTAATGTATTGGAAAAACAGGTACGGTTCCATGACCCGAGCGAAATGGACGAGTTAGATTTGTAACAAATATATTTTGTAAGTGAATACACTAAAACCTCCCCTTTAACCGTTTCAGAAGCAAGTAAATAATATGTGATACAATGACACATTTCCTGAATACCTGAGGCACGTTTTTTCCTGAAAAAACTAACCATTAAATCAGCTGAAGAAAGAAACACATCAGAGGGAGTAAAGTACGTGACCTTAGTAGCCTGAGAGGGCTACGTGAAAAATCCTTTAAGCTACAAATATAACTGAAGTTCGCAATGATTTCATATGGATATTCTACTGGAGATATAAACGCTGGGTAATTATATTTAAACTTAGGTATAAGTCTAGTTTCTTTGAAACTTTGTAACTTGCAAATCTATTACCATCAAAATCCCTGTACAGCCAAAACCTTAATGCAAGACAGGAAAGCTCATTTAGGGCATTAAGCTATATGGCACACAGATTATAAAACTTATGTTGAAGGGAACTGGGTAAATGTTTACAAACTACCGTCTGTCGCTATAACGCGCCTGTCCTTATTAGGTTCAAATCTCTTTAGGGTATAAGCTTCCGTCTCTCAAGAGTTTTCAAATGCTTCCATCCACTTAGCCCATTCGTCAGTGTCCCTCGTATATGAAAACGTCGTAAGCAATATGTCACCTTCCAGTCCAATTTATAGACATAGATAATGTGTGTCACACCCTTTCAGCGTTACAGGCATAGCACAACATCCCATAAATTTAAAGTGTTTTTAAGTTTAAAGAACCTACTGAAATATTAGCAAAATTCTGGAGTGTATAACCAATTTTAAACTCCTGGGAGATATTTAAGTGGTGTGTATGTTGCTTTAATAGGTCTAGGAGAGAAAATCTCAAGAGTTATAGAGTTTGAATTTCACAAGGAATATATCACTGTTGTCTTTTACTACTACCTTTTGTCATTTCCTATTATGCATAAACAGTATTGTATAAAGAAAACTTAAAACTTTTTATTTCACCTTACTTTTTAAGTATAATATTCAACCTTTATATTAATATATATAAATGGACAATAAAGTAACACTATGAACAATGTAACTAAAATAACTAGAGAAGTAGAAAAAGAATAAAACACTTAGAAGTTCTCAGATTTTTATCGCTATATCCAGAATTTTTTGAGTTTTTATAAAGACTTCTTCTTGTCTCAGAAGAACTCAAACGTTCGAGAAAAGCAATAAAAAAAAACTGTGAATTTCTAAGTGTTTTATCCTTAGCTCTGATTATATGTATGTGTATATATATATATATGTTTATATATACTGATAACAAAATATATTGTTATTGGTTTTATAAACATATCTTATTTAAGATGCGCTGTTCTTGCACGCGTTTTCACTGTGCCTAATACCTTCCCACTCTCTCCCAATTCTTTTCGCTCTTATCCACGTTAGGAAAGCTTTACTCACCCGCCCTTCATTTCTCTTGGATGCGATAGGTAAAACGTTTCTGGAAGATGTGGTTTAATATTTCTGGTTAGTTTGCTCCTTTCTCAGTTTACTAATCAACAGATAGCTTAGAGACTGGAGAGGGGTCAATAGTATTTTGCTTTTGTTTTAGTTTGGTAACTGTGTTAACATTTTATTTTGTTATACATGCCTTTATAAAGATTAGCTTTGAGCTTCGTTATATTTTATTTGTGCAGTAGGAACTTATATTGTGACGTCACATCCTTGAAATTTCAGGGTAGCAGTACTGCCCTTACTCTTCCTGAATGTGAGATTTTTATATATTTTTAACTCTGTTCATTCCTTTAAAATTTAAAAGGAATATATTTTATACATTTGATATATTTTATTTGACAATTTAAAGATTTTGTTTTTAAAAGTTGCATTACTGTTGTCGTTTGACGCGAGCACCATTATTCAGGGTTGAAAGCAATTTTGTATGTGAACTCTATTTCTGGCTTACTGTTGAATAAATTAGACTACACTTTGAATTTATCCTTCTCCCCTACTGGAAAGTAGCTTTCCTACCGCCACATCCTGGAGATTTTATTTCATCATTGAACTAGTATGGCATCAAATGGAAGGTGTCAAATTACAAACAATAAAAGATACTTTTGTAGCAGAAAATAGTGACTGGTTTTAAAGATTGGAATTAGGAGTTTCCAGTATTTCAGGTGCTTGGTACGAATGCACAACAGAAACCATGCTGCAAAGTTTATTTTGATATTATCATTATAATATAAAAGTGTGGATTGTTATTTAACAGTGGGATTATTGACTTAGTGATATGATCATTTATTCTGTGAAATAGTGAAACAGTGCATTCGGTATGTAGTCAGTGGCATAAAACTAAATGTCGAAATGGTAAACTATTGAAAAGGGTCAGCGGTAAGGCACAAAACCTAAATGAAACGCTCTAATTTGGCCCAAGTGTCTAAAACAAATCTTTGTCCTAATCAAAGAGTGAATATGGCAGTTGTAAATACAGTGTATGAGTTAAATATGGGTGCACTTGCCTGACACTTTCTCCGTACTCTTTGGCGCAACACTCTCTGGGGGAAACAAAACATTTCATATATTAAATACGACCGGACGTATTTATAGTATGTAAGATAGAGCTGTCATGTTCTTTTACATGATAAATAGAGATAATCCACTACTTCCATACAACTGCTACATACCACGACGACAACTAATAATAAAAAAATAATAATTACAATCATAATGAATCTAGAACTAAAATTAAATGAAATTATATTTCTCATTCAAAAATTATCGCTCTACATTGCTTCTTTTAGAAACAGAGAAGCTAGGCATAACACAATAAACAGACGGGTTTTCCTTTGTTTTTAATAAAGCAATACCGGTCCTTCCATTCACTGTTAAAGCTATAATTTCTTTGCAGTTCTCAGTACAGCTATGTTTAAAATATAATCGATTAATAATTAAATAATTTTTAGTTTAAAAAATAATGAAAAATACTTAAAACATGTTGGATATACAATTTATCATAACATAAGACACTTAAACGTATTTCACAAGCAATACTGAATGTTCACCTTAAAGCAAGGAACTTGGAACATTCCTATTGTAAGACTGTTATAAATCCTTTGTTCATTATTTGCGACACAGTTTTGTTCGGATTAAAGTTATTTTGAGGGAAAATTGGGTGTCCCAATGTCGCCTTAGTTAAACTCTACCATGGTAGATAGTTATGGCACTGCAATAAAGTGAAGCATAAGGAAGCGGCAGCTTTAACAAATTTCCTGAGCTTGAGAAAGGTGCTTTTAAAGAAAAGTAATAAGCTTCACTCATATGAAAATTCTTTAAATATTATTTAAATTTTAATTTGGAAGTTAGATGTGAAAAACGCCATAAAAGGACATCGCTGGCGCTGATGTATGGGGTCAATGAAGAAGAAAATAAAGAGAAGCCATCTACAGAATTAAAGGTTGGACACGTCGTAATACCATCATCCTCAGGAACAAGCCAAAAAGAGAAACTGCAGGAACTCTGTCGTAGATTTGCTGTAATCAGTGGTTATCAAAAGAACTTCAATGAATTATCAAAGCATTTCAAGTGTTTGGTTTGCAATCATAAATGAAAACATTTTTTTTTTGATTGATTTATTTATGGACCCTCTTTAACAGCTTAGGTCATCAGCGTCCCATTCAACTCAGGGCGTGAAACGGCCGACAAATTTTGCTCAGAGGCCTCTCTTTCAGGCTTGAGGTTCTTTTTCGTGCCGTAAATGTACCACACGGGACCCACGGCTTTACTTCCCTTCCGAAGGAAACCATACTTAGGATTTTTACGCCCCGAAAAAATCCATCGGTCCTGGCCGGGTTCGAACCCGCGATCTTGGGTTTAGGTAAGCATGTAAGTAGTATGGTAAGCACTACACCACCAGGACCGACAAATGAAAACAGAACTTACTACAAATTGTTTCAATTTTATTAATTTAGCTAATACTAACAAAACACGAAATTATGCCTAACACTAGAAATTGTGTTTGCAATCTTGGTAACAGTTGCTCACATAAATATATCAACACATTGTTCTGAAATATTTTGAACAATAATTAAGTAGCATCATTGTTTACAATACATTAACCTGTGCTTTACAGAAATTTTAATATCACGAAATGAGCCGAATTTGCCCTATAGTATAAGTGATGAGTGTGATATTAAAAAGAAAATTGTTCTGAAGAATAAGAAGGGTAATAAATAGAAATAAAGAAATCATTAAATAAAACAGTTATATAAGAGAGGAAAGAACGAGTAGGGGGAGATATATAGTTCTGGCAAATATTTATACAGATATTACAGCATTAATGCCTTTTTTCAAATAAAACTAAATATTACTTCATGCTACAATTTTCAACACTTAAAATCTCTCATTGTCATGTTATTTTCAAATAAAATGTTACTTATAATTACAGTTAATTATTATGATATATTTTGCAAATTTATACAGACCTTTAGTGAAAATCTGAAAGAAAAATAAAAATTAAACCAATATCTAAACATAAAAGTAATGTATTACAATAAATGCGAAGCATTAATAATGTCAATAAGTATTGTTGAGCTCTCTTCAACTAATAAGAAAATGTTTCAAAATGAATGCGAATAAGCCATGCCCAAAAAAAAAAAAAAAACATTTATAAAAGTTTATTTTTTTTTAATAATACGTTCTATGAGTAAAAGGTATCTAGCAAATTCCTGGAAAATGTTCTTTATTGTAACAATAATAATTTATCTACAATAGATTACGCAAATTGAATGAACATTCCCAAAATTTGAACACTAAGCGGGAACACTCTAAAGAGAACGTTAGTCGAGTGTCTTGTTACCTTAAATTTTTTTATTTTTCTTAAGAAAAGTATTCTGCATAAGAACTCTAGTAAGAGGAACGCAATATTGTCGTATTCGCCAGTTCATTTAACTACGTCGACTCTCTTCTTATTTACATTGCTGAAATTTGTTTTCCTATCTATTTAACCTTGTGATAAGCTTATTGAGCCGGAGTTGCGGTTATCTTGGTGGCTTTTTTCGAAAGAGGCGACTTTTTAACGAGATCTTCCTAGTCTCGTGGAGACTATTAAGTAGCTCTTTAACTGTAGAAGTAAGTGTGGATAGGAGGTTAGAGCTGTATTAGATGTAATTGCATATAGTACATAATTTTCAGTGATACCGTTGTGGCAACTCGACAGCTCTTGATTTTTCAGATATGTATATCGAATATGCATATCTTTGGAAGGTAGTTCTTGATATATTTACGATAATTATTAGTTAGCTTTACAATGATGCCTTCTTCAGGCTCCCAAGTTGCTTTCTTCCAAGAGCAGTGCTACTATATTTTGATTTTATTTTACAGTGTTTACAATGTCCGTTTACAAACTTAAGACTATATGATTCAAAACTAATTGTTTAATTCTTTGTCATCAGCACACCCTTGCAGGCTCTTGTAAGCTTTTACATCATCATTTGACGTTACAATAGTGTAACAGGATTTGTTTTTACCACTAAACTTTTGCATGGTATTTCAGCTGCATTCATCTCCATTGCAATGAAGGAATATTATTGAAGTTAGGAAACTTTCAGTATAAGGTCTAATAATTGAAAGGATATTGAATATTTTAGTCAGCACTCAGCAATTATCAATCAAGTTTTACAAGAACTAAAATTTAATTTTGAAATTGCAGTTGTGAAAAAAATAAAAGAAAAAGAGAAGGGATTGCCTGGTTTCATTTGGAAGTGTGGGGTTTGAGAAACTGTAGATTACACTTTCTCATGTCTGTACTATATGTGAGGTAGGGAAGATGCAATTACATGTCCGACTTGAAGAAGATACTGGAGAGATGGCTAGCGATTATGGGGGGAGAGGACTTTATCTGACAAGTAAAACATTATGCTGCATGTGTACCATTATCTATTCAAATAGTTTAAAGTTTGTCCATCTCTTTGCGTTGACAAAAGAAGAATATTAACACTGAACAGTTGAGCGTTATCAACACATTCCTCTGATTAGCCATCTGTCAAAAATTTGCGGTTTTTAGTTTTTATTTATTTGGTTTATTTACGGACGCTCTTTAACATCTCAAGTCATTAGCGTCCCATTCAATTCGAGGCGTGAAACGATCGATCAATTTTGCATAGAGGCATCTTTTTTCAGGCTTGAGGTGCTTTTACGTGCCGTAAAAATACAAACATGGGACCCAAGACCCAAGACTTTACTTCGCTCCGGAAGAAATCCATCGACCCTGGACGGGATCGAACCCACGATCTTGAGTCTACAAGCAGGAGCGGTTACCGCTAGACCACCAGAAAAGACTTAAAAAAAATATTTGAGAAAAAAATGGAAACATTTGTGAAATTGAGGCAAATAAACTTTGCGAGTTTCTACGGAAAACTAAGTTCATGAACATGGATTGTTGGAATATGATTGTTGAATAATATGAGTGAATATTAATAGAGTAGAATAACAACATTGAACTTATGATTGTATATATGAATATGGGTCTAATCTTTTGTGTTCCAGTAGGTAACTACTGGATTTGAACTTGTTTAAATTTATTTATATAATATTTTTGTTGTTTCTTAATTATTTTATTTTGTGTTGTTGGTTATTTCTGAATGTGCTCGTAGATAATTACCAAGATCAGAATATGTACACGTCCATTACTTTGTAATTTACTTAGTACTAAATAAGGCATATTCATATTCCAGGTTTTGTATTCTTCATTTTAGGAATTCAATATTTTTTTCCTCCTGTTAACAAATGACACAAAACATTGACAGTACTTCAAAGCTTACCCCAAGACCAGCAAGTACATCTGTAACTATATCAATGCCATACATTTACTTTAATGTCGTGTTCCACTGTATGCTAACAGTAATTTATCAATATCTACATTTGTGGCAATGCATACCAGTTGAACATTAGTCGCAATTTGCTTCAATACATTGTCACGAATGGTCTCATTTTCTCTTACGATGTTTGCATTATACGAGGAGGCACTAATTATTGGCACACCATTGATATGCAAGAAATGTTTCAGTCTAACAAGGCATTTTATAAGGCGAAAAAGTGTTAATCATTTTTCTATTTACTTTGAATAGGGGTAGATTTGAACTGCCATAAGATACTCTAAGCATCGTGTACTTTTCATTACACACCTACCACATTATGTACATATAACTGTTATCTTAGAAAGAAAACTCATCAATTCTGAATTTTCAAATCCCTTCCGCAACAAATGGCACATTTTTTCTATTGTGTATACATTGCCAGAAATTTATACGAATCAAAATATATTTTAGAGCGGTGTTTTTACATTCACTTTCAACTCTAATACCCTCACTCATTTCAGATGGAATATTTTTCTTTATGAAGCATACACAGTATTTACAGGCGCTACCGTTGAAAAGGTCTGTAATTCTTTCAACGAAGCAGATTGCGATAGGCCTTAGTGTAATGTTAATGCATAAACACTTTTTTCTTTTTGTGGGTCTCTTGTCTTTAATACTTGAAACAGTTCCTACTATGGTCCGCCCCCACTGAAATTTACAATGTTGAAGCCTAGTCATCATATTTTGTGAATATTAATTAGTAATAAAAATATTATGTTGATGAATGTGTATCATGACGTATAATTTAATGTGCTAATTGTATGTCATCAAAAGAGAAAGTTATCCGTTGTAACTATCTACGGTAGCTCAGCCAGAGACAAGGCCAAGGGAAGTCATAAACCGCTATTAAAAAAAAAAAAAAAAAAAAAAAAGGAAAGGAAAGTGTATGGCACTTCTTAAAAGACCTTCCATTGTCAAGGGTTAAAAAATTCCAGACTTTCCAATACGTTAGGGCATTTGTACAGCCAATTTTAAGCCAATCAATGTAAATAAATATTTTAAACTCTCAAAAACGGCGGGTGGCATGCGTTTGGTGAATTTCAACCAGCCTGTAGTAGATCTATATTTTGAATTTTATGGCAAAGCGCGAAACTTGACCCCCTTTTGTCTTGGTGAAGCAAATTTGAATCGAATATACAGAGGCGTTTGCTCCTCTGGGGCATGAGTTCCCAGTTCGCTCCATTTTGATCAGTTCTTATCATCAGTGCAGTTACGCGAATAACTTCTACAATCGATGCGGGTACTACGATAAGTTCTACTTCGGACGCAGTTCTCAGTTTCGTCTCCTTGGAAGTCGGGGCAGCTAATTTATACTCGGCGTAGTTAAGTCCTACCGTACACAGAACACCAGAGAACACGAAAGATTTTGCGAATAATGTATTACCATTCATAAGATCTACTCATCGCATGATTATTAACACAATTATTAATATCCTCTCCCAATTCAATTGAACTCGATTCACAAAACTACAGAGCAGAATTCTGAGACATTGTCATCATGCGTTGACAACAACACAAGGGCGACCAATAGTCCATTAACGATACGCTGCTACAAAATATGGCGATCGACAACTAAATTCCTTCATTATTGGTGACCAATCTGTCATCAACGACTAATCCGCTTCAAAATTGGCGCCCAACTTGGGGCAAACAAAATAAAATTGCGTCATTCTTTTATCAACTAACATGCTCATGTTGTTATACAGGTTTATATCATTGTTTTATTAGGCTCGCCCTATATCGGAAACACTTCTACTTACCCATAAACGCCTTTTATGAACAGGAAATATATGTTTCACTGTTTTCACAGAAAGACAGTAAAACATCAACAAATATTCAATATGAGCATTCAAAAACAAAAAACACGCACAGGACACGACACCCAAGGAAGATACAGAATGGATCAAAATTGACTCTCGAATGCTGATTTTAAATTTGCATAGCTTAACAAACACACCATAAATTTCCTTCTACAAATAAAGGCTGAAAAATAAAATAGGCAAGCCGTGGGGGCATTCAAAGGGCCTACGTAGGACCTGTTGTAAGAATGCTGAGGAAAAATAATGTGATCTTTTTAAGTAGAAAGTATGAAAGATTTAATTAGTTAATTAACAAAATGCATTACTTTCCACAGTGTATGCCAACATTAAACAGATACACCATAAAACGCAGAACCTTGTGGATGAAAGAAAATTTACAAGGGTCACTAGCTATACTCATTTTTTCAGTCTTGCCAATTTCGCGGGTCCGCCCCACGTGCAATTGGCCGCATTTGACCAGTTCTGCAATTCTCGTCTCGTTCCACGTTTGAAAGCCCGCCGGAGAACCGGATGGGAGGCCAGTGTGAGTTTAACTCTGGGTTGTTCCTCCGAGAAAAACAGTAAACCAAATTATTACATTTACGTTTTGAAAGACCGCGTGAAATTAAAAACTGCCGAACAGCGGAGAAGTAAAGATTGCTGAAGTTCGCAAAGGTTGCTCTATTTGCAATATTTTCCAAAAACATGGCGCGTATACTCCAACCTATCTATTTGTGTGATTTCACTTTCTTGGGCCAGTTTTATAATCACTGATCATTTAAATTATAAAAGGGAAACGATTCATTGATAGAAATAAAGTGAACGGCAACTCGATGGAGACCACTATGGGTGGCGAAGGTCGTTCTGTGAGCGGGAAATCTGGGACCGTCCTCCCCGACTGAGGTTTCTTCCGGGTTTTCCTCAGTCCACATAATTGGCAAAGGCAGGAAAGCTACCCTAAACTTAGGCTTGGAACGTTTTCTTCCTTTATAAAAATAAACTCCTTTCCCCGTTTTATCATTTCATCTCATGTTCAAGTTATCAATTTCCACCCCCTGTGATGCCTCAGTAGCTAAAATGGCGTTAAACAACATTAAAAAAAAAACCTCGATGGAGGACCTCCTCCGTTGACTGCCTGGAAATCCGGCGGTCCCGGGTTCGAATCCCGCCAGACCACTGCCTGGATACTGTTTTTTCAGGGAGTTTTTTTTTCTTGTAAAGTTGAATGCCAGATAACTTGAAACAATGTGACACTCACTTCATTAAACATTCATTTCACTCTTTAGACCTTCAATGCTGTATGTAAACATACAGGGTGTCTCAAAATTAGGCCAACAAATTTTGGGATTGAAATTTTTGTTAAGGAACCGATTTCCGCCAAATTACGTTTCAGTGCAACACTACTTTATGTCATTAAATTTGTTGATTTTACAGAAGGTGATTTGGGTAATAAGTTACATGAAAATTAATTAATAAATTTAGTAAAAAATCATTAATATTACAGGTATTTATTTGATCCAAAAATACAGAAAATAAAAACAAATGGGGGCTGAACAAACTTCAGTGTTGAATTATCAGTAGGGAAGGTTACTTTACTGTATTCGCATCATTACAGCAAGCACTGGAACACACGTCCATTGACTTTTGGACAAAGAATGCGTCGATATACTCCTTCAAAGACGCCAGACTCCCGGGTTTCATTTCGGGTGGACTATGCATGCTACAAAGTCTTTGGAATCAACAGCAGATTTCATATGTCCCCACACAGAGGAGTGAGGTCAGAAGAAAGCGGTTGCCAGTAACGGGCCTACCTAGACCTATCCGGTGATAAAAGAATAGCTACTTCATTCTCAAAATGAGCTGGTGTCCCTTCACATTGAAACTACAATCTTTGACTGATATATCACGTTAAGTACAAGAAATTAACAGACTGCCTAGATGAATAATACAGAGCGCAGGGAATGAACAACAGCAGCAGACTTCGACAGCCCCAGAGACACGACTCGACCTTGAGCTGCATAAACAAGCTCGTGCGGACACACAACCTGTTAGATCAAAACAAAAGGCACCAGTGCCAGCGGTGGAACAATAGTCTGAGCAGACTAGTCTAATACAATTACTCTTGGGCAGGCACGTTACAGATCACCAATAGTCTGAGCAGACTAGTCTAATACAATTACTCTTGGGCAGGCACGTTACAGATCACCACGGCAATGTTCGATCCACTTGTAGTTTTCACTCTCCTTCCAGTCTCATCCAATTGCTAGTAGCTATCGTAGTCTTGCATTGAAATAAGTATTTGTAGCCCAGAGATTCCTTAACAAAAAGTATTTCAAATATCCGAACACAAAGTTTGTGGATTTAATTTAGAGACACATTATATATATTCGTCATATTTCATATAATTATAGTTGGATTATGATAGTGATATTATTTTTTTGCTTATTTCATTAATATGAAAGCTGTCTGAATAATTATGGCCTCGAAAATAGGGACCGTGCATTTCGCAATATATTTGTTGTGTAGGATGGTGCATCTGTAAGTATTCATTAGTGCTATAACATGTTTACAATCTCATGTTCCTTAATCATAACTAGATGAACGTTTGCTTATATATAAAGAACTGACATGTCATCCCATATTCTTCCAAAAGCCCAATTTTGAATTTTGGACCGTGTAAACTATTATTTACAATACATGCATAAATATCTCACAAATACAGGGAGTGCCAAAAATATATACACATTTTTACAATAAATATATATTTAATTATTTCAAAGTTGGACTGAAAAGCAATATTAATGTGTAGCGATGTTCTGTAAACAGATGTGACTCATGTATATTATAATAGCGTTGCTATATGGCAGGTAAATCAACAATGAACAAATGAAGCCAATATTATCGTATGGTGTTCTGTAAACAGATGTGACTCACATTACGTTAGGCTAGCGTTGCTACAACAACAGGAAGACAAGATTATCGTTTGAAAAACGGAAAGCAATTTTGAAGTCGTATTGGAAAACCGAGAATGTTGAAGTTCAAAGGCAAAGGAGACGTGTGTACAGTACAGAACTGCAAACACTAGTAACAATTGCACGCATTCGAGACAAATTTGAGACTCCGGCACCATATACCGTAGAAAACCAGCTACAGTGACAGCACTTCGGGAAGAAATTGAAATGGCATGCGCTGCAATCGCTGAGGATACTTTCGCAAACGTTACTCACTCAGTAGTTCAACGTACTCTGAAGTGTATCGATGCCGATGGTGAGCATTTTGAGCCACTGTTGTAAGTGTAAAAGTCTAAGACGATTAGTGCTCATCATTTTCTGTTTGTGTAAATTCAGTTTTCTTATGTTAACACAGTGTTTTCTTTACTTGAAAGGCGTATACATTTTTGGCACTCTATGTACATTAATAATTGTAGAAAGACTATTACTGCTTACTGTATAGAATAAATCTAATTTTAGTTTGTCTTTGTTTCCACAGGAAATATTTAATTCTTGCATTGCTTTGAAAGCACGTTCTGAGCAATTGTAACGTCTTGGTACATTTAGTACGGAACGCTCATGCTTCCATTGGTTGCTTCATGTGGCGTTTTGATGTATCAGTCGCTAGCATTTGATTACTAAACCAACAGTCGCAGGCATTTTAAAATTAAGTTTTTCTTAAATGAATGCAGAAAAGTGAGAATGGCTCATGAATTTCACCTTGTACTGCTGATGAAGTTGAAGTTTTTGAAATATAATCAATGGTAAATGCGTTTTTTTCCCCATCTTAAACAATCTTAACACTTGTGTTAAACGGTACAGAAAATTCATGCCACCTAGCTAGCCAGACTTTTCGAGGATAGCTACAGTTCTATTCATAAACTGTGATTTTAAATCTTCATAGATTTCTACACATATTTTGGACTTTCTTTAAACTTTTCCACTGTTCACCCCTTTCTTCCTTTGATCTCTGTTCCAAGAAAATTGTATATTTAAAGGAATATTTTGCATTTTTTCTTCTGCTTAAGATTAGTAAGGCACACTTCATCTGTACGGTTTCTGGGATTTTACTTGTTATTAGTCCAAATATCTTTATAATACTTGTTGTTTCACATCTAATGTGTTCTACAGAGAAGAAAAGGCATACCACACAATGTTTAAAATACTAATGAATAACAATACTTATGAATTCTACACACTACTATGTGTGCCTTCTACCAATATATCTAAACAGTACCGCCACGGATGGCCGAGGTCGTTGGGGCGCGGGAGCGGGAGGTCTGGGTTCGAATCCCGGTAGAATCGTACCCCATAATTGGGTTTTTTTCCAGATTTTTCTCAGTACTCATAAACGGCAAATGCCGGGGAAATACCCTAAACTTAGGCCTGAAACGTTTCCTTCCTTAAAAAACCCTTTCCTAATATATCATTTCATTTCATGTACCATCAGTGTCCACCGCCTGTGGTGCCTCAGTAGTAAAAACGGGCGTTAAATACTATTAAAAATCTGAACAGTAACGTTAAATATATTTTAAGTTTGTTTCTATTGGCGGATGACATTTTAAAACTGGGTGGAATTAAGGAATTTATATTTTATTTTAGACAAAATTTCACCGGTTTATGACAAAGAATGTATATTTCGTAAAAAAAGTAGAAAAAGCTATATTCATATGAATTATAAAGACATTCTTTGTAGTATTTTATTTAATGCAACTTTCTAAAACAGAAGCGTTATGGATATTTCATAAAATGGAGAACCATGCACCGACATAGTTCGATATAACGCTAAAGAAAATTCATGCCAAATTTACAAAAGTGTTTCAGAGCTCTTCTTCATTAAAATGAGATGCTGTGTTTAAAAATGACAGTACCAACCCAAATGAATTTGTCTAAAAGGTGCAACAGCGGTAGAAGTTCCTGTACAAAAACATTATGTGCGAGATAAGTTGCACAATATTTCTAAGGTTATAGGCATTACAAAGGAATTTGTAAGTTTATGTTTTACATGAAGAATTGCATGTGTAAAAAGTTTACGCAAAATGGGGTCACCTTTGCTAACAGCAGATGAAAAACGCATTCGAATGAAAATGTCGCAACAGTGCTTGGAACATTAACAGCAACAGAAGTGATAGATACTGTGCGTCGTTTTACAGTGAATGAGATTTAGGTGCAACATCGCACAAAATGGAATCACCAAACAATGCGAACAGAGTCGGAGCGTCAAAGGAGACAGGGTCTGTTCCGTCTGCAAGAAAATTATGGCATCAGTTTTTTGGGACGATAAAAAAAATTCTTTTTCATCTGCAGGAACTGAAATGGCATCAGTCTTTTGCGACGATAAAGAAATTCAGTTCCATTTGCAGGAACGATTATGACATCAGTCTTTTGTGACGATAAATAAATTCTGTCCCATCTCCATGAAAGTTATGGCATCAATCTCTTGGGACAATAAAGAAATTCGGTTCCATATGCAACAGGAACTGAAATGGCATCAGCCTTTTGGGACGATAAAGAAATTCGGTTCCACCTGCAGGAACGATTATCATATCAGTTTTTTTTCGGACGATAAAGAAATTCGGTTTCATCTGCAGGAACGATTATGGCATCGGTCTTTTCGGACGATAAAGAAGCAAGAACGGCTATAGCATCAATCTTCTGGGACGATAAAAAAAGCAGTTCCATCTGCAGGAAAGTTGTAGCATTAGTGTTTTGGGACAAGAGAATAATTTTACTACTGGTTATATTCAGAACCTAAGATTACTATTCCTGTCTTTTAAATCAACCTGACGAAAAGTTACAGTTTGCAGAAGAAAAACGTTTTTCATGAAGACAATGCACCCTGCTCATAAAATGTTTCAGCAATGAAAAGTTAAAAGAGAGTTGTGTAGGAACTGTTGAAATATTCAAACTGTTGCCCATGTATTGCTCTTTTTTGATTTTATCTTCTTCCTAATCTCAAAGGATTCTTCGTCTGCATAATGTCATTGGTGCATGTACTGTCCTTAAAGAAAAATATATCGAATGTTCAGGATTTAAATGCGTTCACTCGTCGCTAGGCCTATAACGTTTCAAACCGCCCTTGTAATTAAAAAACACTCAAGTAAAATATGGGAAATATATGGAAAAACTGCAATAATGAGGGAGTTTGCAATAAAATTTGATGGAACGTTAACGATAAAAGTATGAGTAATAAGTTATTAATAATTGCAAACAAAATTTAATGTATAACTCTTTCAAATTTCTACTACACAGTTCTCGTATTCCGTCGTAGAAATAATACATGGTTCTATGTTAGTTTACTTTGATTTTATTGTTTGGCAAATGCTTTGTAAAATGTTCCCCCCTACAGCACTGAGCTTGTTTTGTCATCAGTCAGGACAAACACTAGGGTGCCGGTAACAAATGTTAATGAAAGCAGTAGCAGGGTAAATGACGATAACAAGCTTGCAAACTATTGTCTCTTGTTATCGAATAACACTCTGTCATTAGAGGAAAGCTTCAATAAATAGAATACGAGCAGTGCATATTCACATTTTTTGCAAACAATATGTTCTATACAGACTGTTTGCATTCCAGCTCATTTTGCAGCATATGGATGCTTGAATATAAAAAAATTAGGACATCTCTGAAAGCGTTTATCTTGCTTTAAACAGAAACTAAACTGAGAAAAGCCATTTTGGGTTAATGTGCCCAAAACGCCAATTAATGATGAGAATAATGATAAAATCAAATCTTCCTGAGACTAAAGTTTACAAAAGGTAAAGCTTTAAACACCATTCGTCTGTAACTGGTCTAAATTGTAAATAATATCCTTTCGTAACCCTATTTATTCCATCTCATTGAAAAATGTTTTTTATATTCATCGGAATTATATTTATTATTTCCCTTATTTCCCGAATAAGCATTTTTATTAGGATGTATTTTCTGCAGCACAATCACCAATTCGAAGGTTTTGAGAAATACGTAGAAAATCTTTCGTTTAACTGTTGGTCAAGGGTGGAAAATACTGTCCACGTGTCTGTCTATTTAATAAAATATCAGAAAAATAAAAGAAATTAAACTACACTAAAATCTGTGAAGTTGGCAGCCTTTGTAACTTGGACACTTGCCAAATTTATCATTTTTAATGGAACCAGATGTTTCCTGTATGTTTGTACATACATAACCTTCCATATCTTGGCCACCTGCATAACTTAGCCATTATTTCATACTTTCTACCTTAATTTTAACCTATGTTGGTCAACCCTCAAAAAATATGCATGTTGGCCTGTCCTGAAATATCCAAAGAACTGTAAAATTGACATCAGCAACAATACCTTCCTGTTAACATGCAAAACAATAAAGTAGCATGGATGGCTCTTGGCAAACTTGCATTTGGGAATCTGTACAAATGCACAGTAACAAAACAGGAAAATATTGCTGCTAGTCATCGAGCAGTTTAGTGAAATCTCCCAATCTGACTTCTGAATTGCAGTCACAGGATCAAGCATAGATAGGGCTGCAAAATTACAGTCAATAAATGTTTCAGTACACTGTCACAATTCCAGAGCTTTGCGACACCAAAATTGAGTTTAATAAATCAGTAACGCGTTAAATGTTGGATGCTATTCAATGGCTAAGCAACCATGGGAGAAAGCCAACAATAGTTAGGTGTTTCATTGTGCAGGATTTAACAAGCAACAAAGTCCCAGTGCAGTGTGTAAAGATAAGATAGCAGGATTCAGCAATTATATCGATTTTAACCATCTGCTTAACGGAACCTGTCATCTGTTGAAACATACGACAGTATAAACGTAACAGTTCATGAGGCCAAATGACATAATACAAGATGTGTTGAATAAATTGCAAGAGGATAAACAAGAAGCGTGCAGGTAATGATAATATCATTGATTGCGAGAAAGATATATTAAACATTCAATCTAATTTTCATATACTAACCCACAAAGAATCTTATCCTAAGTATGGCTTCCTTCGGAAGGGAAGTAAAGCCGTGGGTCCCGTGTCGTACATTTACGGCACGAAAAAGAACTTCAAGCCTGAAAGAGAGGCCTCTGAGCAAAATTTGTCGGCCGTTTCACGCCCCGAGTTGAATGGGACGCTGATGACCTGAGATGTTAAAGAGCGTCCATAAACAAATCAATAAAAAAAAACAAACAAACAAACAAAAAAAACAAAGAATCTTTGGAAAACGATTTTCAGTTGACGTCTTGTTGTTCAGGCCATTAACTTCAATATGAGAATTAATTCTTTCGTTTATACAATAGTAATCAAAGACAACAGACTACTTCCAAAATGTCAAACATAAAATAAAATAATAATTATTATATCATGATGTAATTAACAATGTGACCTGGGTGGAGTTAATAAATATAAAAATAACCTCTTATGTAATTACATGTACATACTTTGATTTCCTTTATTGTAAAGTCTATTGTAAAGGTGACCAATGGACTTTGCAATGTCCATTGGGCACCTGTTATGGAACAATGGTGCACAATTTGGACAAGTTTTACTGTATAAGATTATGTAGATGTAGAACAGCGATTTACCGACCTGCATTTCTTTCCCAGTCTCAAGAATCATCTCAAGAAGAAAAATATTGAAAAACGGAGGATGCCATAACAAATGCCGATGAGTGATTTATTGCATAATCAAAATAAAATGTATTGGACTGCTCAAAGAAACTGCGACGAAGAAGTCACAAGTATAGAGAGCTCAAGGAAGAGAATGTGAAGTAACATTTACAGATTCATCCCTATTGTTACTTTTACAAAACACCAAATCAGCTCATGCACCTGAGGGTTAGAACTGAGCCTTTGAAAGGAGGCATTTTCTTCCTACATTCACTGTTAACAATTTTTCATGAAAATGAAGACGTGTATAACATGGCTATTCTTTCTATGGTTATTTCATAGTTCTTGTGAGAGTTTGGAAGCTATTTTATTTGTAAATCTATCTCTATTATGATTAGGGAATGTTGACAATGCGTAAACACATCCAGCATTGCCTTTTTCTTTGTCTTCTGACTTACCAAGGGCTGGGTTTATCTCATCCGGTGCCAAAGGTATTTAATTCTTTAAATTTATCTTTTCATCTTGTTCTCGGCCGTCCTATTAGTCCTATCCGTCTTCCAATTGTTCAGAAGAAAGACTTGCTGTGGTAGTCTGTCAGGGGATATACGATTGATATGTTCTTGCCAGTTCTTTTGGTTGAGAATTGCCCCTTTTACCATACTATTTATTACATCCAGTTCCATTTTTATATCAGTACTTCTCAATTTATCTCCTATAGATACTCCTAACACCTTTCTCATAAAACTAATTTTTGAGCTTTCAATTTTATTTTTGTCTTTTTTCCTCATTATCCAAGTTTCAATACTATAGAGTGGCATTTGTTTCCAAAACAATTATAAATTAATAGATCGCATCCCAGATATTTAAAACTGTTCACCTGTTCAATCATCTGATCTATTATTACAATATTACCTCTTATATTGCACTTTCCTTCCATAGCCATTATTTTAGTTTTATTAATACAGATTTTAATATTCTTAAACGTTATCTAACTTTGTTACATTCTCTTGCACATCATTCCCAGATTCGGCCAGCAACAATTGGTCAGTTGCAAATATTAGGGTATTTATTGACTTCTTTGAGCTCAGTGTAAAAAATTTGGCATTTAATATTTGCCATTCCTATAGAGATTTATACATATAATTCTGTACGTAAATGTGTCGAATAATGGTGGGAAAACACCAGACTTTGATTAACTTTTAAAGGAGAACCATTTTAAATATTATCGGAGTATAACCACATTGTTCCTTATAGAGGAATTCTTCCGCTATTGATGTAGCTTGGATTTTATTATCGCTGTAAGCTGAACTTAGCAGTAATGTACTTCTATAATTAGAGCAGCCTGCTGTATTTTCTTTTTATATATACATTAATTATATTTATCATATTCTTTTTTCTGGTATTTTACCATTAATTCAGATACATTTCGCAGCTGTATAAATCTCTTTTCCATATTAAATTGGAATATTTTATTAATTCAGTATTTACATTGTCTACACCCGGAGCCTTTATATTTTTTGTTTCTTTTTTTTTTCAAGGGTTTTTCTAAATTATTCATATTAATTACCTTATATTTGCTACTATATCTGTATCCAGCTCTTATTTATATTACTTTTGCAATAATATACTTTTATAATATTTTCCCATTCTTCTTGAAACGGTCCTTACAACCTAACCTCACGAAAACATGAATATAATATCATATGTAAGTTGCAAAGCTATTCATATTTTGTAAAGTTAATTAAATATTATATATATATAGTGTGTGTGTGTCATAAGGTTTAAATGCAATATGTGAATTGTATGTCGACAAAAGAGAAAGTTTTCTGGTGTAGCTGTATATGGAATTCCGGAACGCCAAGGAGGCCAATAACCGCTATTCAAAGAAAGAACCAGGGGCCAGTGTTATGCCACTTCTTAAAGATCTACTGTTGGCGAGTGTTAATAAAGCCAAGACCTTTTAAATATGTTTAAGAGAATGAACTTGCGAGCTGTTATACAGTTAACTTTAAACCAACCAATGGGAATAAATGTTTTAAACTTTCAAATAGTGGCATTCCTTGGCAGGTAAATTTGAACCAGACAATGGTAGATATATAATTTGAATTTTTAAAGCAAGGCGCAAAACTTGCACAACTTGTGAGACCCCCGTGAAGCCAACGTCCGTTTAATTGAATGGAATGGAATATATAAGGAGCCGTTTGCTCCCTTGTGTTCAATTCCAAGGATTCATCACTTAGCTCACAGAATCAGTTCAATTCTCACACTCGCACACTCGGTTCCGAAACGTGATCTCACTTCAGAAACTCAGTTGATACATCAGAGAGTCTGATAGTCACATTCAGTTCATTTCCTGGGAAGCCGGGGCAGCTAAATTTATATTTGACGGAGCAAAGTTCTCTCGTAATCAGAACACCACGGGACGCGAAAGATCTTGTATTCAGATCTATTCACTGAGTGATAATTAACACGGCTGATATCCTCTCCCAGTCCTGTTGAGCACGAGCCACAAAATAGCACTATTGTTGTCATGAAGCGTTGGCAACACCACCAAAGCAAGCAATAATCAAATAACGCACGCCGCTAAAAACATGGCAATCAGCAACTAAATCGCTTCATAATTGGCGACGAACCTGTCCCCACCAAAAATCCGCTTAAAAATTGGTGCCCAACCTGAGATATCCAGTCGCAGCCTATTAAACCGCTTCATTCTTTAGTTATTACATAAATTTTGGCTTCATTATTCACATCTCTCAATGTACCACATATTTTAGCCGAATATTTGTGCATCTGTTAAATCATATTCTAATCTCTTAGCAAATTGTTCCCACCGTACATTGGTTTGTCTTGATAATTTGCAGATTATTGTTTTTGGTTTTTTTTTGTATGATATATGGTCTTCCTATTTTTTTCCATTAATCCGTAACATAGAGCTCTTTTTTTATAGTAATGGCTTCTTTCACCATATCGTTCCAAAATTTCAAGCGTTTAGTATTTGTCTCGTTTGTACTCCTAATGCTTCATTGGTATCTACATTATAGTTGATGGAAAGGTTATTCAGTCTTTATTTATTTCACCTGTTCTACCTCCTAATAATTTATCCATTCTGGTCATTTATACATTTCTTATTCCATATTTCTCTAATTGCTATGTTAAATGGTAGTTTCTCATTCTTTTTTATTTTTCTAACATTTCTTTGGTATTTTATCCTTTAAAACAATTAAAATTGTGGTTAACAGCCTCGGCTCCTCTAAATACTCTTGTATCTTGAAAGTATGTCCTTATTTTTCTATATGCTATAGTATAATCGATTATTGATCTTCTTCCTCGTTTAGACTAAGTTATCCTTATGTGAGTAGTAAATACTAGAAATTCTGAGATCATTGGAGGTGCCGAATTCTGTAAACTGTTATCCCTTAATATTTTTTGTATACTCTGAGTATCTTCCCACTATATGTGTTAAGTTTCCCACTCTTGCAGTTAGGTTTCCTAAAATTAACATAAATTAATTTTCTCTTGTTTTTCCATGTGAACTTGTAATTCTTTATCTCGTAGAATATATAAAATATATTATTTTACACTGATGCTCAACTTAATCAAACACTGAAAACGATCATCGCAATATAAACTTTTGTTTTCTAAGTTTGCCACTTACTTTTGGGAGCTTTCGAGACATACAGACTGCGTTGCTGCGACATCAAAGCTACATTCAACACCCGGAAGGAAGTATCCGATTATACCTGTACCAATGAAGTACTCGTCATATACCAGTCAATTGTTTCCGTCTAAAACTCTTGTCAAATAAACAATTAATATTTAACTTCTGATAACGCTAAATAAAACGGCAATTAAATGCCAGCCAGCTATTTGAGATCTGGATTATTAGGTACTTAATACTGAAAGCAAAAATTTAGATGAAATAAATGAAGCTAAATAACTTAAAATTTAGATTAAATGACTAAAACGCTTGATAGAGTCTCAAAACTTCATTACAGTTTATGTTATGCATTATTACGGCCAAACTTAATTCCTTTATACCATTCGAATTTAAAATTCCGTTGTAATAATTAAAAATTAAAAATGGTTTATGAATAGAATTTATGTTACAATGTAAAACTATACAACGGACAAAGAATCGGTAAGCTGAACACTTTAAATCTATCAAAAAGTACACAATTAATACGTAGCTGAAATGCTAATGATATTATTATGAGATGATAAATATGTTCGTGCAGTTTTCTCAGCGATGTGCTTGTTCTGGTTTTGCGTTTTATACATTGAAAGTTAAACATATTTAATAACAATCAGCCATTCAGTGCACCATAGCACCTAAAAATGAAATAAACCAACTTTTATAATTATGCTGAACTTTATCTCCAACCGAGAAAGAACTACCAATAATAATCAGGAGCCTTATTTATCCCAAATGAAATGTGGAAATCTGTAACCGCTTGTCTTTTGTTTATAGTCCCTGGACACCCTTCTATCAAAGAAGCTCCTTCTTGTGATAAATGATTGGGTCTAACGGACATTTAATTGTGTCTGTGTTTGGTTTTTCCTTACATCTATATAAAACATAACATTTCAAATGTTATGTTAGTAAATTAAAACTATGACGAGCTTTAATAGAAACGCCAAAAAGTATGGTTTGAGTTTAACATTTTTCCTATTTAGTTTATCACTTAAATAAAAATTTCAACTGAAAATTATATTACTTAAACTTTTCTTAAATATTTTCCTTTATTATTGAAGTGGTTTCTTGTAAAGACATATGTTATATAACTATACATTACAGTCTTTAGTAATAAACATTGCCCGCTGAAGTTAACACTTTACGTAGATGTAACACAGGGGGCGGTAATCATACATCAAATCCGATTCTTTTTCCTTTATCACGTCCTTGAGCGTTATTCGTTGAAACCTGTTCTCTGCCATGGCTTATTTAGTCATTACGGAAGATGATTAGACAGTTGACCTAGAGCGAATAAATTTCTGTCTGTAAATGTCTTTGAAATGCGAAGCAGTTAATAAAAAGCATGAGCAGAACTACAGTAATTATTAACATAAGAAAAACTGGAAATTTCGAGCTTTTATCAACAAATCACTCCAAAAATTAGCTATGGTAGACATTTTGGAACACAAAAATAATTAAGATTGGCCGAAATTATTGCGTCAGTTACATCAGTTGTGGAGTTACACAGGATGGACAATAGTTTCACTATTATACGATAGCACAATTATTTTAGAAAGCGGAGATGAAGCAAGGGCGCCGCCGGCTGTCGCACGGTTAGTAGCCGAGTGTAAAACTTTGCGCTAGCGGGTAAGTTTTTAAATAGAGTCGGGCATTAATACACTGATTTCCTTAACTGAATTTAAATATGGCACAAACTATCACAATGACTACCCAGAAATGTATATTTTATATATTTTATTCCAAAACATAAGAAATTTATGTCTTAGTTCAAACAAGCATGCATTAGAAATGTAATTTCTTCAGCCCTGGTGTATTTAACAGTCACAATTTTGTTGAAATAGAACTTACCTATAACAGTGAGGTTCACCTTCGAGTTGCGGGTTTGAGCCACCTTGAAATCCACCCGACAGCGATATACCCCAGCATCCTCCTTGTGGATATGATCGATGCCAAGTTCCGCGGGCTGCTTATCCGGCATAAAGTAAGCCCGACTCGCGAAAACGTTTTCGTCTGACCATCGCTCTGCGGCTCTGAACTCGTGTTCACGCGCGTCCACACTGCAACAAAATGTACACATACAATCATCATCAACTGTCACAATACTTTAAAGTGCTGGGGCTACAGCAAAAGTGTTATATGCTATTATTTTTCTAATACTAAACATTTGTTCCTAAAATTTCTGTCAAAACCATCCCACTTTCCTCTAATGGTACAGTTGACTAAACCGTAATAGACTTTGACGATAAATCTTGGAGAACTTTACTACGAAAAGATTTTCCCAAACAAACCTGGTATGTGATATACCCATGATTTTCCAATAAACACTAAAAACAAGTTTTCTGACACTTTCAGTTACTGCGACAACACATGTACTGCATTATCTCTGGGTAAACAGGTGACTTTCTGAAAGAATCTGTTGCGTATGCACATTATCTCCCTTCCTACTTCCTCCTAGTTTTCTCTCTGGGTATGACTGGCAGGAGAGAATCACGGAGCCCGACTTCTAGGAATCGTAGCGTTCATATCTTCTCTTGGAAACATACTTCTCCATTCAATCATATACTATAGGAACGATGAATGGATTCACACGAGGCAAATGTTGCTAACCTAAACATGCCTCTCGTCTGGGTTGCTGTGTCCTGTTGTCATGAAAACATTTCTGCTATCGACGCGAGGATAAAATATTCCATTTTGAAATTACACTTAATATCAATTTGTGTAGCTGTTTCCTACTCGCACTCAGAATAATATGAGGATTTTCACTGTCTCCAAATGCAGGACGCTTGATTTTACAATCACTGCTTTCAAAGCTCCAAAATTCAATAGTAGGGCGAAATGTTGCAACAAGATCTAGGACTCCATATGGAGTTAATGTGTAGCTATCAAAAGCAATTCCTAGCAAATGATTAGACAAGGAATGTCATTTATCCAAGTGAACAGCAGTGCCCTCTTGCGTATCTGATAAGGTTACTGAATCAAAAACTTGTGTAAGAACATATTCGTCGTTTCTATAGTGAGAAGTTTTATTCAGGAACTAAATTTTGGTAACATTAATGACTTTCCAAATTAAATTTCTCCTATAGTTTGGCAGAATATTAGAATTTGGTATCGTTCAGGTTAAGAAATCCTCGTTTTACGACCAGAAGGTATTATTTTTATGATTATTGCTTGAGAAAGCTGTTCATAATTATTAATTCGTATATATTTGGAAGCTTGGATCTTAAATATTTTTATGAAAATAAAATACTCCTTTCATGTCTGAGGGCTAATTTAAATGCCGTAGAAAAGCTATTCGGTTTCTATTCATTAACAAGTTACGCTTTTAAACAATAACTTATGCTATTGTTTTTATGGATTTTGATATATACAAATAAATTCTGTGGGTGCAGTAATGAAAATATCTTAGAGAATTTTTCTTTTAAATCGAGAACAGCACGTATTCCTATCAAGGGTGCAGGTATAGAAGTTTTTCAGATTTCGTGAACTTCAGACAGAATCGTTTAAGGTGACCAGACATTCCTCCACATGAAGGTTGTATATATTTGCGCCAGTATTACTCTATTCTTTGTTGACTTTGTCTTTTGAGTTACGTTATAATATTGCTAAACTCGGAGGACCCTAAATTTACCAGGGAATCAATTACACTCATTCTGGAACTAGCCTTTTATAGTTTTTAATAACATTTGCAATACACCTATATTAGATGTTGAGCTCGAGCGGCAGAAAACCACGCCCGGCGGCTAATAGTACCCGTGTTTATGAGACGAGTTGAGATTGCCTTTCTTTCAATTCACATATAATAAGATTTGAGCCCATAAGTAAAACTGAATCATTTTAAACAGAAGAATCTCAGTGTATATTTAAAATGTATTCAAGACTAACTTTAAGCTTCACGATGAGCGTTTATTCTATTTACACATGTTTCTATAATTGATAGTCTTATGTGTACACATACTTGCATTAAGGCATTCACTTTAGTTTAACTAATCAAACTTATCTTCGATGAGAAATTCGCCTAGCTTTTGTTGATTTTAAGAAGACCTTTGATTCCATCGATCGTCAGACACTATGGTTTAAATTGCAGGTAGGATATGATTCGAGCTCTACAGACAATATATAGAAATGTGAGATTCTGCATTAAGTACGATAAAGATAGAGGTTCGTAAACTGAAGGGAATGAGGAAAGGATACAGCTTATCGCCGTGCTGTTTAATCTATTTATAGATGACATTATTGACGTCATGTTACTGTAGGATATGGAAGTACAAGTGGGAGGTATGCAGGTGCCAGAGTTTTATTCGCGGACCTGCTGCGAAAAGTCGTTACTAACCGTTTATGTCAATAAAACAAAAATGACTTCCATGAACGAATTGGTTAATAGTAGGGCGGAGACATGGGCGTTGAAGTTTAATTTATGAGCTGCAGCCTCCAATTTGATCAGAATTATTATATTAATTAATTTTATGTCACTTCCTTATTATAGTCATGAGTTTAGTATCATTATCTTCTGTACATGTGTTTAAATGTTGTGTAAGATGTGATTTTCTTACCAGGAAACACTCCCTATTTTCTGTTTTTTGACCTGAAAAGGGAACAGAGAAACTTATTGTTCATCATAAAAAATATTTTTAAAGATGAACCAAACAAAACTGCGATATATATTTCCTGGAGAATTCTATAGCATAGTTGTTGAAAAATGTTTATTTTATATACAGTTAGGGAGTTGTGTTTTTGTCATTTTAGCTAAGGGGAAAGGAATAAATATACGGGGGTGAAAAGACAGGCCGATACCCTCTCCAAGGGAAGAAGCTAGCAGCTTTAGTTGATATCTATATGCAAAATGTCACGTAGGCCATCTGACCAATAAAATAGCAGAACAGAACCGGAGGAAACAGATTACCTAATAGAGACTCGAAGACAGAAGAAGATATTCTAAAATGTATTTAAAAGAATGATTATAGCTTCGGGAGACCCGCAGACTGGCATGTTTATTTACTCTTGTAATCTTGTGGCATAGAGATCAGTGGGTCATTATCAGTGGAAGAGCACTGAAAGTTCAGTTCAGTGAGTGGAAGAGTATTCGATTGCTTCTCGGAACTAGTTGATTCCAGTGGAGTTCAGGATCTTCATCTTTATCAAGTTAGTGAACAGTTTGATCTATTTTATTGAGTTGACAGCAGGAAGTTTAAGAATTATTTAAGTGTGTTAAAACGTCAGAGTGATCGCCATAGTTTGTGCTGATGTGGCACATATTGCACAAGGAATTCTCCCAGGAGTAACGGTGGCACATTTCAGTGGAACAAACTTTGATAATAAATCGTGCTACATATCATAGCAATACGTATCTTGTTAACCACCTGGCTTATTCCCTCACTCACACTATTCCCTGTGGCATCAGGAAGACCTTAAAAACATCCAGCAGACGAGTCCCAACAGTCGTATAACTCAGCGGAAACCAATCGTCGGAGAGGAAGAAATCAACATTACCCCTGAGATTTAAATTATTAATCAAAACAATCAAATTAACTCCTTTCCATAAGCCTTCTCTACATTACCACCCTTACATTATAAATACCACTGCAACGTGCCTGGGGAAGACGTGAAGACTTTCGTATACTTTGGCATTATTTTTACAATGAATTAAGCATATTAACTTGACAAAGCATAAAGCAAATTGAAAGCAATAGAAACTCCCCGGTTATACAGAATTCTTGATATGCCTGTAGGAGTACTGAAAACCGCCTATAATAAAACTAGTATAATCTACAACGATATACGTGACAGAAATTTGGTGATGTAAACAAACTGTGAACCTAAATTTAATGATAACACGTTTTTGAAAGCATTTTTGAGGATGGGGAAGGGCACAGAGAACTGCGGAATTAAGAACAGAATTTTAGGCCAACAGGGAGACTATAAAGTGTAAAAACAGTACTGGCTGCGAATAATTCATGCAAATCATATTTTTATTGCTGCATCGTTTTTTTTTTTTATGATTTATTTATGGACGCTCTTTAACAGCTCAGGTCATCAGCGTCCCATTCAACTCAGGGCGTGAAACGGCCGACAAATTTTGCTCAGAGGCCTCTCTTTCAGGCTTAAGGTTCTTTTTCGTGCCGTAAATGTACGACGGGACCCACGGCTTTACTTCCCTTTCGAAGGAAACCATACTTAGGATTTTTACGCCCCGAAAAAATCCATCGGTCTGGCCGGGTTCGAACCCGCGATCTTGGGTTAGGAGGCATTGGTGCATCGTGCTATCATGAACAGTTGGGGATGGGAGGGAACAAGACAAGTGCATCCCAATTAAGAAAGGAACTAGAAGCCGTTTGGATAGCAGGTCAGGGGAATAGAAAGAGCGCATGGAGGAAGATTAAGAACTATTTGAGAGATATGGATATGTGTGGATGAAGCAGTACATCAAAATAGGGACTAAGCTCACTGAATTAGAGGCTCGCGTTGGTCATACTAGAGGCATGGGGAATGATTAAGATCACTGACGAATATGAGCAGAGATATATGGACAGAGAGTTTGTCCCATCTATAAGGAGGGAAAACCCTGAACACATATTCTGGCTGAATGTAAAGGTACGAAATAATGGAGGGAAAAGTATCACTACTTTACAATGTCGAACAGAGGGAGATGGTCATGCTGGGCTTTGCTGGCGGGCAAGGAAGAGGGGAGATTGGGTACATTTTTGATGAAACTGGGACAGCTGAGGTCAGAAAAGGGAGGTGGGGAGAAAACAGAATTGGTTGAATTCAGCTGTGTGGCATCCATAACGAGATTTCTTTATGCTTTTATATTTTTAATTTAAAAAAAAACTCTGGCGTTTCTTATTTTATTTTTATTGTGAATATCTAATTTATATTTATTGTAATATTGTGCTAATCAAATATAATTTATCATAAAAGTACATACAGTCCGTTGGGTCCGTGCGCTTGTTGAAGTTGTTTTCAATTGTACTGGTACTACTGTAAAAAATATATCACCCGATTTCATTGATTTATTTATGGACACTCTTTAACATCTCAGGTCATCAGCGTTATATCACCTGCTACTACTTAATTTCTCTAACTTTGAATTCTATGGTAAATGAAATGTTTTCAGAGTATGATTTCATCATCTTAGCAAAAATTGATTCTAAGGCTCGTTCCGAGTTCTGACGATCCATGCAAAACATTCAAATTCATTTAATATCACCTACAGATGTTACAAAATAATTGGTCGTGCTATTTAATGTATTGATAAGGTAAGTAGACAAAATTACACATTATATGAACAAAATTGTCGCTAATTAATCATTACTTTGAGTGTAATAGCCGGCAATTTTGTTCAAGGATTTTTGTTTTACATAAATATTTCCTTATCGTGACGTAAATTGACACAGAACCCATGGATCAAAATTTTTCCTGAAGTACTTTATTATCATTCAATTATTTTAATAAGCTTTATATACAATATTCGGATATAAGCAATGGTTTCAAATGCAATAAAAGTTAAATAATAAGTAACACTTGTGCCACAATATTTAAAAACTACGAAAATTAATACAAGAGATATATATATATTCTTTCTAACTTATGCAAGCGTGGTATAAAAGTCTAACAAACTCCGTTTATATAGATGTGTTAACTGAAGTTCATATTCTAAACGGATTAGTCCATATTTACTCTTGTTCCATATTCAAGAAAAAATATTGGTTTTACCATGTTATGTATAGACAGCCAAAATTTCGGCTTCGTTTAGGATTATAGAGTAAAATTTTATTTGCGATTCTTCAATTTTCCATTCTGATTTTATATAGTGTTATTACTCGTTTTACATATTTTAGTATTTTATCATTTAAGTGAAAATATATATTTCTTCCCTGGATTTTGTGTTTATTTTCTTTCATGCTATATCCTGCTACATTATTTTAAAGTTTATACACCAAACTGCGTATGAGAGTATGTAAATTAATACTTCCGTGATAATAACATGCTCCTAACTAATTCGAATATAACAATGTTAATCCTTAGTCAGCATCATAATTAAAACTGCTCTGTTTCCAAGTGTGTTGAGCATCTTCTCGAGCTTAAATTATACTAGGGTCATATATGCTGTCTTTTTTTTATTTAAATGAATTTTAGCTTTGAGCTAATGCATGCTAAAGAAAAATAGAATTTATATTGATACAAATCTGTATTTGGCTGTTATAAAAGATCTTTAAAGGAAAATATTTTCTATAGTCTTTAAACGTAGGGTAAGTATTATAGCAATGCAATTGTGCTTGCAATAAAAATAAAGGTATAATAGATAATTGTGGGATTATGACAACCAAATGGTAATATATATTTATTTTTATAACTTAAACCCCTTTAAATAAACTTAACAAATGCAACAAACTTTTATCATAAGTAGCTTTAAGTTAAAACATAAAAGTTATTCTGAATTTTAGTATTAAAAGCCATAGCACAAGAAGGTATTTTTATTTATTCGCTTTGCCACGAATGCTTATTGCGACACAGCAAATACCATGACGGCATAATCACTTTTTATTTATTTAAATTACATCATGTATAGTTACATGCATATTTAAAACTAGATAAATATTAAATAATTTAAGCATATACCGTGGAAGGGATATACATGACGTTCTTTGAGCCAGAGCTCTCGATGAGGACTTTGAAAAAGGTTATTTACACTTATCTTTAGTCGTGCATAAAATGATACAAAAACGTTTGGGGGCAAAAAAAAGAAGCTCAACTACCGCACCTTCTTCTTGCAGGTAATGGAATAACATTGAGCATGGAAGTTCACGATAGAGTTGCTTGTTGCGCACTGAATGTGGGGAAAGCGGCAGCAATCAGGCTACACGAACTACATTTACTTCCTAGGACAGTTCTTTCGTGTATTTACAACAAATGTTACAAGGTTTAATGAAAGTACCAAAAAGCGAAATACCAATTTCTTTTAACTTTGAATGAAAGAACAAAATTATTTGCAGTTAAATATTTATTTACACAACTTAAAGTAAATATAAAACAAGTACAACATTTTTAATTACACTATCAGGGAAAGAAAATAAAATAAACGTATTTTATGTAGCCATTAAATAAAGTTGAATAAAAGCGATATGTTTTTAAATAGTAATTTAGGATAATACACTAAAAAATAACTGAATTTGTTTAAATATCCTGTGAATGTGCCATGATTGTGTACGGATGAGAAATAGTAGATCAACCAAGATCAGCAGCGTACGTGTCCCCAAACTTCCTTACTCCGTACTGTCAGGTAGTTTTGTAACATCTAACTACAATTAAAAAATACGAATTGTAAATTGCTGCAAAAAGAAGGGCATGAACAGAAAAAATATTCCTGACCAGGTTTCTTTCATTATATCTTCTTGTTATCATTTTGCGTTTCAATTATAAAATACTGAAAAGCGCGCAGGACATATATTTAAACACATCTTCAAGGTGTAAAATTAATTACATTTTTTGTATGATTCTATATAGAATCATCTATTTGGATGATGTTTCCTTGTCTTTTGTGCTGACAAGAGTAACCGGTTAAGGCACGGATTCGTGAGCAGGAGATCTGGGGTTCGAATTCCACCAGAACCGTCCTCCCTGACCGGGGCTTTTACAGGTTTTCCTCAATCCTCATAAATGGCAAATACCGGGGAAATACCCTATACTTTGGCCAGGAACGTTTCCTTCCTTAAAAATAACCCTTCCCAATTTATCGTTTCATCTCATGTATCACTAGTGTCCATTGCCTGTGGTGCCTCAGTAGTAAAAACGGGCTTTAAACACCATTAAAAAAAATGTTTTTTGCACTCAATATATTAGTAACAAATTAAAATTTCGGAAAAACATAAAATACGTTTTTTTAGTAAACATTACATTTCGTGTTGAGATATCATTGGAGTTAATTTTGAATAAGAAGTGAATAAAATTCATTAATACGTTGTACTTGTTTTAACGATGTTATTAGTCCAACTTTAAAAATAATATTTTATGTTTCTTTATGTTTTAATTTTGCACATTGCTTTAATAACATAGATAACATTACGAAATATATTTTCTGTGTATATCTGTCGACTGAAAAATTTTACCTCCCCACCATTTCGGAATTAGGCACGTATGCCTCAGAGTGTAAAAAGTGCTAACGAACTCCTTCCAGCCACGTGCAGTGAATATTGACCAGATTCTGCACTGCACAACACTTCCTCTCGTTTCGTTCAAGAGATAGTAAAAAAGACACATTTCTTGCAAGGCAAAGATGTGATTTCTGTGTCTAATGATTGCTCTTCTAAGGTATCGCAAAATGCAATTTAAAGCATGAGATCAAAGCTTAGCCGAAAAGAAGGAAACAGAATTGGAAAGGTATGTCATGCATCGGATAATGCAAGCTTAAAAAGAACAAATGGACGATTACAGGAGAAAGGCATCAAAAGGGGGGAAATAGAGAAGATGTCCCCGAGCACAATGGGATGTGAGATTGGACAGACGGAAATTGGAAAAAGCCGGACAGCGTTAGCGGCAGTCGCCCCACATCGCGTCTTTACAAAAGGAACCTCGATAAGACCAGCTCGACATAAAAAGTTATGAAAATAAGCTTCGTTTTTCCTTCGAAAAATGTCAGTCGGGATATAAACAGATACTCTATACATTGTTGCTTTGTTATCTATAACTTAGAACCTGGTAGTGTTGCATTTACGGTTAGGACTCTAGGATCAGACCTAGCAGTGGGCTTCGATGTTCCATTACCTAAACATTTCTCAATATGAATAACCACCAACATAAATTTAATTAAAACTCAAAATAATATCAATTTTGATATTGAGAGAAAAACTTAAAACTAATATTAATTACATTTTATGAATTTCAAACGACACGCTTACCTTTTTATGCTTATACTTTAAAGAAAATGTAATGTTGTCATAACTTAATTTTTTCCTTTCCTGACAACCTGGATGTTGTTTTTGCTTGGAGAAAATACAAACAACACTTAGCACTTAAAGTAATAGTTGTGTTTTGATCATACTTTGTTTCAAAATGGTATAAACCCCACAACAAAGAGCAGAAAGTAAGGGAATTAATCTGCCAGTTTTGGAAAATGCTATGTTACTGCCATATTAATTATTATAATTTTACTTCAAATACATTCTGAAACTTCTGTGCAAATAAACAATAACAACAACACAAGTTGTACCGCCGCGGGTGGCCGAAGTCGTTAAGACGCGGACTCGTGAGCAGAAGATCTGGGGTGCGAATCCTTCCAGGACCGTCCTCCCTGACTCAGGTTTTTTCCCAGGTTTTCCCCAGTCTTCATAAATGGCAAATGCCGGGAAGGTATCCTAGCTTAGGCCTGAAACATTTCCTTTCTTAAAAATTTCCCAATTTATCATTTCATCTCATGTATCATCAGTGTCCACCGCCTGTGGAGCTTCAGTAGTAAAAACAGGCGTTAAACACAATTCAAACAAAGCTTAATGGGGCAACGATAGAAAATAAAAGATGAGATACTTAAATCAGTAACAATTATCCGATTCCTAAACTGGTTGTCGGTCATGCTGGTCTAGTATACCAAAGGTCGTGGGTTCAATCGCGGCCGGAGATGATGGACTTTTAGGGTATAAAAATCCTAAGTATGACATCTTTCGGAAGGTAAATAAAGCCGTTTTTTCCATGTCGCAGATTTACGGCACATACAGAACCTCAAGCTTGAAAAGAGGCACCTTATAAAAAATTATCGCACATTTTACGCCCTAAATGACCAGAGATATTAAATACAATTAAGCTTTAAATCTAACCTAGATCAACTGAATTGTCTATTGACTGCGTCTATGAGAATTATAAATATGCTAACACTAAATAACACTTTTTAGTCCATCTCCCTCAATTAGTGCAGAATTGCTGGTCACATCCAAAGGTAAAAGAAAAGTACATACCGTTATCCACAGTTAGATGACAGTTTTCAAGACGATTCTTCATGAATGAATTTACTATTATGTTTTTATGATACTGGGAAAGTTAATATAAAACTTTTCCACTTTTTAGTTAAATTTTTCTGTATTGTATATGAAGACTGTGAGGGCAGTTATATATTTAATAACTAAATTGGGCTCGTATAACTGACTTGCTAGCCATTCATGTTAAGATCTTTGTGGTACTAGCTGTTATTTCCGTTTTTATGGTGCTTTTTAAAAATGAGCAAGAAAAAATATAAACTCGCCGCTTGTAAAGTGAGACCAGTCATTCCAGTGCAAAAAGTTTCCTAGCGATTTCATATAGAAATCAAGGAAGTTTATGGTGACGACATGGATAACTTGATAGTGCGACAATAGTGGCAAACTTCCATGATGAACGAATCGCGCGCATCTGTAATTACAGATGCTTTGCTGTTTCATATACGACCTTTAAACTGGATCGGCTTTACATACTGCATGAAATCCAGTCTGTTCTGTTTATTCGAATATACGAAGTGGTTTCCTCGCATGTTTTCTGAGCACAAAACAAGCCGGATGGATGTTACGCCATCTTTTCTGAATGGGCACTCAAGAGAAAGAACGGGTCCGTGACGTATTAGTGACAAGCGACGAAACTTGGATTTCTGTAGTACGCCTGAGAGCAAACGTCAATAAATTGAATTATCACTCTCATTCACAGTCTAAACCCAACAAATTCAAACTTTTCAACACGGTATTCTCGAACTGAAAAGTTACTGCATCTGGCAACCAAGTAAGACAAACTACAACACAACGAATGCGACGGTCCGTTAGTAATCACAATAGAGAGCTGTTGTATGCTACTGTACGATAATGGCCGTCTCTGTTTTCTGTAAAACAAAATAATTCATTTAAAGATTTAATCGAAAGCCATGAATCATCAACAGTACAGCCCGGATTTAAAGACTACGTTTGCATAAGCCTTGTTTTAAAAATAACCAAACAACTCAAATAAATTTGCATAGCAAAACACAGTTGTTGCAGTGGAAAAACATGAGTGTCCTCATAAAATTCAAACATTTTGTTCGTCGAAAAGGAACCCCCATCTTAGCTTAATGTGTACGAATATAGCTGCGATCTGATTTATCAATGTAAAGTGCGGGGTGGTTAAACCTTGCAATTTCTAGAAAGTTAGATTGATTTAATAGATTCAATTTCATTATTTGTAGAATATAGGAATCTACCTATTTCCAACTTCAGTTGAAAAACAGATTTTCGATCCACTTTTTCTGTTGTTTTAACAAATAATTTCAACGTCTTTAATTTTTCATTTCAAGTGAAAAAAATCATTTCGCAGCTATGACAATGTCACAGCGTCCATATGGAAACTGTTATTCTGGGCACAACTAATTTAAAGTAATAATGACACAACTTGACTAAAAAAAACTAGCATATTTTTCATTGTAAAGAAAGCTGATGATGTAGAATAGGCAAACATATTAGAAAAATATCATAATTAGTTTTATGTAAGACTCCAGGATTTGAAAAAAATGGATTCCCATTTCGATGTATTTACTGTTTATTTTCCTGTAGATAGAAATAGTACCCATAATGAATTTTAAATAAAACTTATGGATATGCAATTAAAAAGCAGTCTGCAAGAGTTTTATGTTGTTTCCCCATTCCCTATTTTAATGATTACACGGGGAAAAATAACGATATATTGAGTATGTTTGGTTCAACTAAAAAGTATGTGAACAGTTTTTCAATAACAAAAATATTATTGAACTTATCGGAAAATTTCTATTTGGAATAACAGCACTGGATGTTGTTCAAGAATAAACTACTTTAAATGTATATGAATTCTAATTTAACATAAGATAGTATTTAGTATATAAAAACATAATGTTCAGTAACATTATATGCGAGGTAAATTGCTTTTATTTCCACACAATAACAAAAGTGTATGATGAGAATTTCATCAAATAAAATGCATTCAATATTGAAAATCAAATACTTTAACCACCTAAAATTTCCCTAAAACAGAGAACGTAACGTGAATACCCGATATACAGGGCGGCAAAGCGAATAGTTGCGACTTTTATACGGCACTGTGTTCAGGCCGACATTTTAATTATTATCTATCTTTGTAACTTTGTTTATCATTGTGCAGTTGAATTTTATTGTTTTGGAAACTTATTATTTTTACTATGTTCCTGCCATTATATACAGGATGCGGAAGAACAATGTACAGAAAATTGTAAAGTAGAAAGGCAGTTTGAGGTTAGGAACACTGGATTGCAATTACATTATAATAACAGGAACCTGGGAGAATATTATTGAAATCTGACTTCATGAAACAGCTTCATTTGCCAGTCAAAATGAAATATAACTCCCACAAATGTGCACGTACTGTTTCAACTAATGTACAACACGTCTTTAAAATACTGAAAGGATCAAATGAAACATTTGTATATACTGTAATTCAACAAGACATCATAAAACATTTCCGACTGATAAATCAAATGCTTTTGCTTCTTAATGTGCAGTTATAGAGAAATGTAAAAAATGTATTAAAATTCTTACAATTCTAATTGCCTAATTAATGTCAAAATGCCGTAACAAACCTTCCATATGACCACCATATTTATGCTGCCAAACATAGCAGTGTAACAAGGACAGCATGTTTTCTGAAATACATCAGTATTCTCAAGTATTTCTGTCGCTGCCATAATACAAACTACTAAGTCTTTTGGATTCTCAACTGCTGTTTCACAAATTGTGCTTTTTATGGTATGCGGTATCAAGTCAGGAGAACGTGGAGGCCATTGCGCCCGATCAATCTGTCACCAAATGTTCTGTTTAGGTGGTTTCGAGCTGCAAGTGAAAAATGTCTTTTGAAATCCCTATTTTCCCTTAATTTCAAGTGGTACATCCTCCAGGAATTCAGGCGCTTCTTGCTGCACAAATACAAGGGGCCTATGAGCACTCAACCTTGGAGGTACGAACGCATCGTTCATAATTCCCTCCCAGACGTTGAGAGCAAATTGCTGTTGATTCCCCCTGAGGTATTTTGCATGGGGATTCTGTAGTGCCCAGACACGACTGTTGTGTGAATTGAAAATACCTTCACGTGTAAAACAAGCCTCATCCGTGAGCAATAAATGTTGAGGGAATTACGGATGGTGTGTTATTCGTTGTAGGAACCAGTCCACTAGTTCCAGACGCATAGGAAAATTGTCCGAACGTAAAGCCTGTACTTTTTAACGCTGGAAAGGATGGAGCCTATCATGAACGACATTCTATATGTGGTCAAGGTCCACTCCAAGTTCATGACCATCTCGTCTGCTGCTTGTCCTTGGATCTTGTTCAGACCAGTGTAACACGGTTTCCTCAAATTCATCGAAGCAAACGGATTATCTACGGCTTGTATCTGCTTTTTAGGCCTCAAATATCCTGTTTATTTCATATATCTGTCAACTGACACACAAATCCTTTAATTAAGCAGCCTTCGATGTAGATACCCTAGAGCATGTGCATCCCACATGAAACCATATTCCGTTACAAATATGCACAACCTACTTCAATCGAAACATTTTTTGTCCTTTACAAGAAGAGCATTCGACATTACCGTACGATCCAGTAGGCTTCAAAACATAAATGCCTGTTCGTTTTCCTTGCATCATCCCACAAATAAGTTTTATGATCGAAGAATCTAACATGTAGCATTTAAAGTTAAGGCACGTATCGTAGTAAAAACCGTCTGCGATTCCTGGTTCCTATTCCCAAAATGCAAGTTTGCCACTGTCTTTCTGCTCAATAATTTTCTACATATGGTTTTCCGCAACCATAAAATGTCAAGTTGTTTTTCCTTAACTCTTGAATCGATAACTTTCGAAGAGAAACATCTTTATGTTAATGACAATATTTCAGAGGGACCTTATTGCGCATTCATGAATAGTCACTTTCCGGTAGGGCTGCACGGCAATAAGAGTGTTGTCAGAGTTTGTGTACTGTTTGATCTTCGCATTTACAATGACCACTCCTGTTCACTTCTTTAAAGTTGTGCTGGAGCGCTTAGCCTGGACAAAATATACTATCATTGGCATGCAATGCACTATTTGCGTTTGTTACCTTCTTCACAGGCATAAAACAGATTCTAAAAATGTATTTTCACACTATTGTTGTACATAAGGTGGTTTTTCTTAAACTTCTGTACCCAGTGCATAATGACTTAACGCATTCTGCCCAAGTTATGGTCCCATTACGCGTTTTTAAATATAGATGTGAAGATTTAGAATGAAATACCTTGGTCTGCGTATCCACAAGAAGTTTCTTCACATGTTTTCTGATTAATTGGTTAGTTGCACTTTCTACTTCGCCTTCCGCTGGCTGTTTCTTCATGTATTCGATGTAGATCCATAATTTTCCTTGGTATGATAAAGACGAAAACTATATTTCAATTTTCAATCTAGTTATCCTTTATTGCAATACAGTTCTGACAGCTTTGATTTAACATTTTAACCCCCCTCCCAAAAATAGTCAGACGTCTTGCCTGCAAAATGGGAATAAACAGCATCCATCACTTCTACGTCACAGTCGAATTTCTTTCCTGGAAGGTCCTTCTTGAGTTTTGAGAAGAAGAAATAGTAACTAGGAGCTAGATCCGGACTGTAGGAAAGATGGTCAATCTTCATGAAGCCACATTTCTTCACAGTTTCCTTTGCAACAAGAGCTGTGTTCATAGGTGTGTTGTCGTGAAGAAGGCGCATACCACTCACTCAGCTTTCCTCGCCTTTTCTCTTTGATGGAAGCACGTAGTCTGAGCAGTTGGCCAGCATAGTACTCCCCATTTACTGTGGTGCTCCTCTCCTTGAAGTCAATGAAGAATGTTCCTTCACAGTCTCAAAAAATTGTGACTATGATCTTCTTGGTTGATTGAGTGGCCTTGGCCTAAGTGACCTAAGTTTATCCAGCAAGAAATATAACCAGTCATCAACTTTGTTACATGTAGCACCCTCAGTCAGTTCTTTGTATTTGAAATGTACAGTTTATTGATTGAGTGATGAATCACATTCTAGCGGCGGCAAAGTGAGCACGTAAAGGATGAGGCAAAGAACAGAGAGGAAAACGACATCCGACACAATTAAAATTCCACCTTCAAGCTTTATTTCAAACTTGTATACATATATCGCTATAGTTTCTATGTATTATTTTCAAACATCCTGTAGTGATACTGCTTTACGGGCATGTTGCTGATTGCAAGGCGGGAAGGCAGAGATACATTCCTACAGCATTTGGGGATAGGCGTTTAGCGCGTAACAAACCGAATGTTATTTTGAGCCCTGTGTTAAATTGAGAGGCTTATCTGAATTTCGTAAAGATTGAATGACAACACATGTAAATGCAGGCAGTGGTAGATATGCCGTTTCGCACGGAAGAATCAGAAATAGGTAACAGTTTTAATGGGTTAGAACGAAACACTTTCATTAGCTGAGGCGTCGGCTGCTTGCGTCACCGGGAAGAGTGGAAATGTCGAGCTTTTGTCCTCCATGCGCCAGCTCGCGTATGTGCGTGTGTGCGAATCTAAAGCGATACAAAATCGATGAAAGCCATTATCTCCCTTCGGAACCATTAGCATGGGGGATGAAAAACAGCATGCTCCCTGATCAACACGTACCCTGGAAAGGGGATTCTGATTTATTTATTCTGTTATTTTATACGCTCTTGGTGTTAGATTGCTTAAGTCATTATGCAGAGCTCTGATGTATGACAGACCTGCACTCTCGGGGTTTTTCCCCCTTTAGATTCCAATGATCCACCCTCTATTTAGTTACAATTCCCATCAAGGAAAAAAAAAGCGATTGCTTTTAGTAGCATGTGTAGAAGATATTTAGTAGCAGCATTTATATGCACTGCATATTCTACAAGGGTGATTTAAACAAGATACCAGTCGGTGATACTTCTGTAACACAGACAACTGAGAGAAGGGATTCTAAATAATTGTAGTGCCCTGATATTTATTCTAGAATATTTTCTTTAACTAGTGAAATTGCATGGTTTAAGGCCCTTTGCGTAATAAAATACCACAATCAGCAACTCAATACCTAAATAACTTAGTCGGAATAAATATATTAACTCAAAATGAATACATTAAAAACCTCCATTTAGATATGCAGGTCCATAATTTTCCGGCCTAACCATTTTCTAGGTATGATAAAGACAAAAACTATATTTCCTTTTCAATATAGTTACTCTTTATTGCAATACACTTCTCACACCTATGAATTAATATTTGTCTGCAAAATTGTCATAAACAGGATTCATCACTTCGTCACACTTAAATTTGCTTCCTCGAAGGTCCTTCTTGAGTTTTGCGAAAGGAAATAGTCACTGGGAGCTAGATCTGGACTACAGGGTGGATGGTCGATCTCCTTGAAATCAATTTCTTGACGGCTTCTTCCTATGCAACAAGAGCTGTGTGTACAGGCGCGTTGTCACCACTCAAATTTCCTCTCCTTTTCTCTTTGAAGGAAGCACGTAGTTTGTGCAGTAGGTCAGCATAGCACTCCCCATTTAGTGTGGTGTTCCTCTCCTTGAAGTCAATGAAGAGTATTCCTTCACAAGATTGTGGCCATGATCATCTTGGTTGATTTTGACCTATAGAGACGGTGCTTCGCCAGGTTTACTCCACTCTATTGATTTATGGACAACAGATCACAGTAGAAAACCATAGTTTCATCTCCTGTAACAATGGTTTGCAGAATTACTCTCTCGTTGCCACGGTAGAGCTCCAAAAATTCCTGATACAGATGACTCGTTGCTGCTTTTGGACTGAGAAAAGAAGTCTAGGCACCATCTTGCACTAATCTTATTCATGTTTAAATGTTCATGAATAATTGGAAGGTCTATTGGTTTAGAAAGTTTCAACCTTACTGCTATTTCTGTAACTTTGAGCCGCCTGTCTTCCATAATTTCTCCTTCCACAAGAGCCATGTTTTCAGAAGTGAGCGGGCCGACCTGCACGCTCTTCATCTCCAATGCTTTCTCGACACAATTGAAAAAGTTTGGCCCATTTTTTTACAGTAGAATATGAGGGGGATGCTTCCTCCATATACACCGCCCAACCGCTGTTTAATTTCATTTGGAGTAAGTCCTTCTTTTGTGCAGAACTTCATAGCTGCTCGAAACTCCATTCTGAACATACAATTTTCTACACATAGAAAATTCTTTATGGAACTATACCTGAACTGAACACAGCGGAACGGAAGTTGCACCTGCAATTCTTTACTTAAAGGATCATGTATAACACCAGATAAGCTTTTGTGAAGGCAATAATCCTTATCGGCGAGGCCGGAATCCAATGGACCTACCCTCGTATGATAGTTTTGTAACCAAATAATCAACATTTTGTAACGACTTGTCAATGCCATTTCAGAGTTTTGGCATTGGAAGCGAACTGGAAGGAAAATCCTCAGAATATAGCCGTAGAGAGGTATCTTTAAAACATGAGAGAAATGTGGTTTACTCTATTCAACAATAAAAATACTACCGCCAGGGGTAGCCGAGGTTGTTAAGGTGAGCGGGAAGTCTGGGGTTCGATTCCCGCAGGGACCGTCCCTCCTGACTGAGGGTTTTTTCCAGGCTTTCCTTAGTCCTCATAAATGGCCAATTCCGGGAAGGTACTCTAAACTTAGGCCAGGAGAGTTTCCATCCATAAAAATTCCTTTCCCAATTTATCATTTCGTTTCATGCATCATCAGTACCTTTACCTATGTAAGGTAAAGCACTGTGGTCCAACAAGAAGTACGTGGAATAAATTATCTTCAAAAAGCAACATCGAAACATATTTTCATTTACGACGCCCGACAATCTTCCTCAGATCTGTTGATTTTTAGGTCATAAAATCAGCGGAAATACCCTGAGAGCACATTGCATCTCCTTGGGACAGAAGCAGTGTCTGGATGATCACGATGATGGCGAACCATAGCAGCCGAGGCAGGCATCACCGCCCAAATTAAATCTTGTCACAACATTCACATCATCGTTCAGTATCAAATCTCGGCTCACCAAAAGTAACGTCATCACTCACCGCTCGCCCACGAAATACAGTCCCACAATTTTGAAGAGAATAAAAAGGTATAACCTGTCCTAGAGATAACTCTCTGTGTGTGGAAGAAAGGGGAGAAATTACCTGCCTGACAGAAAGCTTACTTCACAGAACAAGACAAGGGACCAATCATTAGCTGCAAATCATCCTGACACCAGGATAAGGGGGGAGTAGTTGATTAGGTTTTTTTACGGACGCTTTTTAACATCTCAGGTCATCAGCGTCTCATTCAATTCAAGGTTTGAAACGACCGACAAATTTTGCCAAGGCGCCTCTTCTTTTAGACTTGAGGTTCTTTTAGGTACCGTAAATGTACGACACGGGACCCATGGCTTTATTTTCTTTCCGAAGGAAGCCATACTTAGGATTTTTACGCCCAAAATAATCTATCGACCCTGACCGGGATTACCGCCGCGATCTAGGGTCTACGAGGCAAGTATTATTACAATTATACCACCAGGGCCGATATAAGAGGGGAGAAAAGCTATCAGACAAAAAGAAAAACAGTCAAAAAAAAAAAAGTCATGGGAAGAATTAAGGTTTGAAACCACTTTTGGTACAGTGTCCAGATAAAAGTTTATATCTCCTGGATGCGATCAAAAATACCAAAACTAGACCTACAGGACCAAAACAGGGCGGAACACATGGATGGTTCGTACACTGCGATTATTATTTACCATTTCGAGTTTACATCGAAAGTTCTGCTACCTTATCGCATAATCAATGCAGCATTTGGAACACTTCGCTCACAATCACAAGTGTTTGACCGTATGCGTCTCGCTGAAATAACCACGCTGGAGGTTGGAAATTCGAACCTCTTTTGTAGCTAAATACATGATGTGGCGCTCTTACTGGATTGGTAGAGGTTTATTTGGCAAAATGTGGAACTCACGCTTATCACTATATACAAATCGCTCTCGTACTTTGATATCCCACAGCTCCCAAACCATGCATTTTTTAACTTGGGCCGCTCTTACAAAATGGTCAGTTTGTTACCGGATTTTTGAGTCACTTGAAATAAAAATGTCAAGCACTAAAGTGAGATTTTGAAATTAACGCAGGAATTTACTCTTAATAACATTCTTTATATATGTTATCATTTACTTAACGCATTCGAGAATTGTGCTAATTTTTGCGGTTATTTGTTCATGTGCTCATATTTCTCCTTCGCCAACGTTTGTACTTTTCAAATTTTCTGTATTTATTGTAATGTGCTCATTCTATGTATAGCACATTTCTTAGTTTATTCATTTTTAATTAATATTTTATATTTTCAAGTTACAATAAATTACACTTCTACAAACAGCATTGAAATATCCACACGTTCTTTAAATATTCTAGCATTCACATCCATATAATGCTAGAACTACATTATACTTAAAAGTATACAGCTTAAATTTTTTTCTCGTCGAAAATTGATGCCACAACAGAGAAAACGAAGTCAAATTCAGCAGAGAAAATTGCCTTGTTCTTATTGGCATTTAAATCTTAGTTTACTTACATTAGATAGCGCACAAACTCTAAAACACTTGTTACATATACATGATACTATATGGTAAATGGATATTATTTCATATTGCTTTAAATAATAAAAATGTCAAAGGCCCACACAACTTAGAGGCCTGCGCAAACGAATCTTCAGTTAATGTCATTCTACAAACATACTAACACTGTGCATGAAGTTACCCTTTACTGAAAAAAAGTATCGATTTCTCACTTGGCTGAATAAAAGTCGTTTTAATTAAGTGGTCAAGTACCATTAGTTCCGCTTGCTGCTTCTTGACTTTTTCCATCAAGTCAGTTCTCTCAGCTTTCCTGCTATGTGTAATTTTCATTATCCGCTCTTATGAGCTACACAGAGTGGAAAAGAACCCACAACTTTCCTCTTTACTTGAGAGAATTCGTGTTATTTTGAGAAACTTTGTTTAAATAAACTTTACCATAGCGCTATTAATTTCTCCCATAAATGTTTTTCTTTACACAATCTTGTAATGCAGGAATTCAAATACTACTGTTAATTCCTCAACTTTCGCAGCAGCCATAACAAAGAGCGAAAGGTTATTCTGTTATAGGCTTATTCACAATGAAATTAGTCGTAACTATGTAAACACAAGAACAGGATATCATATTATTTAATGAAAATATTTACGTAAGAGAGCTGAGAAATGTTAAACATCTTAGAGCAAGGTTCCAATGCTTCTAATGATATAATTCGGTGGAAATTTAGCAAAAGTTTGGCAAACAGTTTCAGAGTGATAACAGGTATAAGAAGATAAACTACCCCATTACTAGCGTAGACTTTTATACCTGAAATTGGACAGAATGAGAAAAATGTCGGATAACTATAGTGAATACAGTGACGTGATATTTAAAGGTTTTGTGGTGGGGTGTAATGAAGCCACATGTTGAGAAATTATATTTGAAACGTTTCTCTTGTGTGATCAAGCGATTGGGATGACCACCACTTCACCTCGTCTAGGCTTTAGTCTTTCTTCCGGTTACCTACGTCTCAACGGTGATTCTCTCAGAGCACTTTCGCCGTTTTCTGCTAACCGTGGGAGCAAGGATCGAGGATTGAAGATACTTGGAATTATAACGCACTATTTGGTATTTATATTTAACGTATTTATTGTTTTGATACAATGGAAATACGGTTGCTGGACGTGCACTTGACACTGATCTATTTACTGTGGGTATGGGAGCGACTGGACCTTGACCATCGTGAAACAGGTGCCAACTTAAACACTTCCACTTTGGTTCACACTGGGGAAACCTTTCGAAGAACAAACTTTTGTTGATTTTTTCGTTCGCGGCAAAAACTGAGGGCCAAGTTGCTAAGGTAAATAATAAGACCCGAAACTGCCCGTGTGATCGAATTGCGTAGACTGTCCCTTAAGATTTCACTCGAATTGCTGCACTTTGTAGAGGCACTTTCTAATTAGCTTCTTCACCCACTTTCACCAATTTACACTGTCATGAGCCTTTTCTTCCAATGAATGATCCCACACGGAACTGTTTAGTTATGATTGTCGAATGCCCACTATATGATGGTGAATACCTCGAGCTGATCTTTTAATGCCTGTTCCGTATTGATGCCGAATGAGAGTACATTAAATGATCGACAATGCCTCGACACGGCTGGGTGCATAATTATAATAAGAAACAAAGCATGCCTTGAACAACAAGGGCATTCCTTTATATACCAGACACTTTCGTTGGTTCCACATGTTCAATCCAAGTTTACGGGTTTTTGTGAGCAAGAGCAAGGGTCACGTGGTCCCTAAACATTTTAAAATATAGTTATTCCATTGGTACTTTGAATTTGTTTCATATGTTCAAATCTCAAGTTCCAGCAACTGGAAGAGTCCAAAGCCCAACCTTCTCCTATAGAAACTTCTAGAAGCCCATTAGAGCCTCATTGTCGCCTAGTTTCTTCGTCATTGCCTTACATAATGTTTCTCAATACAGCTATTGCTGTATATATAATTCCTTTACAACACTAGTACAGAATAAAACATTTATATACAAAGTTATTCCCAAATTGCATATCATTAGTTACTCTAAGCATTCACCTGGTTATTATACCTATGAGTATTTTCCTCCTTTTAAAATTAATTATCATATATAATAATTAAGACATGTTATATTTAAAACTTCCGAGCCTCCGACAAATACTGTTTCAAAAGACATGTTCGTTATTATAAGGATCCTCGTGAAGCTGGATCCTTGCAATAATTTAAATGAATTTAAAATGTATCCCTAGGATTACATTTAAGTTAACGAGTGCTTAGCGGACTTTAATTCGTCTATTTCCACAATTCCAAACTAAATAATGTTTGAATTCTCTGAAAAATTACAAAGGAACTGCTGAAGGTGATTCAACCAAATAAGGAAAAATGAAAAATATTCGGGCGAACAGTGGGGACAAATTTTGTTCGAGAAATTATGCCTGTAACAAATTATGATCTCTCTTTATTGAACATATAGGTTATGGCACATGTTGCAAAGGATTTAATATTAGCAGAGGACAAATGTAACACATTTAAGATGTTCCAACACTAAATACCAGTGTAAGATGAGCGTAATTAAAGTTAAAAAGTTAGTATATATAACAGGCTCAGTTGCATAAAACTCCATGTTTCTACTCAGAAGATACCTGTTCTATAAAAGATATGAGATAGATAGCTTGAAGGCATTTCTGATGCAAGAAGTAAATTTTCAATAGCTATTAATTTGATAGCGGTATTCATATTTTTTCCACCAGATGTCAACGTACCTTTTTTATAATATATAGTTCCCTTTACTGTATCAAGAAATATCAACATAACATGTGCAATTTACCCAATCTAAGCACACAGGTAAGAATTATTAAAATTTATACTATCTTGGCCAGAGGTCTATAATGTCGTAACATTTTCAATTTTGCATTACACCTACCTGAATGTCAAACGAAAAAAAGTTGATTTGTTCGTGTCAATAAAATCCACATTTTCTCCACAGGGACTATATTGTACATGGAGACCATGTACACAAGGAAAACCCTGCTTTGTTCTCTCTCTGTTATTTTGTTCGTTTTATGCAATTCTGCCTCAAAAATGCAATGTAATAAACAATGTTTTTAATAGTTTTGCACAATGTCCACATTAAATTGTCACCTTCTGTATTTAAAATCTACAAGTATAAAACTTTAAACGCAGTAAAAAACGTTTAAATCTGAAATAGCCATATTTCTACTTGTATAACTTTAATAAAGTTATAACTAATCTTTTAATAAAGTTAAAAAGATAACGGCAAACCTGGGTCTCTAAGAGTTAAGAGTTAACCGAAACAGCTTCATTCCCCTGGGAACTTCTTACCTATGTCTTGTCACTACACGAACTCAGAAAGAAAACAGAAAGTAGCTCCGCAACGCAAATAATAATCCTCCGAGCGTTTTGAATAAGGCATGATCAATAGAATTAAATCTCATATGACGTCACCCATTCAGGTGAAGAAAGCAATAGCTAGGAATCGAACGGATAAATATCGATCGGAGAAATTTCTGAGGTGCCAACGCCACAATCACCATTTGAAAAGCATTCCTGTAGGTTAATATTCATGTATGTGAAGCAGTAAACACGATTAACTCATAAGCTACTGCAATAAAACAGCAATGTATCTATGTTTGTAATTAAAGTAGCCAGATATACTATTAGCTAAACGTTTATCCATACTGCTGATGCAATAAGGAAAGCTCCATCTCTCTCGAGATATTTCTCTATATTTTTACATTCTTCCTCAGAATCGGAGGATGAAACAAATTAAAAAAAAAAAAAAGAGGAATACATAGTCAGAACATATTTGTGGGAGATTAAACAACAGAAAATAGGGAGGAGCTTCGAGATATTGACAATGTTGATGAACACTGCTCTAACAGCTTAATTCGAAACAACAGTGCAGAGCAATCAGCAGTTTTAAGCTTCAGTAGAGTTCGTGAAACTGAACTTGATTATGGCCTAAGAGTATTACTGGCCAATTAAACAATATGGAAATCGGTGGAGCTTTGTGGCTTTCAGTTTGAGTTGCAATCTGGCCTAATATGATCGATAATATTACCAATGTTCAACCTTTCTCAACGACGCAAATAGCTTAAAGAGACCTAACATAAGAACATTATTAGGAAAGTAGGAAAATTTAATTAAAAGTGTGCTTTAATGAACAATAACATACTGTAACACTATTATCTTAATCGTTCTTTTACATTCCACCTGAACCTGAAGATCGCCTTAGTAAAGAAAAGTGAATAAAGGTCAATTTTTAATGTGACAGTTTACAAAATATGTGCAATTTTACATAAAAAGTATATTTGTAGACTATATTTATAGCTAAATTAATTTTGTTCGTTTAAAATAAAGGTAAACAAAATGGACATTAATTATAGTGCGTCTTTAGTACAAATACTTTTCTTCATTTATTCTGTCAGAACTTCACCAACGATGGGCGATATTGCAGATTTAAAACTGAAAGTACTGCTTGGAACGCGAAGCGTTCAGACTTCCTACAGAGTCGCCAGTTACCATGAATCTGAGTGTGGTTTCCAGACAGGGCTTCTTTGATCATTGTACAAGATATTTTGTTATATTGCAAGAAATTTTCAATAAAGAGAGATCATAATTTGTTACAGGCATAATTTCTCGAGCTAAAATTTAAATTTACAACATTTTGTCAGATTAGTAATTTCACCGTAGTCACTTTCGGTTCCCATTGGAGAAATGTGTAAGTTGAGACATGTTCAGTTCCGTCTACAGTAAAATGAAGGTGGCAAGCCACGGCAATATGCTGCTCTGAAATTTTTCTTTAGTCTCAACAAAATTTTCAGCAGAAGCCTATGATATTGCAGGAAGCTTAAGGAGAGCTTGTTCTTTCCTACAGCACAGCTTGAAGATTGTTTAAAGAGAAGAGGCAATCATTTTTAGAAGAAGGTGGTTCCGGAGCTATAGTTTATGCTCTAACGGAAGATAACTGGTATTTATTCCCTGTAGAATTGATGAATTGGGCAGAATTTCTCTGGGGCGGGGCTTTTTTCGGGATTTTACTTATAGGTATTAGTTACTCGTTTGAGATTAAATTATATTGCTGTTTGACTATACGAGTAAAGCAATCTGCTGTCATATCTTATCTGTTAAGTAAATAATTTCAGCTGTAACTTCCGCTCTGCTGTGTTCAGTTCCGATATAGTTGCATAAAGAAAGCTATGTATAGAAAATTGTGACATGTTCAACGTGGAGTTTCGAGCTGTTATTAAGTTATTCACAAAAAAAAAAAAAAAAAAAGCCTACTCTCATATTCTACCGTAAAAGAATGGACCAAACTTTTTCGAATGGATCGAGAGAGCATTGAAGACGAAGAGTGCAGATCGGCCCTTGGAGGTGCTCACTCCTGAAAACATCGCTCACTCTTGTGGAAGGAGAAATAATGGAAAACCGGCGGCTCAAAGTTACAGAAATAGCAGCAAGATTGAGTCTTTCTAAAAAAACAATCCTTCGAATCATTCACGAATATTTAAACATGAATAAGGTTAGTGCAAGAAGGGTGCCTAGACTTATTTCCTCAGTTCAAAAGCATGCTGGCCTACGGCACAGACTACGTACTTCCATCAAAGAGAAAAAGCGAGGAAAGCTGAGTGGTGGTGAGCGTCTTTTTCACGACAACACGCCTGTGCACACAGCTATTGTTGCAAAGGAAGCTGTGAAGAAATGTGACTTCAAGGAGATCGACCATTCACCCTATGGCCCATATGTAGCTCCCAGTGAGTATTTTCTCTTCTCAAAACTTAAGAATGACCTTCAAGGAAGGAAGTTTAAGTGTGCGGAAGAAGTGATGGATGCTGTTTATGCCCATTTTGCATACAAGACTTCTATTTTTTTGGGGGGGGGGATTGAAATGTTAATTCAAAGATGTAAGAAGTGTATTGCAATAAAGGGTAACTATATTGAAAAGCGAAATATAGTTTTTGTCTATCATACCTAGAAAATTGTTAGGCCGGAAACATATGGACCTACCCTCGTATCTATTAAAAGAGTACTTGCAGTATGTTTTTAAAGACTGGAAGAAACGCTGGGACAGGTACATTGCACCCAACGGGCACCACTTTGAGAAATGTCTAATTTATGGGAGGACTGAAGATATGTAATCAAAAATAAATATGAGCCTTCCTTATTGAATAGCACAGGTATGCATAGTTTTCTGAAGCAAAAGTTTAAGTGTGTTTCACCTAGTCTAAAGAAATGTTGACATGTCGCTGGATCTTTCTCCTCGTATTCTTACGATTTTCCAGAATTAAACACCATTTAAACACCATCGACTCATGTTTACTAAGTTCTTGTGTTTTCTTGTCTTTCACTCACATGCTTTTTGGCTACTTTCGCGTTCGATTTGAGACGAGAAGCCACAAAAAGCTTTGAAGCGGGTTTATACTGGGGTGTGTGGACGATGTCGCCACACGTTGGATGCGCAATTTGAAACGATTTTTATATGTTGGTGTTGATGTAGTCGTTAGACCGAGGGTTCCACTTCATACCCCGGTCGTTCAGGAGCCAGAAGTTGCCTTTCGTGTTTTTATTGGTAACGGGAGGAGGGAGATGGAGAGGGGAGATTTAAATCCCACCAACTTGCTTCATTGAAATGTTTAATTACACTACTTAGTTATCGGCCACCTGGTTCGTTATCTCTATGGCCTTGATGGCACGTGCTAAATATGCTGCATCTGTGTGCCTCTCGTCTACTGCCCCTGGAAAAGCGATGTTGATCATTAGAGAGCGAACGAAACTTACGTATGACTGAGTGAGTGTGTGACTGAAGAAAATATATATGAATAAGTCGAACGTAAACCTGGAAAACGTATGAACGAATGAATCGAATATAATCCTGAGAAGCATCATACTAACTTGACTTCCCGATCTGAACTGCGGTTTCCCTCTGGTAAGATTTGTCGGATAGAAAACGAAAACTAAAACGTGCCTTTTTGCTATACTGTTTCCCTTATACGTGGAATCCAAAGTCACCACGTGGTGTCAAAGCGTCACGTGGGGTTTAAAGCACAGCGCCCACGATTTTCTCAGCCTATGAAATATTTAAATATAATTGGTAAGTTCTTCAGCTACCAAATGCGTTTATTTTAAATCTATCACCTTTCTGGCAGTTTATTGGAGAGCTCCTCCTCATACGAAGTGATCACGTTATCGCCTACACCTGTTCCCCCTCCTATCTTCAACGAATTTTGAAGTATCTTCAGCAACTAAGACACAAATGATCTATTATTCGGCCATCTGCATGCATTTAGCTTTGTTATAGTAGAGAGACCCATCGTTCTAGCCATTACCTGTAGAAGAAACACAAAAGCAAAATGCAAGCTTTTCCCTGTTGTCATAGAGTCAAACGTCCAGGTAGCCATGAATACATTTTTTGTATCTTGAAATGTCCCAGTTTGCAACTATAAGCTATATATTATAACTATTAATATTTACATTATCTAAGAGCTTTGAGCATGCGTGGGTGTGAGGATCTGTCACAGCTTTTAAACCCATGTATACTCCTTTAGGTTCATCTGCCAGACCCGTAAATTTGATTGTTCTACATGTCATTCCTCCAATTATTTTCAGGGTACGTTTGAAGGAATATAATTCTGCACAAGTTATCTGTATCATGCTTTCAGCTTCTCCCATCTCCATGCAATCAGCACCAACGTCTCTTTCTTGCATTCCCCTTCATGGAACCTCTCTATATTCATCTTACACCGTTTTGTTACCTTGTTCTACTTCTATCTATCCGGAGATGTCTGGCTGTGTCAGACGTTATTGCAATTTTATGTTAAGCATGAAAAGTACATTTTATTAAGAGAAAATGTCTGCTAGTTTCCAGTATTGAAATTTAATTAAAAATGTTATGTATGGAATAATCTCTGTGATTTATATGTACGTTAGTAGTAGTTAGTGTAAATATTTATTAATTTACGGAAATACTTTTATTTTATTTGCTTTAAACAGTTACACGTTTTAAGTCAAGTCTAATTTATACATACTTTATATATATATATATATATATATATATATATATATATATATATATATATATTCTGTAGCTGTTATTTTATAATGATGGTGACTGAAATAATTATTTTAATTAACATTTAATGAATTAAAATTGGCAGAAGACAAGATTTTTGTTTGAGTACTTAAATATCTAGGATTGGGTGCTTGATGGTTACTCTAATCTCAGGAAGATATCTCCTTCCTCGCCGGTAATTACCCGCAGTCTTAAAGTTGTTCCGACTGTTACTGAAAATTTTGTTATCCTTGGATAATAGGGAAAGGGATATTACCAGGAGGTTGATGAGGGAATGAATAGATTGGTTGTATTTCGTGATGAACGGCACCTTATTGTACCAGGTCTGTTGTGTTGTGATAGTACTCGGTTACTGCATGGAAAATTTGGGACGCTTTGTATGTCACTTTTGCATAAACCTTACAGCTCCACTACGACGTCACCAGCGACGTTTTGGCCGCGGCACTTTTTCTAAAGCATACTTCGTTTTCCATTGACACAAAAGTTCGCGACTCAAAAGTTTTAAACTTTACAAACATACACCGGATTACTAGCATGGTATACCTGATTTATTACTTAACTCACTGATACTACACTGATGTTGAACTACTAAACTCACGCTACACTCTCTCGCGAGAAACTTAGCAGAGTTGAGCACTGGATTCTGTCCCTAAGAACTGAAAAACCGAACTCTCCCTGGAAAACTGCAAGACTGACTTCGCTGTTCAAGGTTACGGCCTTCACCTCTCCAGGAAGTATTTGTTTACAAAACAAAAGAACAGGCCTTTTCTGTCCTGAGTTCAGGTCAGCCTACCAGCCCCTTGCTTCTGGGCTCTGGTTGCAGGCATTCAAGAGGACAACACATTTTCCTAAAACCAAGTTTATACCCTCCCCGCCTATAGGGAACAAATATTAAGTGACAATTATAATATCTGGAATAACAATAACCTTACAGCTATGAATGTATATGCACATTACTTGGTAATGATTAATTAATTCCTCATAATTTATTACCTAAACCAATTATTTCAGTTTCAATACTTTATTCCGTATTTGTTATTTGGTGAATAAGAATGGCTTAGTGGTCTTAAACTACATCAGAATAAAATTAATTCACCTTTATGTACTTTCAGTTCTTATATTGTAAAAATACCGTCTAACCATTGGCTAAGGCACGTAATAAATTAGCAAAGACGTTTAAACAGTAATTTTAATTTTACACAAAGGGACAACATGTCTTCGTGGAAAATTTAGTTTTAAGTACAATATTTAAAATTATATTTGTCTATCAATAACCTTAGTTGTGTTAAATTTAATCTTCCTTTCAAATAAAAAATGAAACTTTATTTTTTTGTCCCATCTTGGGGGACAAACGGAGAGTTGTTTGTGATCAATAGTATAAATTCAAACATGTTTAATTTAGGAAAGCACATGCCACCAACAGCATGTTTCATGTGGTGGTCCTGAGAGCATGTTCATCACTCTCTATTACAATTTCTACTGCAGCAAGTTGGTACGAAGTACAGTGATGTCCATTTTATTGCGCTTCTCCCGACAGGATTTCCAGAAACCGTCCACTATTTACGTTCTTTTATATTCAGGATCCTTTAGAACAACCTAAACGCACAGACATCCATTGGCGATTCAATAGGAATGTCGCTGTAACGCAAGGAGGGCCACGTTGAGCCGAACCAGAATTGTACTGTGCCTGCAAAGCAAGGTAGCGCAGAATTGCAGTATAGCGTTATGTATGGCGACTCTGGGACCCAGTCTGGCACTTAGAAATGAAGTAATGCGGGTTGCAAACCTCTACTTTGACTCGGCGTTGGCAATCCCTGATGTTGAGGGTGGAATATAATCCTCTTTCTCTATCCATATCCTCAAAATAATAGCAAGCTGAAGGAGAAATATGATGAAGTTTATTCTATAGAGATAGCCAGTCTTTTTAGATTCAGAGCCTGTTTGATAATGGTGTATAATTTTGTAACAGAGTTCCTTAATTTCATTTAAATTATTCTCTATGATGATGGATTTGGGCCAGAGACAAGGACCTTAATCTTTCGAATTATCTCAGGGTAACACTGGTGACTGGTAATGGATTTGATTGATTCTTGACTTTCTGAAATAGTTTACCTTTGTTGTTATACATGAAGTACCCTTTTTGGAGATGTTGAAACTACACTTCTTACGTTGTTTGATAATCTATGAATAATAAAATAAGCAGTAATAAACCTTTCCCAGAATGTTTCTGTTTTTGAGGCCTTTGTATACCATATACAATTACGTTTTAGACCATGAGGCCTGTTTCGTCTCCACATAATAGACCATTATTATTGAAATTAGTCTTTCCACCTCTTTCCAGGGCGTCCATTATCCTATTGTTTATAGGTCTATAGTCATTTATTATTTTGGGGATGCGATTGGGATCCATTCAGTTTACATGATCATGCTATTCTAATAAGTATTTATACATTTTTCTATGATGCTTGCAATGCCAAGTTCTTTGTGGATATCAGACTTTTGTTTATGGTCTAATATATTATATCCAGTTAAATTGTCTCAATAGTCTAATTTAGATGACTTCGTCCTTTGTTTTTAGCTTATTTGTTAGAGACCAAGTTCCCTGTGGTGGTAAGGTTAAGACTTTGTAAACTTTTAAAATAGGCCAGAGATCGCAAACAGCCCTCTTTAATTCTAAGGCTTTCACGGCCGGCATTTATATTATCAAAATTTAAAAGGTCTTGTATGTTTTGCTGTGCTCTTAGGTTTGCAGAGCACAGTACAACAGCCAAGAAGTTTTATATTTTGATAATCCTTTCTCAGTAAAATTCTTTCCATTTTTTATCAATAAATTCTGGTTTAAAACCTATAAAATAGATATCCGTTATTTCTTAAATAAGTTACATTATATATAAATTGATTACTGCAATAAACACATGTTTAAACCCCAAGTGTGATGAATATATTTCTATACGTTTAAAAACAGCAGCAAAAATGTAGAAAACACCTACTTGTTCTACAATTTTGTCTAGAATTTATATTTTATTTAACAATTTATATTTATGAAATACATGCACAATTTTAAAATCTAGCTTTGAAACTTTTCAGTATTTTGTTTTAGAAAATACTTATAAGAATTAATTTGTGTGAACTAGTTCTGTTTTATTTTTCAAAACGTAACCTACCACACAGTTGTTTTACAGAACATGAATATTTAAAGCGATTTATCGAACTTCCAAGAGCTACACATCTCCTTTGCACTTTATTCTATATATGACTCTTTTCTGAAATTAAACAACGTTTGAAGAAAAAATTGAAACACCCTCAACATGAACATTCAAATATTTAAAAGCTTTTAGCATTCCGTAAAGAAGTTCAAGGTCAGAAAATCTGTTGTACGCATAATCCAGGTTATTGCTGCTTGTAGGAAGAAAAAATTAGTCAATCATGTTTGAATACGGCAGATAAAATAATTTAATAAATTCCGAAGAGGATAGAAAAAAGATCTTTGGTTTAAAAACTCGTGTACTACAGAAAAACAAAACCAATTTTAGTCTGCAAATATAGAAAAAATACACAATCACAAGATCTAATAATATGTACTTTAGAGGTATAACATTTCTTCGCATAAAATGATCAGGTCTTTTTTCGATACTATGCAAGTAAATTCTCCGATATCAGATACTATAAACCCTTCGCTTCTCGATAGTCACATATTTAACATTATCTTCAGCGTCATTGGTGTCGTAAAGTTCATATCGGCTTTGAAACAAAAAGGTATAAAATACGTTTCCAATAAATATATTGGATAACATACTTAAATTTATGAGAATGGAAATGCAAAAATGGAAGTTTGGGAATGGGAAGTGTAGGCTAGCTGAAAGCAATCTAAATATGTTAGGTGTAAATATATGTTGCCTATCGTTCAATTGCGTTTTATTTAAATTATATTTTCATATGTAAAGCATTAAATATATTAAGAGACGCATATGAAAGCTTATTTAATTAAAGTATTTCCAGAGATAATATGGCATATGCTAAGAGAGCTTAGGTAAATGAAATTTTAGCGCTTTCGAAATAGTTTTTTTTTTTTTTTTTTAATCCTCTAAGTATATGATAATTTGAGTTGTGCACGCCTATTTCTCGTTGATATCTTACTGAATAACCTAAATTAATTTTTGCTAATAATACACAAAAATTATATGCTCATTTAAAATATATTTTTTTGTAAATTTTAAAAGGTTTTTTAAGCAAAATATGGAAATTAGAATCAAAATCTTATTTTTAATTATTATCTAAATTAATGAATTAATAAATACCAGGGTGAAGTCTGTAGTTATGAATGAAATGAAATTAATTAGTAATGGCGCAAATAGCCTGGAGGCCTTGGCGCTTTAAAGCTATCTGGCATACACCTTTTCACGGTAAGGGAAAAACCAAAAGAAATTCACCTAGACAGTGGAGTCAAAGTCTTAAGAGTTTTAAAGTTTAGAGCCCACAAAAGAATTTGGATTCAAACAATGAAATAATGTGAAAAGAGGCTAAACTTGTAGTCAATGGGAAAACTCCTCCAACTTATATGTTTGCTGTTTCTGTAATCCGTAATATTTTAAGCAAAGTACATATTTTTTCCACGAATTATTTCAAATGGTCTCTTTCGTATATAGGCGTTAGTTTATGCATATATTAAAATAGATTCGTTAAATGTAGATTTAAAAAAAATGTAGTTTTCCTCGGACGTTTTGGAAACTGAATTTATCGTTTCATAGTTCTATGTCTCTTAGGGAGGACAGATTAAAACTTTATAGAGGACTTCGCCCATCGGGAAATAATTACAGGCCATAATGTCATCAAGAAAACAGAAAACGAATTTTTTTGGAAGTTTTCCCTTACCCCGAGAAGGAGAATGCTGGATAACTTTAAGGCGCCAAAGACTCCAAGCTCATTTGCACCATCATTAATTCATTTCATTCATTCCTACGGACTTACACCTATAGTATTCAGTGCACAATCTCGAGGAGACCAATACATTCAAAATGACATAAAATAAAAACATTTAAAAAAACTGAAAACATGACTCCCAAGTAAAACTTCAAAAAATTAAAACCTATTGTCACATTCTTATTGCACAATATGGCACAAAATTTTCAGTCGGTAAAACATTGTAGTGTATTTGATTGTGCTGCAGGTGACAATAAAATTCTTAAATGTAAACCCTTCTTCCGTATCAACTTTTATATACCAGTTATCTCTTATCTTCGTTTCAGAAAAGTATTGTCTTCATTCTTTAATTTTTTTTTGTCCGCCTGCCGCCCCTTCCCTTACAGTTTTCGACCCAGTTCTGATTATATTCAAGTATTCCTTTGCTATATATTCATCTAATCTCTGAAGCGTTCAAATCATAATGGAAAATTGTAATTAATGTTACTTGCTGATTTATTTTTAATTCTATATAATTACGAACAAAAGTTTATTGCTAGAAAATATTGGCTTTTTCTAAAAGTAAACAATGTTCATTGATTATTTTGACATGCAAAAACGATTCCTTAATTTGTAATATTAGCCAAGTTTTGTAGTTCTTTTCCATTTTATAAAATAATATTTTATGATCACCAGTTTCTGAAAATTAATTTCATAAAAAACGTGAAATATTTCTCAATAAGAAGTTATTAATATATAGTATATAAATATAAACCAAAAATCATGTTTCCAGTACTAAATACATTTATTAAAAAGATATTATATTTATGAATCAATATTTTTCTACTGCAGTAATGAATAAGCGGTGTTATATAATTTAAATATTTTGAAAATTATATATAATCAAATTTAATATACTCGAAGCACAAGGCACACAAAATTAAATTAATTTTAAGTCACAGTGCTTTTGCAAGTTGCACTCTTTAAAGTAAACAAAATTCCATAAATAAAGGTATAGCATAAGCCTTATTTCATTTACCCAACTAACATAAAAGTCTTTATGGCAATCAATATTGCTATGATTAAGATCTATAGTTTAAATGAAAATGATTTTTTAAAGATATTTTAATCTTTCTTAATACCGTTCATTTTATTATCGAGAAAGACGGTTATTATGTACATAATAACGTTATAAACATTTAAAATAATTCGTTAAAATACAATTATATCCTATTATACTTCACCTGTATAACATTATGTATTTTAATACGTTATTCAACTAAACATTGTCAAATATTTAATTATTTCGAGAAAATGAACTTAAAATATATTTTTAAATAAGGGATGTGCAAGAAAGTAAGGATAGTACAATTTAAGCTATATTTTAGATAACATAATTATTTCTCTAAATAGATTAAAATATATTTCAATGTTGTAGGATTAATACCATAATGCATAATTGGCATTAAAAATTGCTGAGATGATCGTTGCAACCTCTCAGGAACACACATTGTAGATAAAACCGGTTCTGCCAAGTCAAGGATCTTCAGTACCTATTTCAGTGCACGATTAATTAATGTCAGAGGAAAGTTACAAGAAGATAACTTCCTGCATGGAATGAACTGGATTTGATTATTTGGGGCGAAGGAAAATACTTCGTTACTTGCTTACGGCTGGCCCTTCGTACCTACTCCCAAAATTGAGGCAACTGGGAGGAAGAAATGAGAGGAAGTGGAACTGGGATACCAGTGTTCACGGGAGGGGATTGCTGGACGGAGTTATCCAGATATAAAACCACAATGCCCCTCAAAAGGTCTTCTTCCCTATTAAAAGCCGGGAAAGACACATTTCCAAAGTGCAAGCCCCCATCATACCGCACAAGCCCATCTCATTCTGACACTTTCGACCCTAAAAAAGAACCGAAGTTATAAAATGAAAGAAATGGGGGACAGAAAAATTGTGGAATGTGGCATTCGCCTAAGCGAGCAAGGAATATCACGTATAAAACCAAGGCCAGTGTAACGGGAATTGAACCAAGACCCCCCAAATGTGAATCACTGAACGTTATTGCCTCTTGGTATGCAATAGGTAGGTGGTATTTGCAGTCGCATTATCTTGCATTAAATAAACCTTGTAAATACAATTCGACATTACAAAGAGAAAATCACATTACTTGATCCAGACGCTTAGATGACGGAGAAGCGTTAATGTTGTAACTAACGTAGTTAGGTTGACTGTGTTGAATGTACAAGCAGATATGAATTTCATTATCCCATCTTCGCGTCACATAAAGATATCGTATAATACTGCAGGGGAGAATTTCGTTCTAAATTTTTAGGAGCAAGCATCGAGAAGTGCAATTTCAAATTGGAGAGAAAATTTCAAACCTTAGGCGTTTTCATTGATGAGAAGTCGAGACTAAAAAACGGGGTTTTGACATGAGAGAAGTAGGATGAAATGGACTATGGATTAGAAATGCATCCTCAAAATGCCTTTAATAAGATTAGCTGAACAAATTGGTATATATGTCGGTAGTGCGTACAAAGCCACTCAGGTGCTACATCTTCATCGATAAAAAATTACTGCTGCACTGAAAATAATACCCGTGGAGACGCTGAAACGAAGTATCAATTATTTAATAATTTCCCGTAGGCAAAATCAATTTCTAATTGCTTAGCGCAATGAGGACTGTGACAAGTTTGTTTATTCATTCATAATGTTGACACCGCAGAAATTGCTTGCCTGCCTATTTTATGACTATTCCATAGTTCTAGAACGCAGGACGGACGAGAATCTTCAAGCATTTATTCTGGGACGAGCTGAAACTAATGGGAGGTATATTGCGTGTGTGACCTTGAAGAACGTCGTGAACCAGGTGACTTTAGGATATCTTGAATCCTAACTTATGCCTAGACACCAAATCGCTAGGAATCACTTTGACTTGAAATGAGTAGAACCGGATCGGCAAAGACCGACTAACTTCTCAATTTCCTAGATTGTTTAATTTATCGCCACTAAATTTTATTTTGTGCAGTTACGTGAAGATCAACATTCATCAATAAGGATTCATGGCTAGATGCATAATATCGGACTTGCTTGAAGAAACATGAAATGAAAGCAAAGGTTGTTAACATTAAATAATAATATAAAGTAAATGGGCACAAAAGTATTATACTATAATATTTGTTTAAAATTTTTTACTTTATTATATAAATAAATATTTAAGAGACAAATGAAGCGAATTTCATAATTTGTAGGGATACGATAATTGTATAACATTGTAAATGAGTTTTATATTTTTAATACCAAAATTATAAAAAATAGTAATGAGGCAAAAATAATATTTACGTCGATTTTCTAATTAATTACTTTGAAGTCAATGCCTGCTTTCACTAATACGTATGACGCCATTAAATCGAATACTATTATGCAATTAGAAATGAAAAAGTAGAACAATTTAATTCTAATAAATATATCTTTGGAATTACACGAAATCGCGGACGGGAACCTGAAGTGAAGCAAGAAGGGTTCCCGTTTACATTACACTGAGGGGAAGCGAGCGCTATGCGACTGGAAAAGCTTTGAAAAGACTTGCTGACTTGCTGCAACATTTAACCATTATAAGAGGACGAAGATGATAACACGGGGGGGGGGGAGTAGGGGGAACTGATGAGGCAATCAAAATGAATTGAAACGGAATGAATGAAAAAGAGGAAGGGGTAAAGAAGACAATGAGGACAGGATTGTTTCCAATGACAAGAATGGAAAACCAGAACAGGGAAGACAAAATGGTGTCGTTTTAGTTCTCCACTCTGTTTTTTCATTACTTTGATTGCTCTCACTGTTCAAATAATGGCCATAGTGCGACGCTTAAAGTCCTGAAACAAGAGTTTATGAAAAGTTAAGCCTAGATCCCCATTTAGGCCCCTCGTATATAAAGCGACTGTTGAAAATAAAAAGTAAATGCTTGGCATTACATTAAAAAGTTTTAAGTATTTATTGTTTATAATTTTCGAAACCATTTCTACAGTCATTCTCGTTAAAATGAATGCATTCTTGTTTACTTGAAAACTGTTTCTGCAACATACGTAAATACATTAAATTTTCTGCTGAAGTACTTGGCATTTTATATCAATGTTTGATGTCTTCTTTGGCTTTAGTTTTTTGTTATCAAAATGTAATTAAATCCATTTAAAGTGAATCTAAAACTCATGCCTAATTGGATAGTTGGATTTGTAATAATATGATCGTGAAAAAACAAAAAGTAGTACACATACAAAACGGCGATAAAGTTGATAAGTAGATATTTTTTTCGTTTGGTCTAGATCAGTGTGATCCAATAAGTAGCCTCCGGGTAGGTATGGCCCTCGAGGCTATTTCCTCTGGCCCTGGAAGGGAGGAGTGTTTTACATTCCTTTAAAACTTAAAAAGAATAAGTTTATAACAAACTACCACGTACGTACTAAGTTGAAAAGTGAGCAAGAAATAGATAAAGTGTTTCCTTCGTTCTTCTGGCTGCGCTGTTTCTGATTCCAAGAAAACTGCAGAGCTTTGCATTCTATGAAAGAAGTAATCCCAGTGCAAGGTCGCTTCAACACCACGAGGAATGTCCACAGAAAGGGGAAAGCTTGACAGTTTATAACAAGATTGGTCATTACAGATATTTCCAATTTCTTTCTGTATCTCATCGATTCTAGCACATGTCAGTTGGGACTTAACAGAGAATGTGTGAATATAAAATGTTATAGTTGGCTTATACTGCATAGTTTAATAACTTCGAGCATATAAACAAAGTGAGGTGCTTATAGTGTCGCGACCATTTTCCTCCGAAACGAAGGGAAACATCAAAAAATGTTTTGAACAAAATTTGAAGTGTTCTTAAGGGAACACAAGATAATATAAGATCTTAACTCGTCCTTGAAATGCATTCTCAATGACATTTTAAAGTCAATTTAATTTTTTTCAAATGGAATGGTGCTTTTTTTTTTTCTGGAAATGAAAAGAGCATTCATTTTCCAGTATAAAAGTTCTAGTATATCTATCAGCTACAGGTGATGTGTGTGCGCGTTTAAGAGTCAAACCTGATGGTGTATGCTTTTTATGATAAAATATAGCTGCCCTCTATCTCTGAGTAAACTTTCAGATCCATAAGTCGATAACCAATGAATAAGTGTTAAATAAAAACATCATCAAAACCTTACAGGGAGTCAGGACCTATTGGAAAACCGGCAAGAAAGACTTGAAAGGATTAAAGCTGTTAAGTCCTTTAACACTTCTTGGACTCTCGAGCACCTCATGCCCCTTTCACAGATTTAATTTGCTTATCTGGTTCTCACTCGCAATGAGTTTAGTTTTGATAATAAATATTATCCACAAATTAAAGGCGTTGCAATGTGCACCAGAATGGCACCGTCTTATGCCAATCTTTTGATGGCTCACTTAGAGGAGAAAATTCTAAGTCAAAACCTCTGGAAGCGTTATGGCAATGTTTGTTAATATATTCGTACTTTGGACCCATGACACAGAATCTCTCAATCAGTTCCCTACAAACCTTAACCCCAAAATTTCAGTTATGTTCACTTTTTATGTCTTTCTCATTTCTACTAAATATTGATATATATTTAAGTTCTTTTCTTAGTTCTATGCACATTAAGCCCACCATAACATCTTCATTTGTAGCTATTATCCCCTACAACCAAAATAACTGTTCCTTTTTCTATTTCAATCTATGGTCACTATCTTTGTAACAACTTTTCTCTCTTGACAGCTATATTAAAAATCTAGTTCAAAAGTTCAAAGACAAAGGAAATATTCTTCCTATCTTTTAGCATCCCGTATGATTTCAGTGCACAAAAAATTCAAAACTTCCAATAAGAACTTTATTATCGTTGTTACTAACGTACCTGGAACTGAAAGCATCAGACCTATTTTGAAAGAATGTCACGACACTTTATTAATGCATTCAATGTAGATGTTTTCTCCTAAATTTGTATACTAACCTTAATGATATTTAGTTGTAACCATCTCCTTCCAAATTACCTCGAACCGTTGCAGGCTCACATCCTTGCCAAAGCCCTAAATGTAAAACCTGTTTTAATTATGCTATGTTATTCATTACTCAGCCCTAATTAATCCAGAGAATTTAATATTACTTTATTTTCCAACTGTTCTTCTAAGAATGTCGCACATATGTTATGTTGCAAGCATTACATTGGTTTAACTTCTACCGTTGTTCCGCTCCATTACGTGCAATCATAGGCGTTTTGTTAAAACCAAGTTTCCCTTGTATCGCTTTAAGGATTTCGATGATACATTTAATTTAATACTTATTGATGTCCTTACCGACTCATAGTTAAGAAAGTTTACTCATAGACAAAGAGATGACAGATACATTTTTTGTATGAAGCGCATATACCACCAGGGTTAAATCATACGTATTAATATATATCTTCCTCTCCCTCTTGTTAGTTGTTTAATAGTTTTCACCCATTAAATTACCGTTGGGATTCAAAATCTGTTTTTACGACCTTCACTTATCTTCCGACTTTGAACCGGAATTGTTGGAAATATATCGAAAATTACGCGACTATTTAAGAGTTTTATCCATTTCTGTTTCTCTAGTTCCTGTTATTTTAGTTCCATTGTTCTAAAAATTACTTGCTTGTTCATTTTCATAAAGAACACTCAGTATGCAGTATAAAAAGGTTCACATAAAAGTTCACATTAAAAACCGTAAAACTAAACACTAAATCCACGATATTTCGACTTTGGCTCTTGGACCCCTGCTGAGAATAAACTGAGCTTGGCGGACGGTGTCTCTCTTAGTGAAGCATAAGGGATATGACGTGGCGACTAAACTGCCAACTATAGCTGAACAAAGTAGTTTGGCCAACCTAGCAGTATTACAAGGAAATATTGAGGCCTGGAAGAATACGGGCTTTGTGTAAAACTATAGCTGCCATCTCTAGGTCTCTAAGCTAAGGTATGTTTGGATGGATGGGCGGCATCTATGAGAATAAGGGAAAAACAGTCATCGAACGTAGCTTGATGAAAATTGACGTGTTATTAAAAGTTAATTTAAGTATTTTAAAGACCGTAACAATTTTTTCAAGTATAGAAAAAAAAAAAGAATTTAAATAAAAAAACATAAAGGAAATTCTCGATTCATTCTTAGGCAAAGATCTGGCCATATCATATGATATCATATGATCTAGATAACCTGTTTTGAATATATACGGTGAAGGAAACAATTGCTGGTTCAGAAGTCTCTTAGGAAACTCGTAGCTATATCGTGTTAAATTTAAGATATGTCATTGCTAGACCTATAAAATTAAAACGAGGATTAAGCATTTCACTTTTTCAGATGTAGATACACAACATCCCATGTCGATCAGTTGTTGGGAACTAATTATGGATCAAGAGTTGAGCATACTGACACCAAGGCAAGTGAATGAAGCACCTGAGATTCGGTACCAGAGGGAAATTTGAGTAAAGTATACTTTGACATATTGGCTTTGGAGCGAGCTTCATTCCCAAGATAAGAGGACTTTGAGTGTAAACTGCCCAAATAGTAGAAATTCTAGAATAGGCGTATAGTACTTAGGTTAAATATTATTCCCTCCTTTTGAAATGAGATTGAAGGTTAAGCGAAAATGACTTATTGAGCAAAGCAAAGTACTTATTTAATAATGTTAAACAAGGCAAATCCTCCAAAACAATAACGTTTGTGCCTAATTTTTAAGTTAAAAATGAGTAAACCTAACCAGAGTTTGCAGCCTGAATAAAAAATATTTTGCTGTTTTCTATGCGATTATCAGACATTTCATATTGTAAAGGTTCGTTCATCTTTGTTTAAACACTAACACATTAATTAATGGATAATATGTTCAAAAACTTTTAAATTTGTGTCCGATGTTAAAATTTACAAACTGTAGTATTTGTATATTACATATAGGATTGACCAGGTTTTCTCGGAAGTTCCATGATGCACAATTCAAAAAATTCCATATGACAGTTGCAGTGATAAAAATGATACGTCAGGTAAAATTGCATTGTATTAAATATTATCTTTTAATGTTGTTTAACATCAAATTTTATTACTGGGCGGTAGACACCGATGATACAAAATATGAAATGACAAATTATGAAATGAAATTTTATTTCCATGCCTAAGTTAGGGTAGGAGTATCTTTCCAGCATTTGCACCGATGAGAACTGAGCAAAATCTGGAAGGAAGTAAGGTCATCGTTCATGCTTAGTGTATAATGCAGAAAAACGATTCGATAATATTTTTTGAACATGTCACTTTAAAATAAAATAAATTTTAATGTCTTTATTTCTTGATTAGCAAACTTTAATCAACACAAATGAATTTTGTGTTGTGCGAATTGATTTTTGGTGGATTTTTGTACATAAATTTACAAATCTTCTAGTACCAAATAATTAAAGGAGAAAGGCGTGGACTATGCAAATACAAACGCGTCTAACTAATTTAATTCTACATTTTCTCCATTGTTACAAGCTCGCTTAAGGTCGGAACATCTAAAAACCACATTCTTAAATCATCATAATGTTTGTTCACTATCGCAAACACGGAAAATCTTAAAAGTTCAATTTTGTAGAGACTGTAAGACAAACGACAAGTATTTTCTTTATGTCTTTTTACTAAAAGAAATATTGTTTTATCTCACGCACGAAGTGCGTGCTAAACGCAAAAACAAAATTCAAAGCGACCGTTATCATATTATCCATTATTCTCCAAATAACAGCTTCAGATATTACATGTAAAAGGATGCCATGCAAACCACGCAAGAAATGAAGACAAAGGAAAAGCATTGCTTTCGTAATGACTTCTCTGCCTTCTTAAGCACGTGGTAATAAATGCAGTGAATGCATCAGTTGGTTTTTACCAGCTACAAATCGTGAACTTTATTATGAATTGGTCAAATATGAAAACTTGACATATTTTACATTGACAAAAATGGGCCTTTATAGTATTATTAAGGTCGAAATGCCCTTATCAAATTCGCCTAAAATGCCTTTTCGCTCATAATTTCATCACATGCTCCATGGATACAGTGAGAGACAAATCTTCATAACCACGTCCCATCCCACTGAATTCCGATATTCTATTGTTATCGGTACGAAATACTTGAAAATTCACAGCGTAGTGCCCGTTAACTTTCGTACATCAAATATTGAGAAGTAACTATGAATAAATTATTATTACTCCTGCATTCGATCTCTGTTAGCCCTAAACAGTACTGAAACAAATTCCAGAGACGTGACAACGTTGTTTTCCTGAGTGAACTCGATGCACCTTATTTCTCGTGAGTATTATGTCAAGGTGATATAAACAGCCGGTTAACTTTAATCTCAGGACAGTTTCAAGACAAAAGGCCACCAATGCTAAATATTATTTTTCGTTATTATGATATACAAAGCTGGAGTAAACCGTGGGCCAGTCAGAGGAAATGGACAGCAAAGGGCTGCAGATAATTGAGCATATCACAAACAACAGTTTGGCGTTTTACAAAAGTGTCTAAGAATGAAACCCTATCATTTGAACTGCATCTAGCTTAACAGCCCATGTAAAGCACTGAAGAAGTTTTTTGCATTGCACTGCAATCGGTGGTTTTGTTGACAATCTTAGTTTTACTGAAAAATCAAACTTTCGTTTAACTCTAAAAGTTAGTAAACATAATGCTCTGATATGTGACGATAAGTCTCCATTTTATGTTGAACATGAGATAATATCCGACAGCTAATGAGTTCTGTATTGTTTCCAAGGTGTATGTACGGCAGAAAGGGCAGTAACAGGGCTCAGTTATGTCAATATGATCACTGAATGGCTAAATGAAGATAGAAATGATTTAATAATGCAGCAGGCTGGCGCTCCACCTTATTTTTATCGGGAGGTCCAGGGCATCGATGGATAAGGTCTTGGCCACTTCTATTGGGTAACTTGAAGTACTAAAAAATTTCCCCATCTACCTATTCTGGATATGAAGGTGCATATTGGAAACCCCTCTCAAAACATTTCCGGTGACAACTTGGAGGCGTGTGCAAAAAAAAAAAAAAAAAAAAAAAAAAAGGAATATCGTCTAATACCTGAACAATGACAAAAAGCAGAGTATTTGTAACGTGTGTAAAAAAATTAGCTATAATATGTAATAAAATAACTTTTGTAAGCCTATTTCAATTGTACTTATGCAATTATCTTTTTTAAAAGTCGACAATCGTTCTGGAAAGCCCTATATTACTAAAGGGGACAAAAGGCATATAGCACTATCATGCACTTATACATCATTCACTTTTTGCCTACAGAGTTAAATTCTTCTGTTATTAATTCATTTTACCCTTATGTACAGAGTTTACCACATTTCCTATTAGCTAGATCAATTTATTTCAAAACTTATTAGATCTTTCCCAGCTTATATGTCACATACAGGTTTCTTTTTCTTCTTCTTTAAGAATATATAAACAGCAAATCTAAAATTCTAAGTAACCGATTGATTACACAGCATTTTTATTCACTCATAGTGAAAATATATTTTATGCTCTGTTAAGTTAGTTACTCTTATGTTTTAATATTCATATTAACTCAGGAAAGGTAGCTTCTTTAAAATATGAAGTGAATTTGGTGTTACAGTACCAAAATATGAACTGGGCAATTTAAGACGTATATTAATTGCAAAATTTTGATGGACTAAGTAACAGCGCTATGCAATAATTAAATTTTCATATGTTTTTTAATTTCTGAAATATAGTTAAGTTCCGAGGATGTGAAACTTTATTAGAGCATGTTGGCAGCACTCAAGCGGTTTTGTGAGGTCATTAGACTGAAAATAATCAACGGACATCATAGAGTTGTCGCTGCTAACCGTGTTCGATAATTAATTGCATACAGTCATACGAATTTTCAGAGCAAAAATTGGAACTGCTGGGAATATCACTCGTGAGCTAAAAATGGAGAGCATTTTGCTGGTTTGACGATCAATCCTGGGATGAAATGAGCTTACATATATCTGAAAATGGTTGCCTGATCATCTTGAACATGGACAAGTTTGTGAGAGGTGAGTACGTACCAAGTTTATTCGTTAATGTTATGAAGCAGTAATCTTTTGACTTTATATTAAGCTTCTTAATTCATATCAAGCTCTGTTATTGATGATAAGCGTTGCGTGGACCATTCATCTACTTACTCCTTGAATATTCCAGCTTAGCAGAGAAAACACTTGCTGATTATTTACGATGCAGTGTTAAGAGATTGCAGCTTCGACCTTCGGTTGGATAAAGAGGATTGAACATGGTTTTAAAATGTGCCTGAGATCTTGGCTTCATCTTTCTGTTCCTTGATGAACACTTCTGTCAATATTATTGGAGAACACACGGGAATGATGTCAGACTAAGACGCTCTGACCGGGGTCCAATCGCAAAACAGCCTCTTGCTGAGAACATTTAGGATTTCTGTGTTTAGATAATCAGCAGCATTGACCACGGTCGAGACATTCACTCGTACTAGTATTTTACATGGGTACGTTTACCTGTGGGATTCTCCATTAGGCTGTTTGTTTTCTAATATTCAGTGCCTAAAATCCCCCAATGGAGTATTTAATAACATCAATACTAATGGAACCTCCTGTATTTACAGAGCATTTATCTTATTGGCTCTTCGCTCCGAATTCATTCGCTAAAAGATTAAAAGAAGTTGCAATTGTTGAAATTAATTCATTATAATGAATCAAATCAACATGCTAAGAACCAAATTTAACGTTTACAAAACAATTTATCACTAAGAGCTAACCCCGACTCCATCAATTTTAATCTTTGCTGTGAGAATATGAACGGAAAATTGATTGCGCTGTGCTTACCATGTTGTAGAGCTCAAACATCTTTGCTCTAACACAATAAAATATTAAGAGAATATAAATATTTACAGTGAAACTTTGATTTAGGTCCAGTTCGGTTAAAGTATGGTCTAATGCATTACAAGTGTATGGACTTGTAACTTGTATAGATTTCTCTACAAGTGTGGAAATATTCATAATCACAAATACTAATGCAACTTTTAATCTCTTTTTAATAATTTTTGGAATTAGTTAACCTACATATACGAAATATTTGCGAAAGTGAATGTAATGGCGAGAACAGGAATATGTATAACAAAGAATAATTCAATAAGTATAGTGAAAAAGTTAGGTTAAGTGCAATTAAAGCTATAATTGATATTGGCCTTTTCTTCTTCAAATGCACATTTCAAGCTAGCATATTAGTTTTATTGTTTAAGATTCTTGTTACATGCCAAGAAAATAATTTCCGTCCCTTCTCATTCTCTTTTAAAATAATCTCTTTGGTCACAATTTTTCCCAAATATTGCTTATAATGAAAACGTCAAACAATATAAATCAATGTATATAAAATAAACGGTCAAATGGACTGATAAAATAAATGAGCTAGCACAGTCTGATATCTAGATTCTTCTGCTATCTCTCGACGATTTAAATTAATACTGTTATTTATTAATCCGTATGTGACCGTCGTCTCAAAGTGAACTATTAAGTTTATTTCATTATTTGTGAGAAAAAAATACAATACCTATTTAGTAGGAATGATCATAAGAATTTATTTGTCCAATTTGCTCTTATATGACGTCATGTGTAAATTTTACTAATATTTTACAAGTGTTGTACATTCTTCCGTGGAACATTTATGATATGGGAAGAATGAAAATTATTTAAGCGCGCATGCAATGCTACACCCAGACACACTAGTATATTCCGCGGTTAATTTTACAAATTCATTCACAAAAACTGTTGGAATTTCTTGCATCAGTATATTCAAAACGTTCAATACTATTATCTTTTCACCATCTTTTAAATGCTTCTTTATTTCATGCACATTATCACCTTCTGCATAATAACACCAGCACAGGCAGCCATTTTATACCAAACAGCAGTCAGCTGTTAGTTTTATTACATCCGTGCAGCGCTTGATTAAAAACAAAATGCAAACGTTGTGTTTTGATAATTACGTGCTTTCGTGGTTCTATTCGAGAAAAGAAAAGTAAAACATTCCGGGCATTATGTTCAATAGCGTGCTTTGGTCGTCAGCAAATTCCGTCATTACATCACGTTTGGTTCTAAGGTTGAATACGCGAACTATGGTAATGTTTTCTAAAAGTAAATTACTTTCTCAAGAATCTCTTTTAGTTGTTACTTCCCAAAGTACTTAAAATAATAAAGGAGAAATAGTGTTATTGTTATTCATGTATCTAGCGTTTACATTTGGAATAAGCGCAAATATGAGAAGTTCAGCATTTATCAGGCAATCTAAGAATGATTCACTCTTACTTCTGTGATTTGCAGTTACGCCCTAGCAAATCTTCCAAATATGAAAGAATTTAGCTGCTAGCGAACTTAAATATCCATTTTGTTTATGAAGTTTAAAGGATAAGTGTTCTATTTCTATGAAATAAAAACAGCCCTCCACATTATTTGACCATCTTTGAGACTCCAGTAGCATGCATATGAAAGGGTCTTAACAAGATGTAATTATGTAACTTAGGTTGTTAACATAACTAAAATTAACTCAGAGACCATAGATACAAAGTAAACAGCTTAACTGGCCCTTTCCTTTACAGCGACGCATGTGATAGAGTTGGGCTGTACCTGGAACTTTGACACCTTGTGAACGTAATCAGGCCTGTGAGTAAATGTGATGAATATTCATTACGGCAGGTGGAGAGGTAACAAGCCTGAAAATCGTCCCCAAGGATTAACTTATCTCGCGAACAAGTGAACCGAGCTGTTCTCTGATGCGAGCTTGACAACGCAATTGTGTGCTTCTTGTACGCTTCTCTCTTCCTTCATTCCTTGCTGTCTATCCCTTGGGAGCCAGCCAGTGCCATTGACTGACTGGAGACAAGCTTCAGCTAAAGATCAACTCTTTCTGTTTCGAAAAAAAGCTAGTAACGCCTTTTTAGCATATAGATTATAAAAAGTGAATTGTTTAGAATGTTAAAACTAATTTAACTAAAAATAATGGTTTTTAACCATATGACCGTTTATTCTCAGTATCGGTTTTGTAATAAATGCTAAAACTTTTCGTATATTTATGAATAAAGTGTCTATTAAATTGCAATAAATATTTACCATAAGTTTAAAAATGGGAAGCATGCTATTGCTTTAATAGTGATCCTAATTAAGTTTTAATTCGTTTAGCAATACAGAAAACTCAACTATTATTCACAGATACTTTCTATACAAAGAAAAAAGTTAAGTAAAAACTAAAATGTAAAGAATAAAACTTATAATTACAAATTTAAAAGACTATTTTGGGTAGAGAAATGTATGATTGTTTTGTGTAAAATCTGGAAGATCTGTAATTTTAAACGCAATTTACAATTTTTATTTTGTTTTTATGAAAACCAACATGCATATAATAATTTTAAAGTGATTGTCTTTAGTTATAGCAGCTAAATTGAATTTATGAGAAGGTGAATATTTCCTTAACATCATTTTTCTGCCCATAGAGAGGCATTGGTAATGTAGTTTTCATCAAAAGTGCTCAAATGTTACCAAATATTGAACAAACTAATAACAGATTTAAATCTGAATATTTAAAAAGATCATATTTAGTTTAAAATTATCATATGTTAATATAATAAATAGTTTTCATGCAGCTAAGGAACATTTTGCGATGTTTATATGTATAACAAATCAAAATTATTGTTTATAAAATTCATTCAATAGCTTAGTGTAAATTTGCACGTGGCAGCAAATACACATCATTAATAAATATCATAATTTAAGTGATGTCATTCTTGGAGCTATAAAAACTTTATTAATAATGCTTCCAAGCAATGATTATGTTACCAAAATAAATTGGCATAACCAATGAAAAAATAATTAATTTTATAATACATTTGAAATAAAAGTGACATTTTCCTGGAAGTAGAATGTAAAGTCGTAGATTGTAGTTTTTCACAATCGTTGACCAGGTCATCCAAGTAGAAAACTAAATATCACAAAATATACACACTTTCCAATGTATTCGTGGTGTTCTCCGCTTCGATACGGTTTGAGTCTCTAAAAAACTTCTAAGGAACCTAATACAAGGGAAGATTACGAGGTTGAAGCGGTTTAGTGCATGACAGTCCCGCGTTGGGCGCAATTTTGAAGCGGTTTTGTCATTGGGGACAGGTTGGTCGCCGAATATGAAGCGATTTAGTTGCTGATCGCCATATTTTATAGCGACGTATTGTTAATTGACAATTGATCGCTTTGGTGCTGTTGATTGCGTTTAATGACAACACTATCTCAGGGTTATGTTCCGCTATTTTGTCGTGCTCAACAGGACTGATAGAAAATATAAACTATGTTAATAATCACGCAATGAGTAGATTTGAATATGTATGGTAATTTATTGTTCGCAAAATCTGGTCGCGTCCTCTGGTGTTCTGCATACGATAGAATTTGGACATGTCGAATATAAATTTAGCTGCCGCGATTTCCAAGGAGTCGAACTGAATCTAATTATATGATTATCCGATTACCTCTGATCTGAGTTTCTAATGCTCCAGCGGAGCAAACGCCTCCTTATTTATTCCATTCACATTAACTAAACGTTGCTTCACAAGCACGCGATGTCATCAAATACGAAAACATTTCATTACCAATTAAATATTAATGACATTTATAAAACAATGAACAATTATATTCAATTAAATCTTTCAAATTCGAGATAAAAATCAATTAATCATATTAATCCACTCAAGTTTCCCTCTTTGCTTTATAAATTAAAAATATACTTCTATTATTGACTGGTTCAAATTCACCTGTCAACGTATGCCACCCGCTACTATTTGAACTTTTAATACATTTATTTACATTGCTTTAAAGTTCAATGCCCTAATGTATTCTAAAGCCTAGACTTAATTAACCCTCGCCAACGGAAGGACTGACATACCACTGGAACACTCTTTGTATAGCGGTATATTAGCTTCTTCGCTTTGCCCCGTTTCTGGCTGGGCTACCGTAGACAGTTGCACCAGAGAACTTTCTCATTTGATGACGTACAATTAACATATTAACGTTATACTTCATAGTATACAAATATGTACATAATGTTTACATTACTAATTAAAATGCACAAAATATGATGATTAGGCTTACAACACATTCCAGTGGGGATGGGCCGTAAGAACTATTTCAATGTAATCATCTCTTTGCACTGGTGTTAAATTCAGCTGTGTAATTTCTAGCACAAAACGGTTTTCCCATCAGCAAATCTTCAATGACACAATTGCAATAATTTCTGGTTGATAATGGCGATTCTGAAGATGAATACATCACAGTGCAATAAACATCTTTAGAATGAAATCATTTCTAATGCGCATGCCCACATCTTAGTATTCTTTGGAATGCTTACAAGACGGGTTACCTCTTGTTGCGAATGGCGTGCACTGTCAGCAGGGAGCAATGACCCCTGTCGTATCTCGCTTGAGTAATGCAACCCCGAAAGTTGTTGAAGCTACAAATATAAGAACAGGTCCGCCAATGATTAACATTTGAAGGGCTATTACCAATAAAAGGAAAGTTTCACTTCAAAAAATTATATATCAACTCCATTAGCTACATATTACTTCTTGTAATCTCCACGCAATAGGACACACAGTTTCAAGATAGAAAATAATTTTGTTCGACTTGTTCGTTGAAGGAATAGGAAATGTCACAATGATTATATGAAAAAAGGTAAGTTCTTTTAATCAGAGAGTAGTTGTTTTACACCTATGAATATATGTTGAATCTTGTAATATGATTAAAAGAACTGAATGGGCCAGAATTGGAGTTTTAAAGTTGAAAGCAGCAGATGAAATAATCAATATAGAGACATGTCCAATGTATAGAGAAAGATTTTTTTTTTTTGGTTTATTTGGTTTATTTATGGACGTTCTTTAACATCTCAGGTCATCAGCGTCCCAATCAATTCCGGGCGTGAAACGGCCGACAAATTTTGCTCAGAGGACCCTTCTTTCAGGCTTGAGGTTCTTTTTCGTGCCGTAAATGTACTACACGGGACCCACGGCTTTACTTCCCTTCCGAAGGAAGCCATAGTTACGATTTTTACGCTCCTAAAAACCCATCGATCATGGCCGGGTTTGAACCCGCGATAGGTTTAGGAGGCAAGTATGGTTACCACTACACCACCAGGACCGACGCAGAGAAGGATATTTGGCATAGTTTATTATAAGTATTTTATCCCTTATTCGGTTCTAGATGTTCGCTCTTTAATTGTGGCTGTTAAGGGAGTGATAAATCGTAAATAAAATGCATATATACATACATGTATGTATTTTCCTTAAAAAGTTAAATTTGTATAATAAATCAACTCATAAGCTATCTTTTACTATCTATGCGCATATTAACTGTTAACTATTTAAATAATCTATATATTTATAGAAAAAATAAGGCTAACTCAATATTTTATATAAAACAGAGTAATCAGATATAGGTTAATAAAATTAACACTCCATTTGCACTTTCAAAATGCTATTATCAAAATACTATATTTTTAGCTGTAATTGCTGATATTATCTGTAGACCCAATGCTGCTGTAACTGCACCCTAGTTAGTCTAGATTAAGTGACTTTAGAGGTTTAAATAATTTGTTCGTCTGCAGCTCCATTCATTTGTTTGTTGTATAACGTAGAAATGTGTTAAAGTCCATCACGCAGGAGCTAATAAACTAAGCGAATTATTCAAAGGGTTGAATAACGTTTAATAAATATAAATATAACATCCAAATTAGACCCTATTAATTAATTAAATGAAATAAGTTATGGCATTACAGTGTGGTATTAAGGGAGCGAAATTAGAATTCTTGCAATCTATAAGTATTACAAAAGAGAAACCATATTATTATAATTATGATTATTATTAATGAGATTAAACAACAAAAATTAATTGAAATGTTTGACCACTGAAAGACAAAGCTATTTGTTTGAGCATTTTTAAAAAATTTTAAATGTAACTATGTTTGCGAACTGAGCCCTTGGTATCATCTTTACATTCACTTTAAGAAAGAAAGAAAAATAATAGAAAGTTTCGAGTTGCATTGTGTATTTAAGAAAATGATGTTCATATGTTTCAATAAAAAAATCTTACTATTCCGAAACAATTACAATGAACAAAGCAAATAAAAACAATCGAATGTTAAATCCGTTTTATTGATTTTGAAATTTTATTTTAAATGTTATTGCAGCAAAAATATGTAACGCAAACATTACAGGTTATTACAGAGTGTTCTTACATTCATATATAATACACGTAAATATTATATCAATATTTCATATTTGCTATCTTCAGGACGATGCTTTTTTAAATATAACACATATGCATCGTTCTAAATACAGTTTGTATGCTGAATTAACATGCTCTATTTTAAAATAATGTAGAAAAAATTAAACGCCAGAGCGATTTTTAAATTTCGGTTTTCAAGTATATCCCTACTCTTAATGGTGGAAATTTCCATAATGTTCTCATATGATTTAAATGGCATATTTGGAATTTTTTGAATAAAACAAATATTCGTGCCGCTAGGGCGATTGTTAAATTTTGAAATTCAAGCAAACCCAATTTCCCTAACTTTTAGAAATTATATTATTTATTTTATTTAAATAATATATACGGAGTTTCGTTGTGAAAACAAAAACTAATGCCGCTAAAAGGATTTTAAATTTTGAGTTTCAGGTAAACACCTCTCCTAATAGTTGGATATACCGCCTGTGGTGCCTCAGTAGTAAAAACGGGCGTTAAACACTACTCAAAAAAAAAAAAAAAATAGTTGGATCTCATGATTTTCAGAAATCAATTTTCTTATTTTATTTCAATCCCATATACCGATTTTTTTTTAATTTCATTTTAACCCCCAGTAGTTTTTCAGTTATACCCCTCACTAATGACTCGATTGCCCTAATCAATTAGTTTTAAATAAATCTACAGTTTGAGATGAAGGTGAATTTGCGACCCCTATTGCGAATTGTTTTGCCATTTTCGAGGTACGATCGATCGAGATAAGAGATTCAATCTTTAGGAAGTCGCTAAAATTAGATCTGCGAAAAGAGTGACAGACAATTTCAAAGTAGGTTAAGTCCTGTGTAGTGCAGGATGTAAATATACAGACATCGACTCCATTGTTGACAAGACCGAGAGTTGCAGGCCGAGAGGAACTTCTCCACCGCACAGCCGTTATCTCCAAAAATAAATCGGAGGATTTCTATTCTCTCAATACAAAGAGAACATTGAATAGCTTGTTCCCCTCGGCTACGTGACCAAGTACCTTATTCTTATACTGCACTTAAAGCTCTTTCCTGACACTAATTTCACGTAAAAATAGAAGACTTTAACTTAATAAGAAAAGAGAGAACAAAATGTTTTAGCGGGGAAGTTGCATTTCTATCGGAAAAATTGCCAAGAAGTTTGCAAAACAATGGCCTTACATATAAGACCACTCAAGAAGAATTAGTTAGCGGTTTGATTAATAGAGTGGCAATTACCTTGTGATAGGGGCGTAGATTCATCAGCTATAAAGGGACAAATGAAACACACATAACAGCATTTTAGACCTTTTTTTTTGAGTAGTGTTTAACGCTTAGTTTTCACTACGAGGCACCACAGGCGGTGGACACTGATGATACATGAGATGAAATGATAAATTGGGAAAGGATATTTTTTTTTAAGGAAGGAAGCGTTCCAGGCCTAAGTTTAGGTACCTCCCCGGCATTTGCCAGTTATGAAGACTGAGGAAAATCTGGAAAAACCCCCAATCAGGGAGGACGGTCCTGGCGGGATTCGAACCGCAGACCTCCCGCTCACGAGTACGTGGCTTAACGACCTCGGTCACCCGTGGCGGTTTTTAGACCTTGGAAATGTACTGAAAACAAAACAAATCTTTTTCATAGCCTCATAAATCAAATACGGAATCATTACAAGACATGATAAAACACATATAGCTCTCTTTATTTTCATACTTAATCGCTTCGTTTCGCTACAAGCTAGCATTTTTGTTTGTAAAAATCGTAATTATTAGTTGAGATTTAATGTTGAGACAGTGCCTGACAGTTTGAAATTGGAAGATTTTCAAGAGATGTACTCCTTGACCAGGTTCACACACCAAACCGTGTGTCGTTACTCAGTAAGTTTTAGTTTTTAAACTGGGATTCCACAGATTCATCGTTCAGTAGCTTCACCTTTAGGCATACGCAGGCAAACATGGCAACATTTTTTATATTTTTTAAATAAATGCAATAACTTTATTTTATTATATTCCTTTAAATTATTAAAAATGTTTCGCTTTTATTTACTTTTATTTAATTGTTACGTAAAAATAAATTATCAATTTTCTTCCACAATTATTTATAAATCATTTTTAGGACTATGTTACAAAATGGATGCAAAAATAAAAGCAAGTCGTTTGAACAAAATATTACAGGTACTAATGCTAAGTGAACATGTATTTGAAATGAGAGATCAAAGATAAATCAAATGAGAGAAAAAAATAATATAATCTTCAACCGGTGGGAGCCTGTCGCGTTTAAAGCGCTTTAATGAGTTTAAAGGTCCTTCTGGTTTATTAACCTTGCAATGGCAGTCTTTTGAAAAAATGGGCTTCACATTTATCCCTTATCCTTTTATTATAATATACGAGTCGTACATTGAAGTTAAAGCTTATGATACACATATATACATAATATTTATATTTCTAAGTACGAGACAAAACATGCTTGGGATTACATAAATATACATAATATTTCAATGAGGGTGAATCGGAGGAACTGTTACAGGGGACATAAAGAAATGGCACGAAATTAAGAATTAATATGGAACACTTTTCCTATATTTTTCTTCTTTGTTCTACATGTAAAGATAAAGGGATAGAAGTGGGCAATAAAGTGTCATATTTGAAGTTAAAGTTTCATATGTAAAATACGCTAGGCTTTCTAGTGAACTATGGGTTTGTCCCGCAATGCATAAATATCAAATGAATATTATTGTAATAGAGCGATGTACAGTAACACGTCTCGCTGACATTCTTTCAATGAAATTTTTTATTTTTCTTTGCACAGGTGAGATTCGAAAAGAAGTATGTGAACCGAACACCACAGTTGCTCTTGTGCCCTACCTTTGCAACGATCATGTAACTAGCAATGCTCGTAAATATTCAAGAACTAGACCTGCTACGCCAGTAGTACATACACAATGGCGACAAGAAACAGAATGCCCGCGTTTCATCTAGACGGAGCTCTTGATTTATGCAAGGGACACCGGGCATTGAAAATTAATCCCGTTTTGCTCAACTGCTGTGTCCAGTGTTGCCAAACGGAAGTAGCTCGCGCGCTGTACGTTTGAAATTGCTGTCTCGAGTCTCTGATTTGTAATAGAAGATCTCTGCTGTTTGCTGCTGTACTGGCATCCGAACTTCCGGAAGTATCCGATTAACGTTGAGCCAGCAAACGTGAATTATGTGGAAGGCTGTTTCCCAGAACGCACTGGAGGAATACTGTTTCCAATGCAGTAAAAACGCATTGGCAGCTCATGCTAAAAGCAGATCTTTTAACAGACGAGGAGAGCGTTAGAAATTATTACATATATCGGTTTAAAAGTTAATATCTTTCAACTTTTTTGAACAACTAAAATGATGCATGACCTCCTTTAAAATAGCAATCATTCATCCATTCGCTTTTAGACTTTTCTTCGGAATAGACTAGTAACACATTTTCACCGCATTTACTGTGAAGATTCTTTAATTTGCACCATAAATGTACCTGTTTTAAGAAATAGCTTACGGATGCCTTGGTTTTAAGGTAAACATTTCACCTTATCCTTTCTGTAGTTTATTTCTTCTGCTTCATCTATCTAACCCATTCCGGAAGACAACAATATTAGCAACTATCAATTGTTCACATAATCGGCCAACAAATGCATGGCCTACTATACTATTAAGAGTAGAAGAGTAGAGTAGAACATTAAATTAATTACCGACTATAAAAATAATGTATCACAACTTGCCGTTAACCAGTCCTGAAGGGTAGCGTAGAATTTCGAATTCCTCAGTCCCGAACGGCCGTAAAGGTCAGCAGATGCCTTCGTTTCATACGGAAGCCCTTTTTTATGTAGTAATATACTTTTTATGCACTACTATTTTTTGTTGTTAAATTTGAACTGAACAAACGGAAAAGGTAACATTGTTGGATTAAGAATAGTGCAGAAAAAGTATGAAGATTAAAAAACGTAACGGACTAGATATTACTGTTATGCGGTCATAATACTTTTTTATCGTCTATTTTTTTTTTCTTAAACTTAAACTAACCTAACCAACATATGGATTATTGTTTAAGTTCTGGTTCTATTATTTTTGTTAAATTTAAAATGAACTAATCTGACCTAAATCTTTAATATATTTAAAAGGTAAGGATTAAGGATTAAGGATTAGTCATTATGCATCTAAGAGACTGGCCAAATGCTCTTTTCTGTGTGTAATACTATACTCCTTAACTAAGTGAAATTATATTACTTCTAGAAAGATTTCAATGGCTTGTTAACCAAAAAAGCTAGAAGCTTTTAAAAGTCAAATGTAGTCACTATGAATGATGCTGAGAGAATGGCGTTTCAGTTTTATATATGAGTTGTTAATCTCTGTGTGTAACACTGTACTCTTTGGTATAACATAACCTAAAATGTTAATTAAGAGTTTGGTAACATATTGTTATAGTATTAAAACGCCTTAACACTAGAACAGCGAAAGGGATCATTATATCCCCCACCATATAAACATGCAAAACTTTATTATTTTATTTATTAATAGCTTTATTTGAATTTACAAATGCTTTCAGAACAATAATAAAACAAGTGCATATTAAATTAGGCTTAAACATTTAACTTGAACAAGTTATATATTATTCTTAATCTGAAAATTTAGCTTTTGCTTTTCAGTTTATGACTGTATTACACCTCATAGTTTTTCTCAGTCAAGTGCATTTATTTGAAGAATTATGACATTTTTTCTGAACCATTTATACTCATTTTGACCTGTACTTTTGTGTACGTTTTCTACACCCAACTTTGCAGCACTTTTCACAAAAATCATTGTCTTGTTTTCTTTACACAGACTGATTTGGCATTCTTTCGCTTTTTGAAAGGTCTATGCCTTTCATCCTCTTCCTCTTGATGCTCTTCTTCTTATGCCCCCTCCCTTTTCAATTTATTCACCAGATGAAGGATGAACCTCTTCCTTTTTATCTTTCTGATCTTTACTTCATTGTAGATGGCCAATGTATTGACTGCTACAAGGTCCAGGACATGTGGAAAACGTGCATTGACCATCTTATAAGTGCTACTTTAGTTGAATATTTACGAATCATTTGGCCAATGACATCTATCCTATATTTGGTTATTGTAGAAGGTTAGAGTTTCTGGTTTCTTCTTATCTTGATTGATCATTGCCAAGTCATTATGTTGTGTACTAAGGAGCAGAACATTCTTATTTTTCTTTGCATGGTAAACAGTCAAGGTATTATCTCTGCCATCAGCCGATTGCAAGACGGCAATGGAGCGGATGGTGCATTCGCTTTTGTTACCTCATTAGTAATTTCATGATGAAATATATACGTTGTTCCCACCAATGGCGTTTTCTTCTGTTGGAGCTTCTTGACAAGTGGAAGAGAGATGAAGAAGTTGCTTATTGTCACATATCTTCCTTCATTTAGAAAACGGGTCCATTACACGTAGAACGACATATTTCCCTAGAATTTCATTCTCCAGACGTGCATGGTATGGCATTACATATGTATATTGATGATACATCTGCTGCGATCCAAAATTTCAGACCATAACATTGAAAGAGCATGTACATTCGAGAAGTAATCTGAACAAAAGTATATCAGTAGATGATCTTTGGTTGCGTTTCTGGAGACCAACGATCATCAAGGACATTTTCGCGGTTGAGGAAACTGATGCAGCCTGTCCTTGCTCAGACAACTGAGGGAAATTAGCACTTGCACCCGCTTTGGATAAGGAATTCTCACTAAGATTCCCACCACTGTCGATGTCACTAGTTTTGGGGTTTTTCTGCTTCAACGTCGGAACTCTGGAAAAAATCTTGCAAAATCTCCTCATCCGAAAGGCCCCTCTGACAATTTCATGACGACCGTCTTGAACACACAAAACTTACCTAAATATGAACGTAATATTTACAGATAAAAGCTGATAGTGTACACATATGCCCGGTCTCAACAATGAGCCAATATTTCTCCCTGCACGTTGTTAATTATAGTACTGAAACTGTTGGCCATTTGAGGAACATTTTCCTGCGCAGTTACGCTATAAATTTATCGGACTTGAATTGACCCCTCTCCCTGTTCTAGGTATAGGGCATGAAAAATGAGTGGAAAAATAAAATATTTTTATATCCAACTGTAGCATCGTAAAGAAGAAGGAAATGGAATAAAAGTCACTATATTTGGTGGGGAAAATATGAATAGCTGAGAAAAATGTTCAACAAAAAATTTAGTCAGGTGTCATTTTGACCTTTTTCGCAGTTCTAATGTTAAACAAGTGTATTGCTTAGACTGTAAATACTTAAAATTAGCGCTCCATTTAATTTAATCTGTCACTGAAAGAACGTTTCAATTTTGACACTTCTGAGAAATTCCAGAAAAATTTATGGAGAATATACCAGTAAATAAATGAACAGAGGAATGGCGGTTAGAGGACGTTTTCGAAGGGATATTACGATTTTTCAGATTAAAATTATTCACAACAGAATAAGAATGTTTTAAACATATAAAAAAGAACATACAACATGATAAATATAGAAATTTCACCCACCAATGAGTGAAATTTTTAGTTGGAATAATAAAACCTACGCTAGTATCGTTAGCTACTATATAAAATATTTATACTTGTTATTGTTAAGGAGCGCATTAAGAGTTAAAAAAAACGATATTCATAAAGTTTTTATACAATCTTCAAAATAGAATTATTTTTTTTAAATATACTTATTTCTTAAAAGCCAAATGTAAAAACAAAAAGCTTGATCTTTCACAGTACAATGAGATGAAAGAAAAAATTTGCGTCATAAAAAAAAAGGGTTCACCGAATAGTTTACGTGAGATAAACGGCTGTTGCACTAAAATCTCGCCCAGGGAAAGTGAGCACTTAAGTTGTTAGTATTATCTCGAGGAAAAGAGTTGTAATGTGCGCAGGTGCGGCACCATGTGGAAGAAATCAATTCAGACTGCTGCTTTGAATGGAAACCCTTTAAGAAACGAACAAAACCAACGGTCTGGACGCAAATACAGAAAACCACGTATTTGCATTGCAGTTAATTTCCATTGTAGTTTAGATAGGGAATATTTAGGAACCGTATTAGGCACTGTTTAAGCTTCTAAAAATGTCCTTTGGTTTCCAAAATATTACTTAGGGAATTACATACACTCATATAATAAGCAACAACTAAATTTGTGCAGAAACGTTTTGATGCATTATAAAGTACTATGCCATTTTTCTAAGACTTTACTAAAGCTTTTAACAGCGTTTATTCTTACACACGAATTACATTTTTATGGTTTTAACAATATCTGATATTAGCGAATTCCGAAGGAATGTATGCTATTACGGTTATACCAATGGAAAGAAAATTTAATGATCTATTCAAATCTGCATTGATCCTACTTACTAGACAGAGAGAGAGAGAGAGAGAGAGAGAGACAGAGACAGAGACAGACGCGCTTGCTTGCACGCACGCACGCACACACATTAATATGCGTATATTTGGGTGTCCGTTTTCGCTCTAGCGGTCGCAATATTTATTTTTTCTCAATGAAACTCGGCATATTACCCATCCATTAACAAACGAATCGTCGAGTTCGCAACCAGCAAAATTGGAGGGGGGGGGTTAATCTAAAGCGAAAAGTTTTATAAAAAATAAAAACCGCTCTAGCGGCCGCAATTTTTGTGTTTTCCCAATGAAAGTCGGTACATTTATTTAAAATAAATTAATAAGAACAGTTTTCAAAAATTATGGTAATCGGGATATTAGTATTGGGATATACCTGAAAAACAAGGGAAGGGGAGATTAAGGGGCATTTTAAAATCGCTCTAACGGCCGAACTTTTGTTTTATTTATTTTGTTTTTTTAAATAAAGCTCGGTATATGCCATTAAAATAAAATAAGTAAAACAGTGACTGAAAATCGGGGAAATCGGGCCATTAGGAGGGGGGGTTACCTGAAATTCAAAATTTAAAAATCCCTCTAGCGGCACCAATATTTGTTTTTTTTTTCACAACAAAGTTAGATATATACAGTTTAAATAAATAAATAAAATAAAAATGGTTTACAAAAATTAGGAAATTGGGTCATTACGAGTAGGATTATACTTAAAAGCCGAAATTTAAAACGCGCTCTTGCCTTTAATTTTCTCTGTATTGTTTCAAAATAAAAGCGCAAATTAATTCAACATATAAACTGTATTTATAACGATGCATGTGTTTTATATTTAACAAAATCATTATCATAAAGGTAACAAATGTGAAATATTAATGGAATATGTGTGTGAGAATTATATTTGTATGTAAGAGCGCTCTTTAATAACTTTCAGAAAAAATTTATCGTTACATGTTTTTACTACAATAAATTTTTAATTAAATTTCAAACCTATTGAAAATAGACGAAGCTTTGGGTTGTTTATTATTGCACGTGCATATGTACTTAGTACATTGAAATTACTTTTAAATAGCAACATGCTTTTGTTTTACTAAAACATATGAACATCATCGTAAATACGCAATGTAACTTTCTCTTATTTTGCTCTATCAAAATGTATGTAAAGATGATACCAAGGGCTCAGTTTATAAACGCGGTTACTTTTAAAAATGTAAAAAATACCCACACAATATAGCTTTGCTTTTATGGTCATGTATTTAATTTAGTTAGTAGTAAACCATTCTTTTGGTTTAATTTCAACAACAACAACAATAATAATAATAATAATAACAATAATAATAATTTGGTTTTTCTTTTGTGATACTAACACATTGCATGAATTCTAATTTTGTTTCCCTAATACCACACAGAAATGCCATAACTTAGTTCATTTCATTAATTAATTAGACCTAATTTGGATTTTATTTTAATTTTTATTAAAAGTTATTCAAAGGATGAGGAATTCGCTTAGTTTACGCGGCTCCTGCGTGACTTGACTACTTTTTTATTCAAATGACTTGCGGATTTGCACTCCTTATGAATGCTTGGAGACTCTATGTTTGCACATGCTTTAGTACTTGCACTATCATACGAAAAGGAAATTATTGTGAACGTCAAACTAATTATTTTTATTCAGATCTTGGTATAATGCCAATATACTTAATATTAACCAAAAATAAAACAGTTGATATTACACTTTCTTACAACAGATCTATCGATATTTACCTCTAGTTAATTATCTCAGAATCTTTGAGGCAAAACTTGGCTAAGTTATTTAGTTACTTAACTAAACAAGTTTTTTTTTTAAATGATTTTATTTATGGACGCTCTTTAACAGCTCAGGTCATCAGCGTCCCATTCAACTCAGGGCGTGAAACGTCCTACAAATTTTGCTCAGAGGCCTCTCTTTCAGGCTTGAGGTTCTTTTTCGTGCCGTAAATGTACGACACGGGATTCACGGCTTTACTTCCCTTCCAAAGGAAGCCATACTTAGGATTTTTACGCCCGAAAAAATCCATCGGTCCTGACCGGGTTCGAACCCGCGATCTTGGGTTTAGCAGGCAAGTATGGTAACCACTACACCACCAGGACCGACACTAAACAAGTAAGAAGTGGAATATTCACGATTAGAATTGTGAAAGATGAGCATATTTAATTACGATTACTATGGTCATATTCAGAGCTATGTGATTTATGAAACTTTTCTGTTGGGCAGCCATGCTTCATTTTCTTAATTGTTTATACTTCAAAATAGAGCTGCGATTTTTTTTTTGATTGATTTATTTTAAGGACGCTCTTTAACAGCTCAGGTCATCAGCGTCCCATTCAACTCAGGGCGTGAAACGGCCGACAAATTTTGCTCAGAGGCCTCTCTTTCAGGCTTGAGGTTCTTTTTCGTGCCGCAAATGTACGACACGGGACCCACGGCTTTACTTCCCTTCCGAAGGAAGCCATACTTAGGATTTTTACGCCCGAAAAAATCCATCGGTCCTGGCCGGGTTCGAACCCGCGTTTTGGGATAGAGCTGCGAGATTTATGTATAGCGTCCTCACTAGAAATCACTGTAAATAATTTTTGTTGAATTAGGAACATTGATACTGTAGTCCCTAATCATTGTGGACTGTCCCTTGTGTGTGAAACCAAATTTCGATAGATTGGCTACTGTACAAGATCACTTTACTCGAAATAAATTAAATATGAGTATCTATAATTACAGTATTACAATTAACAGATGTGCATTGATATGAATTACTTTTACCAAGTAAGAGTTTACCTTGTTTTGTTTATATTTTGTCTATAAACAAACATTTACGTTTTAAAATTACATTGCAATTTTAATTGACAACTTTTTTGTATTTCAATGGCATAAAGGCAAATATACCTATATACACAATCTGTATTGTTAAATATGAAAATATATTAAATTTAGATTAAACACTTAAGGCATTGTATTCTTATTCAACATAATTATATTATTTCCACAATAAAACGTAAGTAAATGCAGATGTATTTATTCAGTGCATGAGCTTTCAGATAAATTATATTATTATCATCATCATCATAAATTTTCTTTAACATGTGTAAATAACAAATGTATACCATGTTTCATTTGCCATTAATACATATTATACAAGCAATATTATCACAAGAGGGCTTAAAATTTCCGATTGCCGGTAAATTCACGAACTAGTGAGTGAATATATTTGGAAAACTCAGTGAGTGAAAGAATGAAATAGACGAAAGTCAACTATTATAGTCGGTACCTTTAGATTTAGTAATATCAATTGAGAAAAATAAAATAGAGAAAACATTTTACCATTCTGAACAACGGGTTTGTTAAAATTTATGGTTGCTTCGGCAGATATTGTTAAATAAGTTATACAATGATTTCAGATTGTTGAATGAATACGCAAAAACAATTGCTTGAGTGAATACACATTATATCATTAGACCGCGCCACTGAAGATGTCCTCCGCAAGTCGGGAAGAAACTTTTGGACACCTTAGCTCCAACAGACCACGGCTTCCAAGCCCGGAAGAAACATTTAGATTTAAGATTTAAATACACATTAAGTTAGTTAAGTTTACAATTAATGAAACACAGTGGTGGGTGCTCAGAAATTATGCAGCGGAGGTATAAAATTGACTACGCTGATCACAAGACAGATGCACGTCGCATGATAAAATGAAATCGATATTTTTTTCCCGACAATTTCACTGCGATATACGGCTATGATTAGTCAAAATTCAAAAGTTTGTTTCGTTTCATTGCTCGATCTAAAAATGACGTCACATTAGTGAAACTTCACCTTAGTCTTTATAAAGTTTATGCAATTATGTAACGAAAATCTGCAAAACTTTTTGCACCATCTTGTTCAACATAAAACTACTAAAGAAAATATTGTTATTCTATGGTGAAAGTGTTTGGTGCTAACATAGCAATAACGACGTAATATCTTAGAATTTAAATATCTTCTAATTTGACATAATATTATTAAAGCAATTTCACGTTCATAGTCGCATGGTTGTAATACTAACGGTAACTTGAAGAGCTGTACACTCAAGGAATTCTTTATTAGTTGTGTATTAAACACGTTATATGAAATGTAAGACTAAATGTTTGTAAGAAAATCATTCGTTCTTCATATGTTTTTAAATGTGATACAGAACAAGACTTGAGGGTCTTTTTTCTGGAACTAATATTACAGTTCGCTCAATAGAACAATTGAACCCTGCAATATCTTTCAGTTCGGACATGTTTAGTGCTAACAGAGGGAAGATATGGAAGTGTAAGTAAAACAATTATTCCTTAATAACTTAAGATACCCGTCAGACATTGTTAATAATATGAGAAACTAAAAATATTGATGGTTTCTGCTCGTTCCACGTAGTACGAAAGTAACAATGGTAGCACTGATAAATTATCAGGTATTTCTTGGTTGTTGTTTACAGTTTTAGAAAGCGGTAACACTACAATCTACATTATCGCTAATGAATTTCTAGCTGTAGGACTGAAATTTCCGGTATGCTACTAGATCAAAAGAACATCAACGCGAAATATAATTGCTATTTCATTTCCGTCCGCATGAAGGTAGGATATGGAACGTTTCGATTTTTTTCTCCCGCTAGAATGCGCTACAATACAGAAACAAACTGGAATTACTTCTGTTAGTAATTCTATAAGGTGGCAGTCTATACCCATATACAAAGTACATTACACTGTTTTCACAGATAAATTGCTACGGATGGCAGAGGTCGTTAAGGCGCGAATTCGTGAGCGGGAGGTCTGGGGTTCGATTCCCACCAGGACCGTCCTCCCTGACTGAGGTTTTTTCCAAGTTTTCCTCAGTCTTCTCAGTAGTAAAAACGAACGTTAAAAAAAAAAAAAAACAAAAAAAAACCTTATGAAGTATTTGGAAAAATGGAGAGGCAGGTACGAGAAATTAAGGTCCCTTAAACCAAAGTCATACCTAGCTGTTTTATAGAGTGAAAATAAAGTTTCCATTTATTTTCAAAAGTTTTGTGGTAATTGAAATGTGTATAGCGTACGTTTACATTTGTATATATGTTTTGCGTGTTATTTAAACATGGTTCACCATCACTTCAAAATACTGAGTCAAAATTCTGAAAATATCCTTTTAAATTTATTTTTTATTTCAGATTATAAGTACTGAACGCTCTTTACAAAGAAACGAGTGTCTATTGCGCTGTTTGATATGTCGAAATGCAACTCCGATATTATGAATGGTATTGTGGCAATCGTAATCATTTTGCATTGAATAATACCTCAATCTACGAATCGCCAATAGATGAATAAGCAGATGTTCTTCTCAAATATGGGCATCATGCTCACCGGATTTGTCGCCTTTAGACTGCTTTCTTACGTTTAAGTAACGAGTGTGTGAACCAGAGAAGAGATTTCTCGGACCTAAAGAAACATGTGGAGCTATTTAAGGCGACATGCTTACAAATGTATTTCGGGCTGCATTCAAACATCGGACAAAAAGCTTTGAAATGGATGACGACCATGTTGAACGTATATATTTCGCAAGAGCGTTTTTACTTGTTTATATGAATTGTAGTGATTCTGCAACGTTTTGTAACAATAAATTAAACATGAATTCATCACTACATGCTAAACGTTTGCGAAAAAGAAAGTTCTCTTTCATCACGATAATGGCCTTAACATATGTCTGGGTTTATTGCTTCCAAATCCACCTTATTAGCCGCATTCCCTTCCAGCGATTACTGGCTGGAATGAAAATTCACATTAAATAATGAGGTTGAAACCGAGACAGACACTTATTTTTACAAATGGACAAATGTTATTTTACTCACAGTATAAAAATTTGGAAAGTCTTTTGATTACATGTATTGATTTGCAAGTTGATTATATTGAAAAACGAAAGAACGGGGAGTATTTCTCTAAAATCTCGTGTTTTGTTGCTCAGGCCGAGAACTTTTAGAACGCCCTTAGTACAGATCTTTCACATAAAAACTATCCGGCACACACGACGCGGTGTTTTGAATACCCTCGGTTGCAAACGGCGCCTCGTATTCTTTCCTCTACAAGTTTTTACGTGTGTGTTTGTGGTAAGATATGTATAATAATGGGTCATCGACAAGTTACTCCGCACTCGGACGATATGCACCGCACAGGAGAAATTTGACACTCCTACATTTCTGACATTCCTTCTTTTCTTCCTTCTACCGGTTTTTAGCAGATAATTCTCCCACCATAGGTTTGGACTATGGGGTGCTGGTTAACTGAACACCGTAACTATACGCTTGGCACGCGATCAGTGCTGCCACACAAATTCGCTTCCCTAGTGAAATACGACTACACATTGGCTGCGGAGCGATTTTTTAATTTTTTATTTTAATTTATAAATATACACGTTAACAAAAAATCGATCAAGATTTGTAGCGTATGTTATTGAAACATGTGAGCACTTGAGGATTATTTAGTCAGACACATTTCAAAGCAATGGTTTCAGATGAATGTCAGTACCAAGATAGATTATAGTTTACTGTATGGATAAGCAGATTATGGCATTATAAATTAGATTGCAAATTTTCTTGTTTTATAAGAAGCTAATGTTTGACCAACATTGGTAGAGATACAACTGATGATTTATTACAGGTTACAGAATGAAGGGTTTTAGAATAATGTAGAACACTTTTTGATTACATTTTTTGGGGAAGAAGGTGCAAGTAATGTTTAATTTTATTGTTCTAAAGGAGGCATATGCATATTTTACAGAAATGATTTAAGAGGAGAAAGGAATTGGAGCTAAAATGTTAAAATATAATTTTCTAAAGTTTACTGGGATACTTGGCGAGGATAAAAATAAATGAAATGGGAATGTGATATGTTGGAGCTGACAATACTTGGAAATAATCAATGTATAATTATCCAAATTTTGTTTAATAGTTTTAGGATACTTGACCTATTTCTCACTTCAAGGCATAACAGAGTTAATGTTTGAAAATGACTGGGGATAAAAGCACGGATAGTCTTTATCTTTAATAAAAACAACAAAATCGCAGAGAATAGATTTTTGATTTCTTGGAACACAAAGCTTGCCCAGGAACCATCAAATGGATGTATCGCTTGCTTCTGTCAAGAGACCATCCTTCCCCGTAGTGCAACCTGCACTAAAATGTGCTACCCCATACATCGTTGACTAACCACATCTTTATGGCAAAGTTCCAACTTGAAAATTTTAACGATTTAGCCCACATTGTTAGAAGCAGTAGAGTGGAGCAAACATAATTGCTTTATGATGACGTATGTTTTATGGCAGTTATGTCGAAGTTGACTAATACCTTCAGTTATAAACTGGAATATAAAAAGTCCTTTCTTTTCAATCGAACTGGAAGGCACGTAGTTTTCTCACTGTTTCGCATTAACCATTGTGCAAACTTCTTTAGAGCTTCTGTGTTCAAAAAAAATTAATATTTATAATTGAACACTAAATTTGTTAGGTTAATAATAATGTTTCAGGCATCTTTGTATTTCGTGCGCTCCCATGGGACCGCCTAGGGTGGCCGAGGTCGTTAAGGCACGGACTTGTGAGCGGGAGGTCTGGGGTTCGAATCCCCTGACTGAGGGTTTTTCCAGGTTTTCCTCAGTGTTCATAACTGGCAAATGCCGGGAGGTACCCTAAACTTAGGCCTGGAACGTTTCCTTGCTTAAAAAAAAAAGCCTTTCCAAATATTCCAATTCATGTATCACCAGCGTTCACCGCTTGTGGTGCCTCAGGAGTAAAAACGACCATTCAACCATTATGGTACTATGGGAACATTTTTTAACTGTCGCGTCCCTATCAAATTGACATTTTAAACAAAGATTTACTTAAAAATGGTATCTCATATTTCAATTAAACTTAAATTTACTCATGCCAATTTAACTAACACAGAAATGTCATTTCAAAAGCTGTTTTCCTTTAAAGAAAAAAAAAAAAAAACCTACTTAAAATAGATTCAATTTTAGTAAAAAACGTCAATTTAAGTATTAAGAGAGAAGTTGATCATAGTTTAGATTTTCTATTCTCAATTCAACTATTTCACTTTGAAATTTTATATGACACCCATCCCTTCCGAGGAATATTAAATAGGTATCACGTCATTTGTTTTAATATCGTTGCCTGGCAAGTTGAATTAATCTATTCTAAGCACTACGACACAGAAGCTTGGAACTTTAATTAATGAACTCATATTTACGCTATTGAGCTCTTTAAATATTTGCGCTTTTTTTAAAATTCAATTTCCAAATTTCTTACACGGCACGATTACAAATATTCAAAATATCCAGGGGCTTACATCTGGATGTTATATAGCTCCCAAGATCCATAGATGCTATTTCTTTAAACCGTCCTGGTGGTCTAGTAGTATCTGTACTTGCCTCGCAGGCCCAAGATATCTTGCTCAATTCTGGCCTGGGTCGATGGATTTTTTCTGGCGTAATAATCATAAGTATGACTTCCTTCGGAAGGAAAATAAAGTTGAGGGTCTCGTATAAAATATCTCATGCCTGGAAGAAGAGGCCTCTAATGTAAATTTATTTACCGTTTCACATCTTGAATTGAATAGGCCACACGACTTGAGATATTGTACAGCGTTCGTAAATAAAATAAATAATGCATCTATTTAAAATTCAAGTATAATACTTACTCTAAAACCATCAGAAACACCATTAAAACAAATAACTGTTGCTCGTTCAGGAAATAAAATTAAAAATGACAAGAAACATGGCACAATTTGTGCTGATAAACGTACTATTGCATTAAAAGAATATATAATTTAAAATTGATTTCAAATATTTTAATACATATTTTAGATGTAATAAGTAAATCAAAGGACAGAAAATAAAGAACGAGCGTTAATTCTTTTTACAACATCACTTACTAATTAAATTTCTAAACGCAAACTACACAATCGTTTAAAAATTAGTAATATTATTACGTAATGAAAACGATGATCTCAACAGATTATGATGAAAGAATCATACTTAATTATATGCGTTTCTTTGGGTTATTTATATAATAACTCTTCGCAACGCGTGTTTCCTGATAGGTTGAAACGTTCAACTGTAAGCTCATCACACAAAGACAGATATAAACAAAGCCTTTAGTTATATGCCTATAATTGTCTTAAGAATGTTTTTTTTTAAAATATTAGCGAACCTGATAGCTCCCTTATTTTGAAAGTAATAAGGTACTTAGGACTAACTGTTCTATTTTAGAAACATCAAGTAAAAATGGCACATATTTCTCAAAGTATTATCAACTATAAGTAAGATGCACGTAGGACGAATTTTGTGTGGTTTGACTAAAGTATTTGACTTCATGAACCCTTCACATTCTGTATGCAGATCTACCTACAAAATTTGATAGGGCAAATCTAAACGTATTTACAGAGAAGGCAAAGCGTTTAAATAAATAACTATTACATTATTCTTACTTTTCGGATTGGATAACAATGAACCATTGAGTTTCTCAGAGCTCTGTACTTTATCCTTCACTATTTATTATTTATATTAATCTATTTCTATTTTTTGACGATACAGGTATATTGTAATTGAAAAAAAAAATCGACGAACATATCTGTAAATTAAACTGTTTGTTTAAAGCAAACAAATAAGCTCTTAATTTTGATATCAATGACATATCAATCAGCACAAGTCTTTGAATAGTAACAATAGATTTATCCAGAAAACCTTAAGTTACTAAATGTCTTAAATTTCATATAAAGTATGTACATAAACTTTTAAAATATGTACCATTTGATTATTTATGTTCTACACTGAAATATAAAATAATGTTATGGGATAGTTGGATAGATAAAAAAATTAAAAACATAATAATTTCAAGGGTCAATCAAATTCTGCAAACATTTGTTTTGTAAATGGACTATTTTAACTGTGCTACGTGAATGACATTTTAGATTAAAAATAAAAATAAAATTTTACTGAAATCAATATACAGAACAAATTAAAATGTCCATAAGCCAACAGAAAATTTAACTTTCTATCAAAAGGGGATTTATTATCAGGATATCAAAATATTTGAAACAGTGACAGACACTCAAAGATTGACTGAACAATTAAAAAAGACAAATTTAACTTCTCTTAAAATATTTATGTATGTTTATACTTGCTTGTAATTAAAATTTGGTGGCTATTTGTTGTGCAAGTTAAAATTTCTTTCCTACAGGTAACTTGCCTTAGCTTGCAATCCAAACTGCCTTAGCTGGAAAGGGGCAAGAACACTGTGTGACGTATTGGATGCCGGGTCACCAGCACGGGCTGCGACTGAAGTAGTCACAGTGTGGGTAAAATAAAACGTTTGGGGTTAAATGAGAATGCTTTCATGTCACAATTGTAAGATTATATACAACTTAGCCTAGTTTAATTAGAACATGTTGATATTAATTAAGCACTACACTACACTACACTACATTCATTAGTCTTTGTGACCATATATATGAATTCAAGAAAACAAAATAAAAGAAAAAATGTACTATTAAGTTTCATAACCTAGCATTTTCATGGTAAACATAAAAACGTACACACAGTCTCCAATTAATCGAACATATTACGCTCTGTTTCTTAAGTTTTCATTTTATCAACAGTGCTATAATAATCACTAGCTTTCCAGAAAGCAAGCAAGCTTTGTACTATGTCAACGGTACGTTTAACTTCACCTATTTAAACTTGGCGACATCATATACGCACACGCAAAATGCTGCAAAAATGCACCGATGTATTTTTAATTTTAAGAAATGCAGTCCTTTTTTTAATTGACAGGGGAAAGAGAATGGAACTTCTGTGCATGTATTAAGACTAGATTTTTCCGTCAAGTAAATTACTACCCTTAGCTCCCACGCCTTATATGAAAGCCTAATCTACTTAAATAAAATATGTTCAACTTTCGAAACGTTTAGCTTGATAGAGATTCAAATGCTTGTGTACTAATACATTAGTATTTCTAGTAATTTTTCTCTTTTTTTTACCTTCTTGTATTCTTTCACTGATAATATGCTAATTAGATAAGCCATTAAAAAGAAATTATATCAATTTCGAACCTTAATTTTTGTATATGAGTCTATAGCTTTTCTGAACAATTTAATTTTACATTTCTCTAATCTAATAAATGTATATTTATTTTAATCAATCTTCCTGGCAACTAATATCTACTGTGCTATCGAAAGTGCAACCGTAAATTATTGCTTCCATTTTTATTAAATGATTTTACTTAAATATATAATAATCTACCTATAGGCCCATAAGAAAATTCATTGCAAAAGGTATCGAATTATTTTATACAAAATATTCATTAGCGATAATTAGTATTAAAGATGCTATTGGTAGTATGACAAGTTGATAATACCTTGTAATCGTTGTTCAAAACTTGTTTGAGCTTGACGAGGTGATATGCACTGAGCCAACACACGCACTACACTATTAATGAGGCTTAACCACATGGCATTCTCTGCCGACTCGTAACTTACTTGCCCTTGCCTGTGCTAAGCATACCATGTCACTGTAGACGGTGGAAACAAATGCCCCGCGACACATATTACTTCTTACCTATTATTTAAAACGATTCCGCTGAAACTGTAAATGGTTCTATGGAATTAGAGTTCGCTTTGTGGTGTTTTGCTTCAGAATTTGATTAAACCTATTTAAATGCACTACCAAATTTAATCGCAAATAAAGTAGATGCTTAGGTACGTTGCTGTCACACACTCGGTTTCTGAAATGCCAGATTCGATTGGATATCGGATAGATAAACGTTTCCGAAATGTACAATATCTATTCAATTTGATCTGCTCGATAAGTGTTTCTGAAATGTTAGATAGAGTATATCAAACAGATATCCTTTCGATAATTTTTCTGACGAAAAATCGACAAATATCTGGTTGATATGTCTTGTGCAAGATGGCAGAAAGTATTGATAATTTTTAACGAAGAAAACTGGAGAATAAATCTTTGCTATTAACTTCAAATCTCCGCGCACTTAATATCTGAGGGAGAACTGGAAAAGAACTGAATTGCCAGTTTTGATCTTCAGCATAGTAGTTACATGTTAGATGATTATTTATTTTATTTATATAGGTACAGTGCGCACGAATATGCCCCAGCATACTCAATTTTTTGTAATAACATTTTATTAAATCTTCTAATTTTTACCATAATTTTAATATTTTTAAATTTTTAATTGATATTATTCTTCTTATTTTTATCATTATTATTATAATTGTTTTTATGAGTCGCGGGTATACTCCCAACCTATTTGGACGCCTCTTGAACATCCAGTGCGATGTATTTCTAGCAACATCAGAGGTACCAAGGGTAATAGTAGGGGTCCCAGAGCTCGCACCAAAAGGTGAGGGGGACACAAGGCGTTGAGGAAAGGACTAGAAGGTATCCCTAACATTGATGTCAGATAGAGCATCCCGACGCCAGCTGAGTGCTGCTCCAAGGAATTCGAGCCCTTTGAAAGGCCGACTCCACACTAACCAAGACAAAACATACATTACCAGCCTACTTCATTACTTTCGGCTCTAGTACCTAGAGCCCCCCCCAAAAGTTATAAAAATAAGTGAAATATTTTGATTTTCTTCTGATCAACAAATCTATAAGGTGAGCGTCAGTGAAACTTCAAAATTTGAGCCATTATAGCAATTTGACACGAGGAAAAAATTAAAACGCTTTATGAGCTTATTAAAAGCATTATTTATATTTTAGATTTACATAAGGCTAACGTTATAACCATATACAAAAAGGGTAAGAGTTCCAATTGCCGCAATAAGAAGAGTGGTAAAAAAGATAAAATGAAGTTGAAACTTAACTATAAAACTCAGTTTTGTGATAAGAAACAACATAATGCAGCCAGAAAAGTAAGAACAGCATTACCTCATAGTTATAAATGTGTTGCTGAATGACTGTTAACTTACGCTCACGGGCAGTGCATTAATTATGCACCCACAGGTTCCTCCTACTAGTGACAATTGAACGTGCGGATGTACACACTAACCTTAACCTAACTTTGGGTAAATCCTAGAAACTGGTGGACCCAGTGATTTACTGCGACTTGCTACAGTATAACGGCCTGCACTCGTCTCCTTTTCATAAATATAAAGATTAAGGGAAGGTAATTTTGAGGTAATTTCATTAAATGTCGTATTTAATGTCTGTAAAATAGTACAAATATATATATATATATATATATATATATATATATATATATATATATATGTAAATGTAAATAACTCCATTTACTGACATTTTGTAACACAGTATACATTATTTGCTGAATTTTAAGCCCCCCTTTTATCCGTGCACGATCACTAATAAATAATAAAACACACATAGGTAATTTTGTGAATGTACAGGTAATTTCGTAATAGGGGTTAGGTAATTTTGTGACAATTTATTTATTGCAGAAAAAGAACAGGTAAAAACAAAGACAAAGTAGTCACTAATCTGACTCTTTATTACAACAGCTATCACACATATAGACCATCACATAATCATCTTCTATCCTTTGATTTTGACACTTTTCATGATATGTTCCCAGACAGAATGAACACTGTATCTATTTTGCCACAGTTCTTCTTTTCACATCTTGGTTGTAGGATTTACTGCAGATTCTACAAGTCCAGTCATCATCCTGTTCCGATGTAGCAATATCCTGGGAAGTGCCTGAAATGTTCCCGCACTCATCACTGATCTTGGGTGATGAAGAATCTTTTGATTTCCTTTTTCTCATCTTCGGTTTGGGTGCTGCAGGAATCTGCAGGATGGCCTCAACTGATATTTCTACTACTCTGGTGGTGCAGCACTTCTTTCAGGAATGACTGGTGTTGTGTTTGCCTGGCTGATAGGATTGCATGGAATTTCACACTCAGCATTGATGGTGCCATAGCTTCTGAGGGTATCTGATACACTGAAAGGATGAATTCCTGCCTTCCTGAAGCCCATTCTGAAGTTATGTATGCTGAAGCTAGAAATGAATGCGTCATTGAATATGAAATGAAAGTTGCTGCGATTAGGTTTTGCATGTGGATATCTTTTTTTTTTTTTTTTTTTTGAGTAGTGTTTAACGCCCGTTTTCACTACTGAGGCACCACAGGCGATGGACACTGATGATACATGAGATGAAATGATAAATTGGGAAAGGATATTTTTTTTTTAAGGAAGGAAGCGTTCCAGGCCTAAGTTTAGGTACCTCCCCGGCATTTGCCAGTTATGAAGACTGAGGAAAACCTGGAAAAAACCCCAGTCAGGGAGGACGGTCCTGGCGGGATTCGAACCGCGGACCTCCCGCTCACGAGTCCGTGCCTTAACGACCTCGGCCACCCGTGGCGGTAATGTGGATATCGTTCCATGTAGGAATCCCAAGATTTTTGCTATTCATTCTTCAACGGCCTGTAAACTGAGACATCCAGGGGTAGAAGTAGACGACTGCAGTGGGCAGGAATTGTTATTATGTGTATCTCATTCTTTGTAGCAAGATCAAGAATTTCTGGAGTTATGTGAGTGGAATGAGAATCCATGATCAAAACCACTGGGCGTTCAGGTGGGATGCATCGCAGGAAATGGGTGAACCACTCTAAGAATAGCTCTGAGTTAGTCCAGCCTTTGGAGATAATTTTACAACTCCATTAGGGAAGCAATCCGTCATCAGCGAGTCCTGCCATCTGACACCTTTAAAAATAATAAAGGTGGAATAAAGGAACCACAGACACCCATACATCCGACAAGAGTGTGGATTTCTACTTGGTCACTGTAGGTTCGCTTGTAAACATAGGTCTTGCCGATCTGTTCCACAATCTTTCCTCATTTCTCAACACATTTCAAACCTGTTTCGTCCACATTCCATAGAAGATGGCTCTTTTTCTCGATGCCCAAAATTTTAAGATCTTCCAACTTATTGTAGAAGTCCTGTATCACATGTGGATTTGCCATTGAGGCACCATATACGATAAATTTTCAGATGCTCTCAAACTTAGGTTGTAACGGGCTTTGTAGCTTGCCCACCACCATTTGCTTGCAGATGTGTTGTCTTGGTTCAATAAATGCTTTCGTCCAACAACTGCAGCTAATTTAAATGCAACTCTTCTAACTTAAACTACAGTCAATCCAAATCCAAGCTCATGCAAGTTTATGATGAACTTGAATAATTTTTGTTCGGCTTCCACAGCTAAGGCGAAACGAAGACCAAGTTTTGGCAAACTGAGGGTTTGACCGTCATTGTCCTTGCTTAAATAATCCTTTAACGTCGATCAAGGGATTCCTTGGCTTTTAGACACTTCATAAATGGAATATTTTTCTTCCTTAATCAGTCTTATGGCTTCCAAAAGGTTTCTGTGCAAATAATTACGGTAAGCACATTTTTCTTTCTTAGCAATCCTACTTTTCTTTGGTTTAGCTGATGTCTTTTGCACTTCAGTGTTCCTTCTACCCGGCATTTTGCAGCAGCTTAGCCCTAAAATATGCAAAAATTGAAGATAGGCTATTTCATGATATAATGTAACGTAAGAGGTAAGGTAATTTCGTGATGGTACATATTGAGTTCTAGGCATACCTATTTAACAAATTATACGTGCATCTAACAGGATTTTTTATAGAAAGCATTTATAATATTATTTAGAATATTTAAATATTACGTAAAACGTACCCCCAGTATGAATTAGAAAACAAAAGGTGAAAAACTTAAGTTTATTAACGAGTTTCGTAAGACACCACAGCTTCATTACTACGTTTAATTGAAAAAGTAAATATGTTATCTTAATCTGCATTTTATGCAGCACGTAGCGTTTTGTCCATTTCTACAGTGAAGCACAAAGGTTTTTGCTACCTGGAGACAGAAAGCTAAACCTCTATAACGAGCAGGTACTTTGTGAGAACCTTTTACAAATGTATCACGAAATTGCCTATACCACCAAAATACTTTACCTTACACAATACATTGCGAATTATGTGCTACTATGTTAGCAAGTAATGATGGGTCCCGTGTCGTACATTTACGGCACGTAAAAGAACCTCAAGCCTGAAAGAGAGGCCTCTGAGCAAAATTTGTTGAATGGGACGCTGATGACCTGAGATGTTAAAGAGCGTCCATAAAAAAAAAAAAAAAGTGATGATGCAAATCTCCTTGAACTCCAGCAAAATCTATGTAGTGTCATCTACTGGTAGAAATCTTAAGCAACCAGTCATGATAAACGAAATGAGTGCTGGATGAACAATTCAAAATAATTACCACAAAGAGTGGATGACGAATATTTTCATCTTTTCGCCTATAGATCGTGCATTACTGCAGTAGTTTTTTCGACTTTTTACTTCAAACCTGTAATTATCTAAAATGCCCTGCTACACACTCTTTTCTCGTTTACACCTACGCTTTTTTATAAAAAAAAACGGAACGCTCACAAAGAATGAAAGAAGAGTTGCGATGTGGTAATCCTTTTGTGTTGCGGCCGGCAGAAATGTTGGACCGGAAAACAAGAGGAGGTTATCATCGGACTTGCCTTGGTTGCTGCTGTCTTCAAGATAAAAGTCCCAACACAAAGATAATTAAAGTATACCCTGGAGGTCGCTCTTCGCCATTGTTCTTGAGACCCGGCGCGCGCACGAACAATGGACAAACTATTTTCTTGTCTCGCCCCGGAGTCACAAAACAGGGTGGGAATGCGAGCGAACGAGAGAGAAAGGGGATTGATCTCTCTGAAAAGAGGAAATTACTGCAAGGGCTGGGATTCTTTTGTCACTTCCAGCGGAGGAGAACAAGTTGAAGATGCGGAAAAAGCTACAGAGAGTTTGTTCCTTATGTAGCCTCCAGAATAATTGTGTTTCCTGCTATGTTTTATCCTTTTAGGTCCCCGTAGCCGAAAGATGAACCCCCTAACATACGTCAAGTTTGTCAGAGAGCATTCGAGAAATCATTTAATAAAAGATAATAAATTGTTTGTGTTCGTATATAAGATTACACAAAAATTGATTGCATCTAAAGAAATGAACATTATCAACGATGTCTTTATACATTAAGACGGCGTTATGACGAAAGCACATGGCAACGTGCACTCCCAATTTAAGTGAAAAAAGGCACTAGTTGATATTTTCCACACCCTCATTTGAAAAGCGCTCCCTTTTAGTTAAATATTGCTGTGTAGCATTACTGGAATATCTGACAATAATTTGCAATATAGAGATGGCTATTAGTCTTTTAGTGCAATCCACATGCTCTGCATTTTCTTTTTGAACCTTAAGTATAGCTACGTACGCCTCCCTCTTTTTCCTCCTCTTCATAGAGGAGGATGACCTAAGGAATGATTATATCTTACATCCTGGACTGATTTGTAGTAGCAAGCTTTGTACTGGCGCCTCAAAGGAGGTACAAAGGTCAAGGCGATATGCCCTTCCATCTCTTCTGCCTGGTGACGGCAACGAAAGGTAAACAATAATGACTACCGCACACGAGTGACTTTTGTCATGCAATAGTTTCGTCAATACACCAGCAGCTATTGTGGTTGATGTGGTGACGTGACAACTGAGTGACTTTCTTGTCCCGTGGAAAGAACGCGCACGTGTAACGGATGTCAACCAACTCATTAGGATATCGACGTAAATACAGAGAGGTTATTTGAGTAATGGGCTACCTGAGCGCCGCTGCTTACTGGGGAAAGGCAGCGGCCGCAAACGGAAAAAGGAAGAATCGTGTAAAGCTGGTATTTATATATTTACTAAATGGATAAAATGATACTGTATTTAAAACTGATAATAATTAGTGTTATAAGAAATTTGAAAATGATGCCCGTTAGTAGCAATACTTTGCTGACATCTAAGTAGCAAAATCTTATTAAATACAGAATTGCTAACTTTTATTTCTTAAGAACACGGCGGTTCGGAACAGTTTCTTGTCATGGAAAGATCCTGTCTGTCTCTCGTAGCTCTTTAACAAGTTGGTGAACAATTTCTCTACCAGGAATACGAATACCGGATATTTTCTTGCTAACTGCCTTAACACTTCCGTTCTCACACATATGTATCATTGTATATATCTACTGGCCCGTATCTCAAATAACCTTACTGTATTTTATATAGTAAAAAGTGCAGTTTGAAAATGTAAATGAAACTTTAAATGCAAATACTGTCTTTTTGCTCAAAGAAAACCCTTAGAAAAATGTTAATACATATACCTTTGATAAATAAAACTAAATATAAAGTTTTCTAGGGGAATGTCCCATAAGATGCAAATGGCTTTCAGTATCGTAAAACACAAAAAGGTAGACGCTGATAATAAAATAGAACACTTTTTAAAAAAAGTGCAGAACCACTAAGAGAATATGAAAGTCAGGAAAGTTACAATAACAAAATTATAAATAAGGCATGGCAGTTACAGGAGCTTTATATACTAGAAAAACATGGATAATGACATACAAATATTAAAGTAGACTGCAAGCGGTGGAAATGACATTTTAAAAGGTCAATATTACGAGTAACAGGACAAGAAGGCAGTTAAAAATGTGCAATTACTGAACTATTAAAAAACTATCGACAAAAAAGATTAGAACATGTGGAGAAAACGTCTGTGAGAAATATGCAAAATAAATTCTGTCAAATAATTCGCTCTTCTTTCTCATTAGAATAAACAAGTATGCAATATAATTATATGCGAATAATTTTAAATCGAAAATTTAAAGCAAAAAAAAAATGAAATATAATAAAAGTTTTAGGCCCATTAGTTCCTATTAACACATGTTCAAAGTAATTCAATCTATGGCAAATTAATTTCATCATGGTTTAATTGTTTTTTTTTCACTAAACGAAGGGCGTAATCAAATTTATATGCTAAAATCTCATCAATCACTAATCAGTACAAGTCACTTAGATAGTTTACTGTATCTGTCAGTTTAGTTTGCATGACAGAGCAGAAGGTTTGGTTTATTTAAAAGTGTTGTGAAATTGTAGACTTCTATGGAAAAATAGGAAGTGTAGGCGTTACGTATAGCCTTAAAACAAACATAAAAAGGTCCTAAATAACAGTTTCATTTTTAGGCTGTAATAGCTAACTCTACATCTAAACTTCCATTGTTATTCTTGATGTCACACTTGTGAATTTCCAGAAAAGAACTTAATAGCTACATGGTCATGCTTCAATAATATTGCAATACAATAATCTTTCGCCCCCTACATCAGAAACTGCAGCAGAAGAACAATTTGGCTCGAGGATGAAGACCGTTTCTTATTTTCATTAAGTGCATTGTAATTATTTGACCATTTACTGTGTAAATATTTTCTCATTTACTTCTTGTTTCAAAATTTCATTTAGCAATATTTTGGCGACATTTTACTGCATATTTAGTGACTTTAAGGTGTCTGCTATTGGTAATACTGACCCTAGTAATTTTTTTTTTTTTTTTTTTTTTTTTTTGCATAGGAATTGAAAAGTATACAATATGCAACAGTATTCTACTTCCAGACTTGCATTACACCACCAGATGTTCTCAGAATATAACGTACATCAATATAGGAAATTGAAACAAAGTAGTAGATCACGGAATAAACCCACATCATAGCATATACTGCGATAATGACCAAATTGATTAATAAAATATTTGGTTCGTGAAACATTTTCTATTGGACGTGAAAAACGATGCCGAATAGGTGGGAAATACCCTACATTGATAGCCTCTATCTTCAAAAAATTTTAAAACTTATTTACTTATATACTAATGGTATATAACTGGAGTTAATATATAGGCTATTCATTTCGTTTTATTACAAAACGAAGTATTCTTAGATAACTTGAAATATGGCATTATCCTGCGCCATCTAATGAGACTGCTATGCACTGAAACCCAGTGCAGATAGTTTAGTTTTAAATCAGATAAATGACCACATTATTTAACTTCCAGTATTCGTAACGTTCTATTGTAAAAACGGTTCAATTGTTAGCTCTCCATAAATGGAAGTACTGAAAAATAAATGAAGGGGCATAATATAAACAATTAATGTTGTATATGTGAACTGTAAAGACTCGAGAGAAGTTCTTAAAACTATCTACATACTAATTATAAATTATGAGAAAATAAATTAATGTTTCATCAGACTACTTGCTTAAATCAACCGTGTTTAAAATATATTCATAAGTGACTCCATCCATTGTTTCTAAATGCCAAATATAAGTGACAAACATATTTATCATAACCATGTTCATATTTTTGGCTTATTTAGTTTACTTCAGTTCCAAGGACATTTGTTTTGGGTAGAATATTTACATTGTAGTACTTTTTCGTTCTGATTACATGTACTAGAGCTCAAATGTTGTCATTTATAATACCTGAAATTGCAAGTATGAACATGAAATGATACTTTAAAATAGCATAAGATATTTATGGTTATATAAAGGTGATAAAATACATTCTGCATTACGCAAAGTGTTTTACTCTTCTCTTCTATCAGCAGAACAGTTTAGTGTCAGCAAAACCTCATTCAACATCAAATTACCTATTTGTAGCACGTTTAAAGCGAGATGTGCAGACGAACCGCTGTCTGGCAGATTTCCTGTAGAACAGTATTTACACGTTTGTCACTTCCCACTTCACAGGAACAGTTTCTAGTTACGTGTAGTTTCTCCAACAATCGTCAGCCACAAGTGTTTTCCTCCTATTTACAAGTTTCGTGACTGCTATAAAAGAGAGCTATTAAGGATACTATCGCTATTGCGTAACTTTTTCATCTCACGAATTGAAGCAGTTTCATCTTCAGAGAATGTAGCAACTGCGATGTAGTTGACAAAGTTGTCAGCATAATATACGATAACAACAGATGCTCGCCCATCTTGTTAAAACAAAATGTGAAACGGGAAGAAGCGTCTGGGAGATTTGTTATGATGCTTTGAGAAAATGTTTCTAGCTGCTGGAAATAAATTTATCTACGAATTTAAATAAACTATGAGTCGCCTCCTCAGTTCTGTAAAAGATATGTAAAGACGTTAGTTGACTAATCATATATATATACTTGCTTTCTTATGTACATATGTACCACATCATTTTAGAAATAGACTTACCTCCCACTAGGACAGAGAACGTTCAAAGTAAATGTAAATAATTGAGGAACTTTCCAACTCCTGTAATAATAGATACTGTATCCTCCAATTTCCATTTTATATTAGCAATGAATCTTTCCATTACACCTATTGTGTCGTCAATGCAAATCCAACTTTATTGTAAAATATTTGCAATTATATTTTCGCAGCATACAGAGGTTTCTCTTGCTTGTTTTTGAAACAAACATTAAAGGTATTCTTTCAGACAGGAAGTCCAACCAAAATTAATAATATATGCATCCCAATTCAAAGAAGTTTATTGACGATAGATGAGAATTTGAGATTTTCATTGAAAGTAGAGTACTTTCTTTTTACCACTATTTAAGGCGAGAATAGATTTGTGCTTCGTTTTTGGATTGGTGAAATGTGTTTTATAAAAATACCTCTCATGATTCGCTGCCTTTTCACAAATCTTGCAAAATTAAAATGTTTTGTCATTTGAAAATGCGATGGCACCAGACTCTTTAATATTACTATGGTGTTTGCAATTCTGGTTTACTAAATTTAGGTTTTTTAATGAGGTTACTTACTTTTTTTTTGATTTAATAGTGACTTACTTGTAGACCTAATACATTATTGATGGGAAATTTTTTTGCAAAATGTGCACAGGCCAATCTGATATGTTAAAATCAGAGGCACTGTTTTTTAAAATAGACAAGAAGTACTAAAATAGGGAAAGTTTAGGTATGTTGATAAATATAATATTTTTAGTAAGTGGTGATGACAACTTAGTAGCAAATTAGAAGTTGCGGTACCGCATTGGCGCAGAAGAAGGCAGAAGGATGGTTCATTTACCTTTCGCGCACCGAAAACCGGTAGGTGAAGATGGAGAAGTAAAAGTCAATTGTCAAGGCGTATAATGAACGTAGCAGCTTTGTAGACAGTTTGGGGGAGGATTTGTCAGCGAGTGGTTGTGTGTTTGTGTATTATTCTGTGCTTTAATTGTGTGTAAATATGTATTTTATTGCTCTTCTTTAATTATGCCACTTTTCACGATACATATATGAAAAAAGATTCTTGCAGAGGACAGATAAGGCGATTCGCTAGAATATATCCTAAAAATTATTTTCTAGGTACAGAAACTGTCCGCCAACTTGTTAAAAAGTTACAAGATGCAGGATCTCTCAATGAAAAGAAATATCTTTCGAACTGACATGTTCTCATGGACGAAATGTGAGATGAAATATAGAAATTTCAGAGGTAAATGCCGGTATTTTCAACAGCTCATATAGTATCATTTTATTCTTTCAGTAAATATATAAACATTGACATAAAAACACATAATTTATAAGCGGGAACTCTTATCTCACTTTTTCCGGCTTTAGCGGCTGCATTTCCCGAATAAGTAGCCGCGCACAGGCGGTTCGTGAATAAAAGGACCTTACCTATTGTACATTCATATGCTAAACAATGGATAAGGGTGTCGTAAGATTCCTTATGCAGGCATTTTCTCAGCTGTGCGTTCATAGATAATAAAGAATAAGTGACTCATATTTCAATAAAAATAAACGGAGGAATGCTTCAAGTACCAAAATCTGAACTACACATTATTATTTTAAATAAAAAAGAAACTTTTATATAAGCCCCGTATAAGCTTGGCTAAGCTAAGCTTGAGCTAAGATCTGATCGACAATATTTTCAAATGGCTTCCCGTTTCATAAATATAGATAATTGTTTTGTATGTTATTTGTTTGACATAAAGTGTATTTATGATAAAGTTTACAGAAACAGAACAAGTTTATGCAAATGAAAACTACTATTTTTAAACTAATTTTTTTTAGTAAACAAAAACTCTTTTTATGTATAACGAAATAAAATGTGTATTTTCTTTCTAGTTTTAAAATTTGTTTTGGTACTATTATTTTTATGTAAGGGATTTTATAATGAATTTTTAATTAAAATATCTACTATGCCTGTTTTTTAAATTGGAAACTTTGAATATCTAACTGTTTGAAAATCAACCTTTAAAGTTAACACAATTAACATTTTATTGAACGAAAAAATATAGTATATGTTATATTAAGTGGAAAATACAAATATTTAGCAACATTTTATGATAAAAAACATACCATTCTTCAGAAATTTCTCAACATACATCAATTTAATTAATTTATATTATACACACATCTCTGTATAACATTAGCTAGCATTCATTTATTTTAGGTCTTGAAAATGTATATAATGGACATTGATTTATAGTTTTTCATTAATTCATTTTCAGTTATCATCAACAGGAGAAATACTTTTCTATATCATTGATTTTCTCTTATTTAGTGAATATTTTATATTCAGCGTATGGCAGTAAACATGGAACAATGCAGGTAAATGTGTGCTCCGTTAAACCCTTAGCTTTTCATGGAGTAAATGGTGTAAGTTACCAATAGCAAATATACCTACTTGCTGATCACTTACCTTTTAAAAGGGACATTTTGGTTTTAAATTTGTTGCACTCACTCCCACAATTCTTAATGTATTTCCAGTTTAGTGAGCTAATGTGTTGCTTAAACTAGTCTTGATACAGGAAATTGCCTTTAAAAAGAGCAAAATTACCAGCAATATTTAAGAAGCAGTGACTACTTTCAAAAAGTAAATATTCTTTTTATAGAAACTTTTGTGTGTTAAAATTAAAAAAGAAAATTAAAAAAAAATTCCTTCTTCTAAAATTGTTTTTAGAGAATACACAAATTTTATCAACGTTAAGTTTATGGAGTTTAGAACGTTGTTAGTATGTATAAAAACAAATATTTTTCTTTAAACGGGTGATGCCCTGAATTTTACCCATTTAAAATAAATAAATGAATTTGAAATTTATTTCTACCAATTGCGGTGAGCTTTTCAGAAATTTTTTTCTTTAATAAACATAAATCTATTGCTTTCCCCTACATAAAAGCGTCCTACATTATTAACAGGGATTCAAATATTAAGAAAATGATTTACAATTTTAAAAAACGAGAGATTTTATTCCTAAAATACATTACTAACTTCAGGACTTCCGTATAAGATCACATTTGATTTTTTTTTTTTTTTTTTTATGAAATACAGCATTTGTATAAGAAAATTAGAATAAATGTACTCTACTACTAATAAATATAAGATATTCGTTAATGTCCTTTTAATGCAGGTTTTAGAAACATTTATAAATTGAAGTTTACTCCATTATCGTCTTTTGGTCAACTGAAAAGAAACAGAATTCACATGTTTACAGAAATGTATTTTGTGGTGCCCAAGAACACGAAGCATAAGACAATGGTGGCGTAGAGAGCCGTCACACTCCGCCCCCAAACTACCCATGCCAGCGCTGTTCGTTTGTTTGTTTATCTTGGTCAGCAGTGAGGAAAGGAACCTCTGTGGTAGGTAAACATGAGTGTGCTACGCAATGAAAACGTGACAGTGGAAAACCTTGTTGTTTTCACTGTTTAAATCAGCAAAGATACATGCTTACTTTAATGCTGCCTCTAATGTCGTGAAAAACACTACACTACACCCACCCACCCACACACACACACACACGCACATATATATAAAAGAAATTATGAAAAAATTCATTCACAGATACATAGCTACACTTTACAATAAGGTATCCTTATGATTTGTTCATTAAATAGCGTTTATTTTCACCCCTCCATGATGATAGATAAGAGGTTGGCGTCTTGTGTGCATTGCAATTTAATGCTTTACATCAATATAAGAATCGCTTAAAACATCATTTATTTCTGCATTCTTTCTGGTATTTTCTTATAAAACAGAATAGACAGTTTTAGGAGTTTCTTGTTGTGATACATAATGCAAGCTGGTTTGAGCATTATTACAAAACTTTGGTATAAAACAGATTAAATGATCAGAAAGCATTTGGGAATAAAACCCTCGAGGTTTGCTGACCTATAGTTCTAGAATAAAAGAAGGCGATAATACAACTACCTTTAAAGCTCATCGCGCCTCGCATATGAGAATAAATCAGCCCTATGGCAAAATAAGCCCCCATCTGCAATCCCTAAAAGGACCCTGTGGATGTTACTCGATTAGGATCTTGGGTTTCGAAGTGCCCCAGGTGTCAGAAACCAGAGTCGCGAAGCTCTGTATTGCACAGGAGAAGGAAAATCTAAATGGCAGCTAGCGATTAAATTAAAATGAGATAAATATTAAGAAGTAACAGAATGAAGTGTTGTTGGAATGAAATCGGGGAACGGAAAAAGGATCGAGACTTTACCCAACTTAATTGCCACTCCGCAGTACCAAGATTTGAACCCACAACTAAATTGCTTTAGTCAATCGAGCTATTAAAAAATCGCCACCAAGGAAGAAAGAACGAATCAAGTGTGTTTTATGATATAACCGTGTGTAATAATGAAACATAGGCATCCAGAGAGAGAGAGAGAGAAAAATGAAGCTTAGAGCAAATGAATGATGACCAGAATGTCTGTTCTTCACGACATTTATAAGGGAATCCAGTTATAATAGCCCCAGCAACACGAGAAAAATGAGCCCCATCTTGCATAAACCACAGGAACCGTTATCAATAAGTGGTACTGGGGGGAGGATTGTTAATTAGTTGACGTTCGTTGTTTTAGTAGCCCCACGCTGGTGTCGTCGATTTATGAAGGTGAGACGTAATGTAATTGACGTCTCTCGCTGATGATCATCTTGTTGTGATGCCTCGGCTTCTCTCTGATTTAGCTGTTCACCTGCCGCTCTCGTTCCAACGGAGAGGCATGTTTAACTGTTTAATTGTCATTAGGTCAAAGGGAAGGAATGGGATTCGTTGCGTTGAATTAGTACAGATCTAGGCTTAGATCACAATTAATTATATGAACACTTCAAAGTTATTGAACGCTGTGCCGCTCGTCGTAAAATTTGGGCATTGGAGTATGACGCAATATTAAGTTTATCAGACTTGAGTATGCTGATTAAATAGCTATGATGAGCTGAGGGGCGTGTTGACCCTTTCAAATCTTTAACACTTCCTATCTACTTATATAACACCCACACATTCCTTCTTATTGGAAATTTTAATTAGGGATTTACACTGCCTATAAACTTCGATATAAACACTTTAGAGAACGCAATCTGCCGGCTTCGAAATTACAATTCCGAATAACATTGTATACCGGCGTCGAAGTCAAGACTTATAATGACGTAGTACTTATCGGAATGAAGGTTGATGCACTGAGCGAAACTTGATAAAGTGGGAAAGTGATGGCAAAAGTGTTACTGGTTCTGAAGGCTCGAAAACTCATTCTTTATACAAAATTTGAATAAGGGGCCGTTAAGACTATATTTTGTCCCGTGAAAACTGTCTTTAGCGAAGATTCTATCTCGGTTTAAATCCAGCTTTCTTACTGGGTACTACAAATTTGTGACAACGGGTCTGATTCGATATCATTTCTTACGGAAAGAACGCCTTCACTCATTCCAGTTTTTTTTTTTTTTTTTTAATTTTGGTCCGTCATCCTATGCCAGGCTCTTTAATTCCTATAACTAATTTTCTTAAACTTAAACTTAAACAATAGCCTTTAGACACAATAAACCTCTCTAGTTTTTTAACGCAAAATTCTCCAAAAGTGTTTACAATAACAGAGGGACCTTGCTATTACAAAGTACAACTTTCCTTTCACAAGTGTTATCTTTTGTTAAATGTTTTATAAAAGACGAAAGAACGACAAGCCCTTCCTGTGCTAAGAGTTCTGTCTACATGGAATATATACGGAAATACATACTATAAATCGGTAGTATGAAAGTGTACATGAAAGTATTTATTACATAAAGAAAAATATGTACAAAATCAATGAACTTAACACAAACAATAATGAATGTAATATTAATAATAATCAATTGGTATTAAATTGGAGTTTCTGAAATAAAATAACATGATAATGGTAATGGGGATTCATGGGACATGAATATGGTCTTACAGATACGAAGTATTATGTATTCCAACAAAACATTTCAATGACACCTTGAAAAGTCCAATATCTTGATAGTCAGCTTTTCAAATAAAATAAATGAACCGATCAATAGGTCACTAATTATTCAAGTTCACACATTAATGTTGTGGTTGGTGTCTTTTTTCCAAACCTGCTGCTTGTTTATCAAAATCGATCATATGTTTATATGAATTTACTCGTTTTTAGATCCTGCCTAATTTCGAGAGTCAGCATTGGAAATGAGAGATACTTTGCTTACTTTGCTCTTACAGCAATTTTGTATGTAAGTTAAAGAGGTTTGTACTTTATGATGGTGTTCTTTCATAATTGGGCAGAATTATATTGTTTAATATAGAAATGAATACCCATTAGACAGCATATTTTATTCTTAAAAGAAAAGTGAACTCTCTACTACAAGAGATAAAATATGCGTTGTGGATTTTTCATGGATATACTACAATCATTGCAGATGTGTTAATATTAGCTCTGCTTGAATAGGGGTATCATAACAATATGTACGTAGCTTTTTTTTTTCTTAAAGGAAACCAAAATGGTGAGTTTCATACCTATCTGCATTTTCAATTTTATTTTGACTTATATGTTCAAGCCGTATGAAAATTGTAGATATTATATAATTTTTATAAGAATTTTTTAGAGGTTCTTTTTATGCTCTTCTGGTTTATTCATAAATTTAATGTTTGCTTTAGAAAGAAGATTTGATCTGTAAATAAAAAATAAAAATAAAAATACATCAGAATCAATAGAAGGAGATGGAATATTGTCAACCTGGAGGGTTTTGAGATTCAATTTTTTATTTTTTCTAAAATGTGAGTTTTCTTTTAATGTTTGTACCTAACTACACTTTCTGATAAAATACAGTTTTTCATAAATATGCCTCATTTTTCGGAAACTTGTAAACATGAAAACTTAAAAAAGTGCAAATTATTTTAAATAGAGTAATAATTAATTTAATGCAAAAGTTTAGAAATGTTATGCACAGTTATTTTTAAAAAGATTTGTCTTTTTGCATCAATCATATGAAATAATATTCATAAGTCCACCATGCAAGAAGCAGCTGTTTTTAATAGCTACTGAAATAATGGTCATAGGTTTACTAAATTTAACATTGGCATGGATAGAGCATTTTGACATCCCTTGAATTTTATATAATTATTTATTTATTTATTTTGTGACCATTACAGATTTCCCAATTAAAATCCTTACAATTATAAGACAGTGAAAAAATAAAACAAAATAAAAACAGAATACAATAAATCAAATATAATAAAAACATTACAAAAACAAAATAAAAATAGGTAATGTTGGTGCATGATAAATTAATCAACTTGTATTTTGTAATAAATGTCCCAGGATAAACCGAAAGTATACAGATTTATGTTGAATATATCTATAGTTAAATAATATTAATTTGTTATATAATGTTTTCATTCTAAGCACAAGAGAATATTTATACGTATAAGTATTAACCCTGGGAATAAAAGTATATTTTGGTGCGATATTTGGAACATAAAAGCATATTGATTGATTTAGGTTTGAACCATCATGTAATAGTTTGTAAAGGAAAAGTAACAAGTGATGATTTCTTCTGTAAAATAAATTTTTGTTGAAATAATTGAGGTTAAGTGTTATAAGAAATTAAATTATGATATAATGAACAGTTTTTTTTTTAAAAAAAATGCATACTTTAGAAATTTGCTTTGAATTATTTCAATAAGTTTAACAGATTTGTCAATGCAAGGACTTCATATAATAGGAGCATGTTCAAGTTTAGATCTGACAAATGAATGCATAAACTATATAATATTCTCAGATCTTTAAAATAAGATGAATTGCGAATAATAAATCCCAGATGCTTACGTATTGTATTAACAATGATATTAATATGTTTAATAAATGATAAGTCTTTGCTGAAAATTACTCCGAGATCATTCCTTGTTTCGACTAATTGTAATTTTATGACATCTATAGTGTAAATTATGCTAATATTTAAAGACTTAAGTAATAAGCTACTGTGCAAAATGAATGTTTCTTTTCACAATTCATGTAATAGCTATGCTCCAACAATTATATTTACACAGTGAGCCAAAATGGGGAGGAAATGGCAACAAAACATAATGTCCTACCTTGCCAAACGTTGAGTTTAACGTAAACATTAAGCTAAAATTAAAATGAATTAAATTTATTAGCCTAGCAGTACAAACAACATAATAGTACTAATTAGCTAACAAAAGAGTTTTTCTAGACGGTGGAGAATGAATTAATACTTTTAGTAATTTGAATAATAGCACGAATTTAATTTTAATTTGTTTTGCCAGTTTCAGTATTTGCAAATATTTGTTTCTTTCTTTTTTCTTTCTTTCTTTCTTTTTCTTTTTTTTTCTTTCTTTCTTTCTTTCTTTTTTTTCTTTTTCTTTTTTTTTTTTAGATTCTAAGCAAAACAATGCTAACAGATGTACAGCGGGCGCTAGGTGAAACAGAAAATCTACTGTCACCAGGGTGTTTGGAAATAACTCTACTTGCCTTAAAGGCTGCACCGACGAAACTAAGCACATATTCACACATTTAACCAAAATGAAATACATACATTAACAAAAAAAAAAAAAAAAAACTGTCAACAACGCATGATAATCTTCACTTTAATTGCAAAGGAATGCTTTTAGCACTTCAGTACATAAATGATATTAAAATATGTATATTATATATTATTCTTAGCAAGTGCTTAGGAAAACACACTATAATGATTTCCATAAATAATGAACCCATTTCCATAATAATTTCCGTAAATAATGGTGATATCCACAATATTCGGAACTGTGCTGTCATCTCGACAGTAGTTGTAGTAGAGTTTTGTACCGCTAGGTGGCAACACTAGCACATCTAATGAGTGAGTGTTTAAAGTTTCATGCAACTGGGTAGATGTGTTGAGATTCTATAGTACTTTTTGTGATAATCTTGTGTAGTGTGTGGCGATTTTACGATGGACCCAAGATTAGAACAGAGCGTGTGCATGAAATTCTGTGCAAATCTCAGAAAAATGCTACGGAGACCCTCGCATGATTCAACAAATATTTGGGGGACAAAGCATGAGCCGTACATATGTGTTTGAGTAGCATGCTCGGTTCAGGGCCGGCCGTACAGCTATTGAAGACGATGCTCACACCGTTAGGTTCGTCAGCTGCACACCTGACATTGTCGACATCGAACCATTGAAGACCTTGCTCATGAAGTGGGAATTGGTTATGGGACATGCCAACGAATTTTAACTGATGAATTGGGCATGCATCGTGTCGCCGCAAAATTTGTGCCCAAGATCCTGACTGCTGATCAGAAGAAGCAGCGTGTTGAAGTTTGCACCGAGTTTCGTCAGGCCGTATCCGATGACCCAACCCAATCAAGAAGAAACGCTGTCTACTAAACACCTTCAAAGAACATGACTTCCAAGATGCACTTGGAAAATGGCAGAATCACTGGAACCGGTGTACACGTGCGTAAATTTTTAACCTGATGGCAGCACCAATTCCGAATATTCTGGATACCACCTCGTATATACCCTCCATGTCCTTCTATTGTGTCGTTAAAATCAAGGATCGTCATCCTTAATTCTCAAACCCCCTTTCTTTCACTTTCTCTTTACCTTCAGTGGGTTCACCTTCTAAAATGTATTACAACTGTGGTCACTGCTCTTTGGTTCGAGCATGTGTACTGAGTTTTGGTGACTTATGCTTTCTTGGCTTATATTCCATCTTACTGCCTGAAGTTTTTTTTTTTTTTTTTTTTTTTTTTTTTTTTTTTTTTTAAAGTTGGTTCAGGAAAACTGAAAGGATAATTTAGTTTTGGCTGAAGGCGAGCAAGTAAGCATTCTATGGTTTGGTATGGTATCAATCATTCCATGAAGATAACTCCTCCTTGCTGAAGTTACCACTAAATTGGTTAGAGCATGAGCTAACTTCATTTCTTTTATTGATTCGATCAGTGAACCACGTATTTAAGTTATTTAGTTGTATTCCTGTATTCACCATGAGTCAGACATTGTCTATATTCTGTATTTTAGGTTGGTTAATTATATTGCAGTTTTAAGGAGAATTCATGTTCAATGAGCAAACATTTCTAAATTTCCAAATGCCAATATGCTTATTATTCTAAGGGTATCTCTTTTGTTAATGCATGTGAAATGCCTTATATGCTTGACTTGTTATTTTTAAAACTAATTACAAACACAATTTGTAAAATACTTTTTTTATTCAGTCATATTGGGCCGATTTATAGTTTCGTGGTCATATTTTGAGGGTTTCCATTGCGATTCCAAAAATCATACTTAATTTGCTGCCCAACATTAGCGGAAGTGTGACAGTGGAATAATATTAATAGGCAAAATTTATTTTGGTCTACATATGATCATGTAAGCGAATAATTACCTATTGTATACCTACTTTGAATTACAGCATGTTTGCTTTAATTCTATTTTTCAGATTATATATGTATATAACATTTAACTTTCTGTTTGCGTTTTCTGAAATGTGTTTGACAATCCGTTTTAGTTTGGTTTACAACAAGTATTATCACAAAACTCGATACTCAGTAGCGAAAGCATTCAACTACTTATACGCAAACAAAGAAAGGAAGGACATTTTGTTTCCGTATCAGCTTTAGATCCAAGAGAAAAATAAACCTGATGTTACATAGATTATTTACAAAATGGAGCAATTGCTGAAAATGAAATGACGGAGTGACTCGACGGGGTAAAAATAGGTATGTCCATTAGCAGTAAAAAGCAATAGAAGGCTGAGATGATAGACGGCCTAGCTTATGCTTTAGATATTCATGTTGGTCTGAAATAATTTAACACTTGACACCAGCCTCAAATCATTCTAAAATTTTATTTCTTCAGTTATGTAACAGAAACGTAATTGATTGATTGATTTATTTATGGACGCTCTTTAACATCTCAGGTCATCAACGTCCCATTCAACTCAGGGCGTGAAACGGCCGACAAATTTTGCTCAGAGGCCTTTCTTTCAGGCTTGAGGTTCTTTTTCGTGCCGTAAATGTACGACACGGGACTCACGGCTTTACTTCCCTTCCGAAGGAAGCCATACTTAGGATTTTTACGCCCCATAAAAATCCATAGGTCCTGGCCGGGTTCGAACCCGCGATCTTGGATGTAGGATACAGAAACGTAATGGGAACCATTACTAACGTTCTGGCTGCAAAGCACAATGTTCATACACACAGACTTGCCAAATACAGAACTCAATCACTAAGCGTTTCACAGCTCTAGCTGTACAAACAATAAATCACTATGCAAATCATTGCATGATCCCGCTAGCAATTAAAATACTGTCTTTATTTGTTCTGCGAAACCATACATTCAAAGCAGCGATTAATAGGAGCGGGCAGTGATTGTTATAATGCATCAAAGTTCGAAATTCACTCTCGTATGTGTGTGAAGGCTGGGTCCGATTATTGACAACCACATTTGTGAGAGTCATCAAAGAGAGCGAGGGTCGTAAGTGGCAGGCAGGCTCTTGGGATATAATGGTGGATGACCGATGGAAACGATATGACTCGAACAAAGAGGAAGAGAGAAAAAAAAGAGTGCAAGATATTGTAATGTGTCAGAGAAGAATCGGTGAGTTATGGAAGTTACGTATGTGGATGTGTTTGTGTGCGTGTGCTCGAGCCAGCCAGCCCGGTCGTCCGCCAAGAAGCCACTTGAAAGGGAAAGAAATGGGCAAAATTCAAGTATAGGAAACGAAAGAAAGTTGACAAAGAAAAATGAAGCATATTGGAAGAGCCTGACAGGGTAATCCTCTGCAAACAATTTTTTCGTTTTCCTTCCCTTTTCACTACTTTCAGGTTTTGTTGGGTGGAGAAGTTTAATCTGCCGCAATATGCTGCAGTTCAATAGAATACACAGGAAGTTATTTCAGCTGGAAGCTTCTTCAGGGAAGGGCGGTACCCTCAGTTCCTCAGTACTTCACTGTCTGACTGACATGTTAGCCAGGATTTTTCATGGAAACTTCATCACTTGCAGCCCTAATCCTCCTCCTCCTCAAAATACCTTCTAAATTAAAAACTAATTAATGCAATTCATTAATGTATACTTTTATAGAAGTGAAATTACTTCACAGTTAATTGATTCTGTATGAACAATATTTAAACATTTAAACAAGAAAGCCGAAATGCATAGAGAGCATTAACCTTAACCTGCGTTTGTTGACTTAAAAATATTCTCAATTTGTATCCTTATACTAGGAATCCTAGGAATCCTTGGAATACCTAATGTTTGGGTTTGATTTTACAGTCTCTGTACTGGTGTAGTGGTTACCATACTTGCCTCCTACACCCAAGATAGCGGATTCGAACCCGGTCAGGACCGATGGATTTTTTCGGGCGTAAAAATCCTAAGTATGGCTTCCTTCGGAAAGGAAGTAAAGCCGTGGGTCCCAGTTCGTACATTTACGACACGAAAAAGAACCTCAAGCCTGAAAGAAGAGACCTCTGAGCAAAATTTGTCGGCCGTTTCACGCCCTGAGCTGAATAGGACGTTGGTGACTTGAGATGTTAAAGAGCGTCCATAAATAAAATCCATCAAAAAAAAAAAAAGTCTCGGAACATAGTGATCGCCTCTGAGCTTGAATTTTTGCTGCATGAGTAGGTGGAACATGAACTTCCTATCAAAATCAAATCAAAACTATTCTACATAACTATTGGACATTTTGTGCGATTTTTGCAGATGCAAATTAAATCAGAAGTAGGTTTCAAATATTGCAAGCGTTTTGGGTCCCTTAACCTAGAGATTTGTGAATAAAAACCACGCTCTGCTACCACTCTTGCCCAAGAGTGGATGTGGACACAACAACTTAATGGGGGAGGAACTGGGCAAGGAACTCGGTACATAGGCTGCGGATGATTCCTGTGTGGTTGATTTAAAATATTAAGTATTCCACACAATTTGAAGTGCGGACTATAATAATTCATATGATAATATAATTTAACAATGCAAAATATGCAACAATTTAATTAAATACTACTAATATGCAACTTCATATTGAAATGACCTTACCAGAATAAAGAAAAAAATTAAGTTTAAAAGATTATTCTCATATTATAAAAAAAGTAAAACATAAAGGGAGAAATTTGAAGAATTGGGGAAGCAGGGAAAGGATTTTCATTAAAATATGTCAGAAATGTGCAACTAAAGATGAGCACTACTTCGAACAACCCCAATTAACACAGGTTACTATTCATTACGAAAGAAAACTGTGTGGGAGTAGAAATGGTGAACTGGCGATACCTTGGTCTCACATTACTCGGGTTCTGATGCCATATCTCTCTATTTTAAATACCAAAAGTAAAATACCATATAAACAGTACAGAAAATATTGCGTCCGAGGAGTTCTAATTTGCTGCTCGTGCTAATTAAAGTGTTTTACAAAATATTCCAAAAATTGTAATGTAGTTCTTTATTCTGCTACAAAAACAATTTGTTAGAGAAATAGCTATCCGTAAATTTAAATATTTGCGTTTTATTTTTCATTTAAGATGCTGTTAATACATACTTGCTAGTCACTTTTATGTAGAAAGCCAATATTTGACTGAGGTTAATAATACATACTTACTAATTGACTTTCCGTAGAAATTCAAAAGTTGACATTTTATAAAGAGCTATTAATTTCAAAAAATCGTTGATAATTTATTTTGATAATTGCGCAAGTATTAGTGAACCACATTGTTGATAACCAGAGCCCGAATTTTAGGCATTTTTAATAGTGGTAATTAATAAAGAATCAAGCATAAAGAAATTGTATTCGTTAACCATCAATCATTATGGCAAACTTTAATTTATTTATTCGCACATTACTGCCTATTTCGTACCTATTCTGAATATTTATGTGTTGTTTGTAATGTATTAATTTTAATTTTTTTTGTCTTGTAATTTAGTGCTTAATTGGCGAGAATAAGAATAATTGTTAAATTATAGCTGTTGTAAAGAATGTGTAATTTACAAATAAAGTGCTTCATATTTATTTTTTCTAAAAATATCTTCATAAAACGTTTAAATTGGGCAAGTACATCGCTGAAATAGTCTTGTTTTCATTGTGAGCAAGTGATATTCGTTTCTGAACGGCCGAATTCTGTATTATTTATATGTAAAAATAATGGCTTTAGTTTTATCATACTAATCTAAAGTATGACAAAATTGCTACCGGCACATCAAAAGCTGCCTGGCAGAAAGAGGCACCAGTATACAATCTTCAGCCATCAGGCTTATTTCCTCATTGTTTTAACCAAGTGTCACAATGCTAATATCACTGCTATCATCACTAGGAGACAAGACTTTCGCATATTCAGAACACACAGTACAACTTACAGCACCGTAGAATCTAACAGGGTGATGAGGAACAAAGAAAAAAGAGATACATAGCAACGCTGTTTTTACTCCACCCGTAGTAATTTTTCACGTTTCATTGGCCAAGGAGACACGCAGATCGGCGCGGCATTTAAAGCGAAGTGCTGTTTCTGCTTTCCCGAGAATAAAACATGCACTGTATCAGAAGTACATAAATCAAAAGGAATGGCACTAGAGTACATCGTCAACTCGTTCAGATTAAAACAACCGAAATAGCAAAAATGGCATAATTAAAAATATCTTAGATTTCATTCGTCTGTAATGAAATTAGATTTCTATAGGTGATTCAGTATCGTAAATTTTCATTAAAAGTCACACTTAAATAATATAATCCCGGATAATTCCGTCAGCATTCTCTGTGAGACTCAAAAATGAATGTACTTCCTTTATAAATCTTCATATAGTTAATACAAAAGTTTGTATTAAATATAAAAATAATATTTATGTGTTTCACTATACATTAATGAATTACATACAATTTTTAGTAACTAAGAATTTAAAACTGCAATTATTTTTTTAAATTTAATAGCCATTGCATTAAATTTAATTGTTAATTACCAGTAATATTATGCAATTCCTTTTTACTGCATTATCACAAGATTTAAATGCTTTTTACCTGACCTTTACTACGTTTTAATGCCTGAACATTCGGTTATTATTAATAAACTAAAGCGTACAGCTCATATATTTTATGCAGGTTTTCAAGAATGCAGATGCTGAATATTATATAGAACCTGCAATATGCGAAGGAAAAAATAAAAACTATATTAAAATTTAAAGTTGGTTTTACTCGATGTAAATTCATTAATCGGAGTAAGAAAATGATTTAATATGTCCTGTTTTAGATTTTGAACAGTATCCTGAACGTAGAACTGTTTTCCTTATATTTGAATAAAATTCTCTTTTTAGCAGGAATATGCCTTTACTATTAAATATGTCTGTAAATTAAACAAAACTATATGCTGCTGAAAATGAATAGTCCAATAAAAAGTATCTCTCTATGTTACATACATTTATCATAACTCGAAAGTCTACTATATGAATTCTTAATGTGCCCTTTAATTAAGTGGCTTGGAAAAAAACTGATTTACAAATAAGGAAATTTAGCTATTTAAAGAAAATAAAGTTGAAAAAATCTTGATAACTATCTTATTTTGCCCATTCTCTGCTCTTAAAGAGAAATATGGAACAAGGAAAGTCGAGAGCAACCTTTGAAGCACGGGGGTCTAATGTGAGAATGAACATACCCTACGGCATCACAAGTCCTAACTGCCAGCATCTCCAGTACACCATTATGCACCTCTAGTGAACACATATTGGTTTGGAAAACAGAGGATCCAGCCTCTTAGGCGCAACTATACGAGTTCAGATATTAGAATCTCGATCGTCGTAAAGAAGGTAAACTTTGGATTGAACGATATAGTATACAGATTAAGAGATTCCAACATACGTGAAAAAGAGGTAAGGGGGAAAATATAAGTTATCGGCATTTGTGGCAACCCACTTCTTTAATCAAATGATTTTTTTTTGAATTATTTATTTATGGACGCTCTTTAACAGCTCAGGTCATCAGCGTCCCATTCAACTCAGGGCGTGAAACGGCCGACAAATTTTGCTCAGAGGCCTCTCTTTCAGGCTTGAGGTTCTTTTTCGTGCCGTAAATGTACGACACGGGACCCACGGCTTTACTTCCCTTCCGAAGGAAGCCATACTTAGGATTTTTACGCCCCGAAAAAATCCAAGGTCCTGGCCGGGTTCGAACCCGCGATCTTGGGTTTAGGAGGCAAGTATTTTAACCACTACACCACCAGGACCGACTTTAATCAAATGAGCTATGGGAGAGCAGCCTTTAAATTTTATTTAATTTTAGTTACTGTCCATTCTTAGTTCTTTGCTTTCTTTGTATACTTTCTTAATTTTAGTTTCAATTACAGAATGTTACTTAACATGTGACAAATCCCTGGAAATTTGACAGTGGATATAAAATCAAGTAAAAATGTTCATATAAATATATTGTCAATTTGTGCTTTGTTTTTATTTAGAGTATTATTTATTTATTTTTATTACTTACTCATAGTTCAATAGGAAGTGCTCAAAATAAACATTATAAATTTCAATATATCTCCTCCAAGTAGGGCTTTATTACTCTCTTCCATGTTCCAGATATGTTCTGCATATATAGACCTCCAATGAATTGAGGTCAGGAATACGAGCCGGTTCCGTCTTGTTTGTTGTTTATTATCTGGGAATACTTGAACAAAATTAGCTCGTGCTGAACCACAAATATGGCGTATGATTCTTCCAAAAAGCATTTCAACCATATCGCCAATTGTTCCAGCCCACACTTTAATGCTGTTGTTGATTTCTTATTTACAAAATTGTATGGACATTTTTGACAGCACATATAAAAATGTTGTGAACATCTACACTGCATTGAATGACAAATCTAAAGATATTGTGCTAGATGACAGAGGAATCTGACTACGAACTACAACAAAGCACTGTTTTGTAAATTTGTTGTAAATTTGTAAAGGATAGATTATTTATAGCTAGTTTATCATTACATCATAAAAACTAATAATACCTACAAGAGAATCACCATATGATTATATGAACATTTTTATTAATCGTTTTTAGATCCATCAATTTTCCCAGGTTAAGCAATATGCTGCATTTTGTTCTTCATTGGTTGTTCTAGTGCCTAGCCCGGATGCAGTGTCAGCATTGGGAGTTTCTCGTAAGTCCAGGACTGACCTAGTTTCGAGAGTTAGTTAAACAACTTCAACACTGAAAATGTACGATACGAAATTAGCTTTGCACTTATAGCAAATGCAATACAATTCTTTTTGTCTTAGCTAGTGAAGTGTTTAATAATTGGACAAAATAAATTATTTCACTTAAAAATGAACATTCATTCGAGAAAACAGTTTATTCTTTGAGGAATAAGAAAGAAAACAATACAACATTGGTTTTTACAGGTGTCTATGAACCTCTGTTGCGTGTGCATCAAAGTTGTCTAAGAAATACAGCCTGTGCCTTAAAATTTTAATAGTTAGGAGTTGAATCTCGTAATACTAGTTACGTAAACGAGGTTTATTTAAACTTAAACCATTCTTTTGTTTTCTGGGATAGGAAAGAGAGGCGAGAGGGGGGTGGCATTGTAGTATTTAGGGGGGGATGTGCGGAGGAAAGGGATCCAAGGATACTTTCGCATTAGTTGCTCCATAGCCAGTAACACTATGTCTGAGCAAGAGGTTGACCGTCCGTTGCACAGCGAATCATTATCCGTTTTCTACCAATTGATACTTGGTCCAGAGTTAGGGCACAGTTTGGAGAAGCTACTCTTTCATTCATTTTGACTGGCACAAGAAGTTTCTCAACGTGCTGATGCAGTGGAAAATGGTCGTCGTCACTCAGGACAACCTTCAGGCCTTGTAGAAGGTGGTCGACGTGTAAGTGTGCTCGCAATCGCTTCAAAGATGGGCATAAGTTGTGGAAGTAAACACACACCATTCTTTCTGCAACACTAAGATTTCGGAAAGTGTGGACCCCACGTCTCCTCTCTAATGAAATGAAAAATGTTTGAAATGACATCAATCACAGGCTTTTGGATTGGTTCTAGAAGGACGGTGAGCAGTTTTTGACGTGAATGATTACCTTTGATGAGATTTGGGCACACTACACACCCCGAAAACAAGAGATGGAGTATGGAATGGGGAAGAGGAGAGAGGAGGATGTTCTTGTCAAGGGCAAAACTTGCCTGTCATCCGGAAAAGTTCTTGCGACTCCAAAGGCGTGTAGCTCATTGATTTCCTTCACGAACGAAGGACTGTAAATGTGGCGTATTACTGCAAGCTGTTGGAGGCCCCTATAGCAACAAAAGATGCAGGCAAGCCAATTGTGATATCCTTCTTCTACATGACAACGCAAAGCCAAGCAGCCATAAGCCGGGATCAATTTAAGGAAAATTCACTGGACATCATAGGACATCCTCCTTACAGTCCCGATATATTCCGTAGTTAGAGCCACTGAAGGAGAAGGCATTGGGATGGAAAAGGTTCAGCGACAAAGCAAAAATTGAGCACTTTGGGTGCAATTGACTGTTAATACGCCCATCATCGCTTTTTGATGAAGGAATAAAGAAACTACCCACCACGTGCAGAAAATGGATGGATGTAGAAAAGTAATACATTTGTTGTAATTGTGTATGGCAATAAAAAATTTATTTTGAAAAATCCGGTCTATATTTTAATGTTTCGGTTATAACATAACACGTCACAAAATCAAAATTTAATCCTTTTTAACGAAAATAACACGCTTTTCTAATATTAATAGTGCTTAAGGCGTATACCTTGGGGGCAGGTTTTTCCTGAATCACTGTTTGTAGTGAGGAGGGTGGTGGTTACCTTAATGCTGGGGTGTCTCACCTCTTAAATTGAGTAGGACTATGCTAGACGTGACCTATCCACCTGGTAGCTAAGTTAGCTTAGATCGCTTGGGCAACGAGGTCGTTTACAGCCGAAAGTCGGATCGGTTTAGACTCTAGGTGCCGTGCTATTGTAAAAAACACTGAGTACCACGGACCTCCATGCATTCCTTTGGATCAGGGGAAGGATTCCTGCGCAAACAAACATTTTAACGAAAATAACACGCTTTTCAAATATTAATCATACTAACTCAATCACAAAAATATGTAAAATTTTCCTTTTTCTCAAGTTTTCTGAGATGCTTGCGTAATTAGTATTTTGTAATACCATCTCTTGCATAAAATTCTGCTGGACATCTTGATATTGAAGAGACAGGATATATCTGAGTTTGATATTCTGCCAATGCTGAGAGACGTGTGGATATCTGATTCAGAGTAAGGTATTTTCAATATCCTTTGAAACTTGCTATTGAAGGATATCCCATAGATGCTTAATCAGATTTAGATCTGGGGCTGAGCAGGCCTTCTGTCTTACTAACCACCTAGAAACTCAAGCTTTGACATTATAATGCATCTAAAGGGATTCAGAATCAGACGTTTCAGCAATATGAAGGACCAAAACATCTCTGTTTGTATTCTATAGTGCAAACGAGATCTGTTTTTCTATATACTTTGATAGTATCTCCTTTGAATGTGTGAACTTGCTGTATATGTATAAATATTTTTCTGCCTTATCTCATATTCATATGCGCATTTCCCAGAAATTCAGTTGCAGCTCGAGCTTCATTCAACTATTGGTTTCATTGTTCTGTGCTCGTGGCACCACAACTTTTCCAAATCATACGACGAATCAATGAGAGGGAATGAATTACTCTTTCGTACAATCTACGAGTATTTCAAAAAGTTTGGGTTGAAACAGTTAAAATATTAACATTTTGCAGGGCAGTTCTTTACAAGGTAGCAGTTGACATCCTTTCTCTCTGGACGCTTAGGCACATAAATCTGTTTTGTGCAGCAGTTATAATCCTTGGTTTATCTGGATGTTGTACTTCTGGACTGCCAAATTCTTGATATCGTCTCCATGTCTTGAATATAACGCATATTCCGGTATTTATAGCCTAGTGATATCAGCTTATGTTTCACCATTCATCATCACTCCTATCATCTTAAAACATTTTATCTGGACTTAAATGACGTCGTTGCATTCTATTTATGTATTAAAAACCCTGTTACAGCTTCTCCCAATATTTAACAGAGAAAAGTTGCCACACTCTTTTATTAAAAAGTAACTTTTAAAAGTTAAAATAAACATAATAAATGATAATATTTGCTATTAGCTTAGGTAACAAAATGAACAAGTACCCATATTTATTTATTTATTGTTTCTCATTTGCTTATATATACGCAATTGGATTGCATGATGTTCCTTAATGATGTGTGTATATGTTTACATCAGTATGTGATCACTGCCAGTGATGAATTCTCTGACTCTTTCCCTACAGAACTGCGGGCCCCTTGAAGCTATTAAATACATTCAGACTTGCCCTTACTCTTTAAGATTAGGCCACGGGTTACCGAGGTCGTTAAGGCGCGGACTCATAAGCGGGAGATCTGGGGTTCGAATCCCACCAGGAACCGTCCTTCCTGACTGGGGATTTTTTTAGGTTTTCCTCAGTCCTCATAAATGGTAAATGCCGGGGAGGTACCCTAAACTGAGACCTGGGACGTTTCCTTCCTTAAAAAATCCTTTCCCAGTATATCATTTCATCTCAAGTATCATCAGTGCCCACCGCCTGTGGTGCCTCAGCAGTAAAAATGGGCGCTAAACACTACTTAAAAATGTTTAAAATGTCATTTTTCCACCTGAAATTTGTAGAGGAATATTAAAATAAAACTTCTACAATGATCAACAACACTTTTGTGCCACTATTCTTTGGGAAGACTGGACATTCTAGAAAATTTATGCAGAACGAATAAGCAATCTATTTTTTCATTTTACAGCTATTTGAACGACCACAGAAAGTGACGATGAGTTTTCGATGGTGCACTAGCAACGCTTTAACGCTTTTTCTCTCGGTGGTCTTTTAATTATACTCCAAATCTGCAAAGCGATTTTGAATGTAACTAGAGAGACTTAGCAATTTATATGAACGCTATAACTCTGTAATTAAAACACAGCAAGCATAAACTTATCATCCAGATAATGAATTGCATTTTCAGTTAACTGTTTCGTTTGTTGGTAACGATTCCATATGTGATTCCATTTTTATTAATTTTTATCGCAGATGAAATAATGTAAATAAATGAAAAAAATAAAGGATCTCCTCAACTGCCAATAAAAGCAGCTGTGATATAAATTGTCACCAATGTTTGTCACAGCGTGTTTTTTGTCATTGGCGTGCGTATCGAAAATTAAAGTGAACTGGAAACAAGCATTTCAGAGCACAAAATGATCTCTAATGTATATAATATAATGTATAATGTATATTATAATGTATATAATAAAAGTATAGTTTAGATAAAATATTAGTTTTGGAAATTAAAGATAAGTTAAGATTTATTTCTTTTGAAGTTTTAAATATGATAAGCTACCCTTATACCTAATATAGAATACACTAATATTTATGTCTCTTAGGCGGTGATGCAGAGAGCTTACTTCATTGGCAGCTCAAGTTATCCTTATTCTCCATTTTAGAAAGAGAGAAAAGCTGCTAACTTGTTCCTACCGGCATATTGTACCGCGGTTTGCCAGTTGATATAATTGAGATGTTTGTAATTATAGAACATTTTTTCTTTTATTGTTCTGCAGTTACTTTCTGTGGTTTTTTCTGTCGAAAACGGACCCCGAACGTGAAGTAAGCTCCAGAGATAAAAAAAAGTTCCATAGTCAACAAGCCTCTGGTATAGACTAAAAATAGAAAGCATGTACATTTTGATAAGACCAGTGAAAGTGGAAAAAGGGAATTAATGTTGAAGTTCAAAAAATAAATAGGAATTTGTCTTTATAGGACTTACTCTTTTTCTTATTCTAGTTTCATGCACATTGCACCTTGTAAATCAAGTAGTGCTTGACTTCTTTCTCGAATATGTTGCTAATGATGCAATTGTTCCCTCACATAGTAACACCTTTTATAACCAACTTATATAATGTAAAAATCATTGTAAAACATTATAAAATATATATCGTATGATAAAGCATAAAATAGGAGTGAAACTCCTTGGTTACACACCAGAATTCAAAATATTTCTGTAGATTTGTTTGAAACTGTATATTGGCATTAGTAAGATATACGATGACTTATGGGGCAGAAAATTGGGGATGGAAACAAACGGTGGATCAAGGTTCTGTGAGAAAAGATCCTTTGTTCAAAAGAGAGGCAATGGAGTGGCGTAAACCTGACGAAGAACCGCCTCTAAAGGCCAAGGTCACTCAGTCAACCAAGAAGATCAAGGCCACAATCTTTTGGGACTGGGAAGGAATACTCTTCATTGACTTCAAGGACAGGAACACCGCAGTAAATGGGGAGTACTATGCTGGCCTATTACACATGCTTCTATCAAAGAGAGAGAAAAAAAAGACTAAGGAAAGCTGATTAATGGTGTGCGCCTTCTTCACCACAATGCGCTATGGACGTGCACAGCGAATGGCCAGATTAAGAGGGAATTTGGAGTTCATTAAGACAAAGTAAAAGTAGTGAAATATTGGTTGCAAATTATTCATGAGAATTAAACCATAATTAGGACATTGTTAAGGATGGGAGGGGCCAATGCATTGACATTTAAATTAAGAAAGGGAATGAAACTATAAGGCTAGGCTATATTTGGATAGTGGGTTAAGGGAAAAGAAAGAGCGCATGGAGGAAGATTAAGAACGCTTGAAGGATATGGGTAGTAGCAGACAATTGCGCAATTTAGGGAGATGACTTTGCTAGAGATACAATCGGGGTGAAAATGTGTAAGGCAGATGGACCAATGCATCAAAACAGAGGCAAAACTCACATACAGAAGCTCAGGTATATCAGACTATAGGTCTGGGGTTCGATTTCCGCCAGACCGTCCTCCCCGACTGAGATTTGTTCCAGGTTTTCCTCAGTTCTCATAAACGGCATATACCGGGGAGGTATCCTAATATTAGACCTATGCCTCAGCAGTAAAAACGGGCGTCAAATACTATTCAATAAGGTGCATGGCAGATGGTGGAGTATTTGTCACTGTCAAAGCATGGGAAATATATATATATATATATATATATATATATATATATATATACATATACATTCATACATACATACATACATACATACATACATACATACATACATACATACATTAACATTATAGGATATGATGGGCTTGTTCTATTTCCGAAATGAAGGAAGTTCCTCAAAACATCGCAGTTTAAATAACCTCGCATCTATTTAACTGAAACAAAAAGCACACCAACTTGGATATTCAGGGAAGCATTTTAAACCAAAGTTAGGTTAGGTTTCATCCCCTTACTCCTAGTCACTTCACTTTGAAATTCCAAATGAAACATTTACCTTTATATGCTTATTTTAAAGAAAATGCAATTTTTATAGTATTTACCGTTTCTGTCGTTGCCTGGCAATCTGTACTTTAGATTTTACTGTCTGAATTTTGAGAGTATAAAAACTATGGGGTATTTAATGTAAAAGCAGTGCTTTGGTAATAAATTGTTTTCAATACCTACAAGAAAAGACACAATGTATTAATCCGGCAATCCGAAATAAGCTGCATTAGGTAATATCAATCATTGCAAGTTTGTTCTGAGCATCTTTTTTTTCATTCAACAACTAATTGGTTATTCAAATTAGGAAGTTATGAAATTAAAAAAAAAAAAAAAAAAAAAAGCTCACAACTTTAAAACTGAACTGAAAAGTACTTTTATTCTCTTTAGAGCTCCATCATCATTTCCCTGTTATATAATATATAAAAGGGTTAATTCATTGTCGATTTGACTGCATTGGTCTTCTCGCGCCGTCTGTAGGTTGTGGTTTTGAATATGTGGCGCAAATGAGTTCGGAGTTCTTGGCGCCTTAAAGCTACCTGTCATTTACCTCCTTAAGGTAAGTAAGCATTCCGAAAAACAAACAAACAAACAAACAAACCCTCACCTAGTCAGCTTGACACGATTGGGATTTGAACTCAGGACCTCCTGATTAGCAGTCGTAAACGTTCCCACTAGACCCAGGAGGCGGTTGCTGCAATATTGTCTACTTTATGTATGTAGTTTGAAAGATTTTGGTGTTACCAAGTATAGTGAAAGACGTATGAAAGGGCCTAAATAATGAAAGCTATACGACATGGATATTTATCTGGCGTTCTATACATTGCTGATAATCAAATACAGTGTTTTCGATTAGAGTTGGCAAGGAAGAGTTAACGTATGCTGGATTATGAAATTTACCCTTAACCTCTGCAATTTCCTCTGGGAAATGCGGGGGGGGGGGGGGGGATTTTCATAATTATTATTTTTCGATTCATTTAAGTGTGTGTATTTATCTTGTATACTTTTTTCCTTTAATGCCCTTGGAGATAAAACCCAGAACGTTAATTTGGGGGAACAAGCATGTCATGTGTTGCTAGTGATGGCTCTATCATCCAATCTTTCATGAATAGCATGCAAGAAGACATGGACTGTATATACCGTTGCAGAATACTGTTAGAAAGTCGCTAAATTAAGTTCCCTCGCAGTAAAATAACGGAAAAGGGTTGCAAAATATTCTGAAAATGCTATCACTATTATTTGTTTCTAAAAAAAGTGCTTATTATTCTCTCGCCACTAATGATGCACCAAATTCCTATCTTCTGATCATATATGGACAGGTTCCTCGTGAAGTAGGGTAGGGTTTTTTGAATTCCAGTAGCGGTTATTTTGTGAATTAACATACCCACTTATGTGGCACCAAGATTCCTCCGTGAAGAAAATTAGATTAGGGTGAATTTCTGCGCACACACTATATTCAAAATCCATTAATAAAATCTACTCCTGAATGCAGGGTCACCCGGTTAGAGTAATTTTATAGGGTTTTAACTTCTGTAGCCTAGTAGCCGTTCGAACAGAAAAAATAGGAAATTCCCGTTTGGTGGGTAAGACGTCAAGGTGATTTTTAGGGGCACATTCCAGAGCATGTCTAATGATATGTAACGTTTCTTCTGTGACTAATGTACCTGGCTGTGTACGATTTTTGGTAACAATTCTTCCCGTTTCACGAAATTTATTTATCAATTTGTGCATCAAACTTTCAATTGGAAGCTGAACATCAGGGACTCTCTCTTGAAATAATCTCCGTACATCACACACGTGCGAATCGTAAATAAATACTCTTTGGGGAAAAGAATACTTAAGCTAAGGCATAATTAATAGAACGCCGCCATATGAATACTCAACACTCAAGAACACTCAAGAACACGTCCTTACATCCCTAGAGTTAAACTCATATCTCTTCCGGCTTCCCGCGGCCGGGTTTCAAGAACGAGAGCTTCAGAGTTCAGTTAACTGCGGGCGACTGCAAGTGGAACGGTCCCGCAAAGGAAAAATCACTCGGTAGTTTCTTTGCTACTTTTCTGATTTTATTATAGCTGTAATTGTGTGGAAAAGGAGGACTTTTTTATTGTAATATATTATGATATTAGTTTATAGTGTTATACTTTATTGCATGAGTAAATGTTTAAGAAATGAGCGAAGCGGGTTAATCATATTAAGGTCTATTTTCTAACGAATTACTATGAAGACAATGTATTTTCAATATACTTATGATGATATTGTATCGATGGAGATTATTTAGTTCGTGTGTTATTATGATACTTATTAGAAGGAATGCGACCTATTCTATTAATTGAACGAATAGTAATATCAAATTCTAGTAATTCATTTGCTAGCTAATATTAATTTATTAGTTGTGTAACTATCTCTTTTATAATGAAATGAATTGTAGATTATATTTTCAATAATCCATAAATCATTTCCTTTATATGATCTTAACCTAATTGACAGTTCGTGGCTGCATTTTAGCAATGAAATAGTTTATTGATACAATGTTTACCATGACGATTTCATTTATGTGACGTCATCATAAACTCAACCAATGGAATGAAACCAAATTTTGAATTCTGACCAATCACAGCCCGATATCGCAGTGAAACTATCGTAAAATTTTATCAAATCTGTTTTACCACGGGAAGTGCATTTGTCTTGGGTCAGTGTAGCCAACTCTATACTCCCACTATATAATTTCTGAACACGCTTCATTGATTACTCTATTTTTCAGTAACTGTATATAATATGTATTCACTCAAGCAATTATTTTTACGTATTTAGCCAAACAGTGTAATTTATGTAACAATACTGGTGAGCTATCATACATTTTAATAAACACGTTGTTCAGAAAGTTAAAATGTTATCTCTGTTTTGTTTTTCTTAGTTGGCATCAGTAAATCGAATGGTTGCAATTGTAATAAGACTACTTTCGCCTATTTCAGTCTCTCAGTTTCTAAATAGGTAGGTATACAAAAGTAAGTATAATATTTAATTCAATTGTTAATGTACTGTGGGAGAATTTCACATATATAGGTATATTCAATTCATGAAATAGTCCTACACCAGCATTTGACATTACTGACAATTAACATTCGTCCATTGTACGATACTTTGAAAAAATCTAAGTAATCATAATACAAATATACAATTATTAAAATATTGTAAGCCAAGTTAACAGGAATTATATTCAAATTCTTATTTTATTCGTTCTGATAAATATCACTCGAAAGTCTGAGCTTTTCAGATAAATTCATTACGTGCGTGAATTTGTCGGCAATCTCACACTCTCTTGTGATATTACGTGTGATAATTTTAAAACAGTAATGTTATTATGTAACATTTAATTAAGATTTTGATAAAAATAAAGAATGTTTATAATTATAGTATACAAAAATATATTAACTACATTCCTTACAAATATCAATAATATCTCTTAATACGGCTACTATAATTTCTAGTACCAATTTCTTCGTTCCATGTAATCATAGTTATAATTTCTTGTCCAGAATAATATAATTTGTTCGCGAAGTGGTTGACCAGAAATAAGGATCAATTATCTTTAACGAGTAGAATGGCAGACTACCTAAGACGTACTTCCCAATGCTAATGATTTAATGATTTGGTTTATATACGAACGCTATTTAACATCTCAGGTCATCAGCGTCTCATTCAATTCAGGGCGTGAAACGGCAGACAAATGTTGCTTGGCGGCTTGAGGTTTTTATCGTGCATAAATGTACGACATGGTACCCACAGCTTTACTTCCCTTCCGAAGGATTTTTACGTCCGAAAAAAATCATGGCCGGGATCGAACCAGCGATCTTGGGTTTAGGAGGCAAGTATGGCTAACCCTACATCACTAGGACCGACCCCAGTGCTAATGATTTCTTTCCTTTCTTATTGCAATCATGCATTTTTAAATTAAAGGCTCCATCTGATGCTATTTAAAATTATATGCAATAGATCCTGTTGTTTAATAATGAAATATTAACGTTTTGGGCAATTCACTCTTCAGTTCTATGATTCACTGACATTTGAACAGAATCCCTCAACAATGTTAAACATTTCACTCAATGCAACCGGCTTCATGGACTGCGGAAATGCCACTAACATGCAAAAAAAGAAAATGCTTAACAGAGAAGTCACGCCGTGTCAGTGTCAACTGAAAGCAAATTACAATTTGAACCAAATATCGTAAATAACATTTATCTTTGTGTTGGACTCGCAACACAACCGTAGTTTTACAGCATATCAATTTTAGCACGAAACATGTCACTTAACGGAATCCATTGGCTTAAACACAGTGCGTTAAGTCACAAACGGCATGTATGTAGCTTGGAGAGCTTATGAGCTCGCATTTTAATACCGCTGAAGGGTAATTATAGCAAATAAATTTCAGACGCTCGAGAGGACGCACAAAATTCCGGGGCTGAAAATAAAAATGTATGTAAACAAATCATTTCACAATGAGTGACAGAGGTAGGAGAGCTCCCCAGGTGCACAGCTACCTAATCAGTTGAATTAAAACGGAGTATTAAAAGTTGTGCAAGCCTGGGCGTGGCTTTCCGTAACAGAAGCGTAAACCCTGGTATTCATGATGCGCCTGTCAATAAAGAAGGTTTCCAGTTCGGAACACGATCCGCTATCGGCACTGCATTCATGTTGTTTCACAGGCGAATGAATTGAATTAAAATCAGCATATCAAGGTCGAGAGTAACACGAAACATTTTGCATCATACGATTTATTTGTCAATACAGACACACAAAGCATTGCTACGAATGATTTTCTCTCAGAAATATTTGACGGGTAAAATGTGACTTTTAAATACTGTAATACTTAACCGCTAAGGCCAATTTACAGATACTTTGATCTGTAAACTAATATTTTAATGTAAATATGGGATTTTCGGAAAGTTGTTCACAATTAAAAAAGAACTTTGTTTTTTGGAAAAGAGCTGGATACATAAACCGCTTATCTTTTGAAAGTATTTTAATGGAAATATTTTTTAACCAAGTCATATCTCAAAAGTGTTTTTGCATTACAAAATTATAAACGTAAGTATTAGTTTAAAGTAAATAAGTTAATATTTGCTACCAAATGAATAATTATAACGTGATATTACTAACCCATTTTGGAATATATACCAACATCAACATTTCTGAAATAACTTTAACAATTTTACTGTGCATTCAATTAAATGAATCTATCGCATTACTTCTGATAGTGTCATAAGTTTTTGTTCGTAACAACAATAACAATTGATAAACAAACTAAATAATCTCCCTTGACACAATGCTAGTCGCAGTGGTCTAGTAGTAAGCATGTTCGTCTCGTAGACCCAAGGTCACTGCATATTTAGGGCGTAAAATTCCTATGTATGCTAATGTCGTGCATTTCACCGCATCAAAATGGCCTCTGAACTCAACTTATCGGCCTGAATGTAATGGGAGGCTAATGACCAACAATATTAAAGAACGTTCATAAATACCCTAATAATAATAATAGACATGCTAATATTATAAGTATAATAAAAAGTCACGCTCTAGAGTAATTCATTAGAAAATGGGTAAATAGCATAACATTAAAAGCCTACCTATTTTACCATGTTTTCTGATAGAAACTGCAGAACTATTATTGCAATAACAAAAGGTATTTGCTGATCGTTAATTAGCCCTTATGTTATTAAGACAGTTTTATTGTTTAAATCAAGACAAAACGAGTTTGTGCTGCAACTTATCTATAACTTCATAGTAAATTGGAAACTTGAAACAAGCTCCTCCAATCCGCCTCCAGTAAAACATAATTATAATATATATTTATATAAGCTCAATCACAATATTCATGTAGATACTTTGTATATATTTATAATACGTTATAATTACATTCGTTTTCTTTCTTAATCATTGGGCATTAGCGCTGGAAGGAAGGATGGCTTTAATTTATGTATAATTTATTTTAAAATGATAGTTTATACTTAATTTGAACAAATTATCTTGTTGATAAAGACAAGGAGAACGGAAAAAATGCATAAAATAAGGGGATGAAGTGTAAAAGAAGTTATTGGAACTTACATAGTTTCCAACATTATATTCCATTTGAGTCACACAACTAAAGGGTGCAAAGAGGTTCCATTGCATGATAAGGCTGAGCAACGAAATGTTTATTTTTCAAACGATGTTACCATTTCAGTTGTTTCTATTTTACCAGTGTTAGCAATTGTATGGAACAAGTTCAAAGAGTTGATAAACGATTACTTTTATGAAAAAATAATAAATACAATAATTTTGCTTTTTCAACAGTTGCTTCATAACCATCAATTGTATACAGCTACCCGACCATACATTCATTCATTCATTTTCACAGTGACAGTAGATTTAATTTTGACTATCGCAACAAAAATGCACATCTTTCTGTCTTAGCTTTCAGTGCTAATTTTAAAGTTCTACAAATTTTTATTAAAGGATATAAACTATGGAAATGCTAATTAATTCTTGGTCATCACACAAGATGAAGATATAGGTATGAATACATGCAGCCATGTTGAATATCTGAAAACCGGTCGTGCGGCTTAATGCAAATTGGCATCTACTCAGAAGGGACCTTACTGCGCATGAATGATTAACCCCTTTCCTGTAGGGCTACTCAATGGTAATGAGATGCCATTGAATGAGCATGAATCACGTCTATTCAAACTTCAGGTATCTTTCAGTTTTTTCATTTTTGAAGAGGGGGAAAATATGCATCTCTCAGTCTCTATCAATACCCTAGGGCATGGATCTACCTTTCTGCAAAGTCTGGTGTTTCATCCGCTCAAAGGAAAAATTTTAGACACTGGGTGTAAGAAGTCAACTAATGGGTTTCCCAAAGGAGGGCATGACAAACCTGTGAGATTTAAAATCAAATTCCTTTAAGGAAACCGACATATCATAATGAGGTAAGCTAATTTTTAATATTAAGTAGCTGTATGCACTGCAGATCTACTTAAGTTTAAAGAAAACGCCAAGACTCGAAGATAAGTATGTGGAAGATAAATAAAAATAATTGAATATTGCTAACCCATATAATTTGAATATTTATGCAATTTGTCAATTTACTCTCTTTAATCACAATTTTATGCATATAAAAGTAAGTAGTTATAACATGAACTAAATTCCAATATATTGAATTTGAGATACGGAGCATCACTTTTAAATTTATTTTTATGTTGTTTATGACGTACAAGAAACTTTTTCAAATTAAATACATTTATTGTTGTAGTTTCAGAATAAATCACTTGGTAGCTTATACTGCAAAAAATTCCGAGAAGAGAGAGATCTTACAGTGAAAAGAATTTTTGCTAAACAAACTTTGTTCTCTGACCCGTTGTTTAGAAGTTTCACAACTATGTTTGTTTATGTTTATGTGTACTGATTCCAACGTTAACCCACCTTAGGCTGCCTTGTCCTCACTGTGTACCTTTGTGTGTAGTCAATTCGTTTGCAGTTGAATGGAAGCATTCATTGAGAATGGACGCTTGTGCTTTCCTTGGGATGACCTACATGATAATATGTTCCGGGGAGGCTAGAGAAAATGATATATTTTTTTTTTCTTTAGGGGCATATACAGAGAGTTGTGTACGCGACTCCAGTTGGCACAAGGCATGAACTGATTGAGGGAAAATTTGGTGCTAAGATCAAATGTAGCACAGGTCTGAAATGTTTGCTAGGGCCCGACAGGCACTGCTACGGAGGTGTAATGAATATAACAGATTCAGGATGGTGCATACCTACCAAATGACGTGTCAGAGAACATACTTGTCGCAGAGATGCTAACTCACTCTGTATACAAGGTCTGCTTACTGATTTTAAGTGAATGTATAGCATAAAACTTAACGTTTTTAATCACCATACAACAAAACAATAAACAATATATTTAAAATAAGATTAGTATATAACCATTAAAACTAATAGTATGGTTTAACAAACGTTGATAGTGAAATACATTTTAAGCAAACTTTAAATAAATAATATATACTTTTTTAGCACAATCAATAGTTTGCGTTTTTTTTTCACAGCTCACTCTAAAACTGCAGAAATTGCATAATCATCTTTATATAAACTAATTCAAAATATTTTTGTATCGGCGATAGGCGTCATGTCACAAGCGGCAGTTTCAAACCTCACGACTACAAAATCAGCATAAAGTAAGGTAAATACTTGCAGCAACGAACGTGTTCGGTTTATGGAGCAACTTCGCCGGGCACGACAGCACAAATATTTCTAGAGGACATCTTGTTTGTTGTAGAGTAATATTGTGTTGTCAAGAAAGCGATGTGTACACTATTATGATTGAAAACGATTCACCGATGTTAAGTTGTTATTCGAGAGAACTTTTCAATAGATACTTTCATTATTTCGAATGAATATACTGCAATGGTTCCAGAAGTTATAAAATATCTTCATTTACATTATTGCACCGAATAAAGGGGGATAATCAGATAAACTTTTGAATACGACTCGTCCATTTGTTAAATGAAGCTCTGCTTTAAATACAAGGCGTGGGGTAAAAATCAGCGATTTCAAGGGGGATCTGAAACAAAAATTTTGGGGGCATATATTAAGTTTTAACTGCGAAAAGCAATATTGGGTACGGGAAAGAATTCCTCTAAATATGATTTCCACCTATATTGAATATTTAACAAATGTTGTATTAAATTCAATTTAATTTTCTGAAAAAACGATGAAATTATTTAACTGAGATGTTCAAATGAATATCAACATTCAGTTATAACATTTTATAAAATTTTGGAATTTTAATGAATTAAAATACGAGGTAAAGATATATCTTGTCATTACACCTACACATTCATTATATAGATGATGCCATTCGGAACTGGGAACTGAAGGCATCAGTAGAGTGGTCACTGACATACACGAGGGGTGTTCAATAAATAATTAACACAATGTTTTTGACAACATACGACGGTAGGTCCATAAGTTTCCGGTTTAGTACGATAAAGGACAAAACTATATTTCACTTTTCAGTATAGTTACTCTTCATTGCAATACACTTCTGACATATTTGAATTAATATATCCAATCCCCCTCCTCAAAAAAAAAAAAAAATAGTCAGAAGTCTTGTCTGCAAAATGGGCATAAACAGCATCCACTACTTCTTCGTCACACTTAAGTTTCCTTCCTCGAAGGTCCTTCTTGAGTTTTGAGAACAGGAAATAGTCACTGGGAGCTAGATATAGCCGGTAGGGTGGATGGTCGATCTCCTTGAAATCACATTTCTTCACAGCTTCCTTTGCAACAAGAGCTATATGCACAGGTGCATTGTCGTGAAGAAGGCGCACATCATCACTTAGCTTTCCTCGCCTTTTCTCTTTGATGGAAGTCGGTCCTGGTGGTGTAGTGGTAACCATACTGCCTTCTAAGCCCAAGATCGCGGGTTCAAACCCGGTCAGGATCGATGGATTTTTTTCGGGGCGTAAAAATCCTAAGTATGGCTTCCTTCGAAAGAGAAGTAAATTCGTGGGTATGAAAGAAGAGGCCTGTGAGCAAAATTTGTCGGCCGTTTCACGCCCTGAATAGAATGGGACGCTGATGACCTGAGATGTTAAAGAGCGTCCGTAAATAAACAAATAAAAAATCTCTGATGCAAGCACGTAGATTTGCAATAGGCCAGCATAATACTCCCCATTTACTGTGGTGTTCCTCTCCTTGATATCAATGAAGAGTATTCCTTCATAATAGTGTGGCCATGATCTTGGTTGACTGAATGTGAATGACCTTAACCTTTAGAGGGGATGCTTCGCTAGGTTTACGCCACCCCTTTGATTCTCTTTTGGGCAAGGGATCATAGTATAGGACCACAGTTTCATCTCCTGTAACAATGGTTTGCACAACTTCTCTCTCGTTGCCACGGCAGAGCTCCAAAATGCCGGACAACAGATGAGTTGCTGCTTTTGGACTGAAGAAAGAAATCTAGGCACCCATCTTGCACTAATCTTATTCATGCTTAAATGTTCATGAATAATTCGAACAACTGTTGTTTTAGAAAGGCCCAACCTTGCAGTTAATTCTGTAACTTTGAGCCGCCGGTTTTTCATAATTTCTCCTTACACAAGAGTGATATTTTCAGGAGTGAGTACCCCCAAGGGTCGATTTGCACGCTTTTCGTTTCAATGCTTTCTCGACCCAATCGAAAAAAATTTGCCCATTCCTTTACGGTAGAATATGAGGGGGATGCTTCCCTATATAGACTATCAATCGCTGTTTAATTTCATTTGGATGAAGTCCTTCTTTTGTGAAGAACTTAGTAACAGCTGGAAACTCCATTTTGAGCATGTCACAATCTTCTATACACAGCCTTCTTCTTTCAACTATATCTCAACAACTGAACACAGTGGACCGGATAAGGTGTGACACTAGGTAACGGTTTTGTGAAGGTGATAATCCTTATCGGCGAGGCCTGAAGCTTATGGAACTACCCTCGCACCTTCTCTCATCTCCATAATTTTGATGGTTTTTCTCAAAGTGTCACTGCTGGCTGTAAGGTACATCTCCCAGCGTTACTGCCGGTTTTTAAAGACATATTAGAAAGCAATATTGGTAGATTCTTCAGATGCGCCTCCGTTGCCTTCACAACTGCTTCTGATGATGAAAATGTCTCTCATGAAGGTATTTCTTCAATTTGGGGAAAAAGGAAAAAGTTACTTATGGGGTGCTTGGGGGAGATATTCAGCAACAATATTTGCATTGTGCAGCCATGCATTATCATGTAAAATGTGGCCTTTTGCCCTTATAGAGTTTTCAGGACATCTCTGTAGTATTGCCCAGTTACAATTGTGTGGTAAACAATTCCTTGAATATCGAAAAATGAAATGACCATAGTTTTCCTAGCAAGAGCAACTACTTTTGGTTTTTAGGTATTGGTGACCCACAGAACTTTGCTTTTTACTCTAAGGATCGAAATGATTTAGTGATTCCCTTTGAAAGGAACTCCGCAACTTCCCCTAAAACCATCTTCAACCGCATTAAAACTTACAATGGAACTCATTTTATTCGGAGTGCAGTTTTTTTTTTTTTTTTCAGTTACCAATGTGTGATGGCATGAGTAAAATGTTCTAAATGTTATTCGACGAACCTCTCTCACAATGACAGCGGTCATCGAGATGTAGCTCAGCAGCCATTGTTTAGCCGAGGTTTCACTATAGGAAGTAAAATACGGTAGCAGCTACCGCAAGCCGAGCATATATTTATTGTGTTCACTTAACCCCCAAAGTAAGCACACGCTCTAAAGTCCAAACTTAGCAACGGTGAGCGGATTACTTGCTAAAAACCGTTTCGAAGAAAGGAAGTAATGTAAAAAATGCAGGAGTACCGAATTTCTCCAGTAGGTGCACATTACACGAGTGCGGAGGAACTTGTCGATGACCCGTTATTTTCCTCCTTTGAAATTGATTATCTCCTGTCTTTAAACATTTCAAACCATTTTGAGCTGTGTTATAAGAAAGAATAAACTTTCCTTATGCCTCCTGTAATATTATACAGGCCTTGGCCTATGTGCCAAGCAAACATGATACCACAACAGATTGCGGAGATGATACCTTGTAAGACTGATAGTCCATCTCTACACTGATTTTACTGAAACCTACCGGTTTGAGGTATGATTGAACGTGAGATAATACCTAGGAATTCCTGTTTCCTCTTCTAATTGCACAAGTCTCCGGCACCTATCATCGCATAATCCGATCATATGAGGACACAGTATGTCCTTTGAGGCATATCGGCCGTCGACCTTCTGCCCCGTTTGAAGGCCTCTGTACTTCTCACCACTGTTTGAGTCGGTCCTGGTGGTTAGTGGTTACCACACTTGCCTCCTACACCCAAGAACGCGGGTTCGAACCCGGCCAGGACCGATGGATTTTTTCGGGCGTAAAAATTCTAAGTATGGCTTCCTTCGGAAGGGAAATAAAGCCGTGGGTCCCGTGTCGTACATTTACGGCACGAAAAAGAACCTCAAGCCTGAAAGAGAGGCCTCTGAGCAAAATTTGTCGGCCGTTTCACGCCCCGAGTTGAATGGGACTCTAATGACCTGAGATGTTAAAGAGCGTCCATAAATAAATCAATCCAAAAAAAAAAAACACTGTTTGATAGGACAGATCACGCCCGCCTTGTGTTTTCCATAACTCTGTGTGACATTATCGTGCATTCTTGACGCGGAGAAATGTTATTTTCACAAATGCATGTTGTCTACTCTTCGTAACCTCCATTTCTGACCACTGTCGCTCACCAACTCAACTTCGGGGTATGCTGAGACACGCACTGCTTACAAACGCCATCTGGGTTTTCATTCGAAAGTACTTCATGCCTTTCAATCGTATATATTACTTTTTGTATTGTCCCTGGTTCGCGAGGAAATAAAAGTAGTTGTCATTACTTATACCTTGTATGGGAAATATAGTCCTTTCTAAAAAAATATAACTACACATTTCTGAATGTCATACTTTAGCAGTCAAACATTTATATATCTTGTTGTTCTAATTTAAAACGAAAGGACACCGAATAGTTGGCTTGAAGATTTATTTCTAATTTGTACATAGTCTGCAATAGGTTGCTCAGTAAATTTACAACTTTCTGCACGAACGTTCCACTAAAGTGATGCAAATGAGGACTGATCAATATTGTATTTCATTTCACTTACTGCGACGAGATAAACCCATTAGTTGCAAACCAGGACTTGCTCTTTTGCACTCCCCACTCATAATTAGAAGTGACACTCTGTAAATTGGCATAAATACGTATCTAACAAATCATGTCACATATCTTTACTAGCTGTTACATATTTCCACCATTCCATTATCTCAACTGCTCCAGCATTTTGTAAAGAGAACGCAAGATGTAGTATTTGCAACCTATTTTTTCTCAAAGTATCTCCCTCATTTAGAGAATGTCACACCACCAGAAATTTATATTGAAAATTTCAAATTTTCAGTCATATGTCGGAGGCAATTATTGTAATAGAAAATCAACATCTGATTTCCGCATCACCCAATCTATTTCAGCTTCTATCGTCTTGATCTTCGTTTCACATAAAGCAAATTCATATTTACAGACAGCTCCATAAATGGTAAAAATAGACGAGTTCAGTTTTCATTTATAATAAACAGCGTTATTTACGTTTTGAAGTGGATAAAGGCTCGAAAATGAAATATAGCAACAATTTCATTCTTTTCTCAGTTGCTTGAAGAACTTAATTTTCATTCTCTTGCCATATCTTTTCTTTCTCCTTAAGTGGTCATCGTATTCGTTTTTTAGTATTTACTTTCCTCTTGTAATAAATTTTTATAGTGGTCATTGGTCTTTCTTAGGTTTACAAAACCCTATGTTGAATCTTGTCCTAAATATAGTTTCATAAGCCTTTTTCTCTTTTCCGGATTTATTTTGAATTTCGATGTAATGTAAGGTAGATAGAACACAGAACATACAAAAATCTCTGGAAAATTTTCAAACTACACTGAGTAACAAAATGTCAAAGTAAATAAAGTGACTTTACAATGAAAATTTAAATGAAATACTGTTAAGTTCTAAGTATGGGCGAAGACTCTTAGTGGATTTACAATCAGTGGCGTCTACTGGAAACATGACGTCAGTTCCAATTTAATGTAAAGTCACAATTTATATTAAATAATGATTACAGAAAGTAAATTAAAATTATGAATCGCCTATTAAGGAATACATCTCTCATAGCTAGGGGTCGATAATTTACAGAGCATATAAAGCCTACAGCATGTAAGAGAACTTCTAGCATACAAGAAAAGGCCTCTGAGCAAAATTTATCGTCCGTTTCAAGCTCTAAATTGAATTGTAAGCTAATGCTCAGAGATGTTAAAAATCGCCAAATCAAATAAATAAATGTAGGGAACCCTTACGAAGGTCTCCGGGCTATAACAGAATCAGATGAGAAAGACTCGTGGTTCCGTGCTTGGAGGACACCATAGCTCATTTGGTTACAGCATCAGCACGAAAGGCGGAAAATTCGTAGTCAGAATCAGGGTCGTGAGCTGAATGCTTCAAGTTTCAATCTTCCTTTCCAAATTAATATCCTACATCCGGCTAGTGTGATATAAACTGGAGGGAGAGTTCCATTTTTCACAATAATCAACTTATCTGTATGCTTCAACTGCGAGAATGGGTTGTTTTATTACGCTCGATTCAACCGTTTCAAAGAAATCAACTCTATCCAATCTATGTATACTTTAAACTGTACTAGGGTCAATAATACTACTATTCCACAAAATAGCCATCCATTGTTTACATAATTTACTATTGCAGCACTCTTTCCAGTTTTACTCACTTGCATTCCACATACATGGTAGTTGCATGCTTGGCGATAGCTTCGGTACATCTCGGAGACAAACGGGTGAGGTGGTATATTCACTTATAGCCTTGCAATGCTATTTTCTGCAATTCCCACTCACTTCCCAGCCTAAATGCCATAGAGAGAGGACAGTGTTTAAACTGCAATACGGGCTGCCGCAGCTTTGCTCTTGTAGCGGGCTGGCGTGTTTCTCTGCATTCCTTTTGCATATGCGAGAGAGTAACAAATACTGAAACATTAACCATTTGTTTCACTTTAGACATGGGCTTCAGTGATAGCTTTGGTATCCCTCAGTACATATCAGTGACTTGTGCAACAACTTCAATATTGTGTTCAAACAAAACACAAAAACAATTTGAATATTACGAGAAGGTAAAAGAAGAAAATTAAGTGTTCAGTTTAGAGGAAAGACGTTTGGATTCATGGGCGACTTCATACCGGAAAAACTATGAACATAATCATGCAGGATCATAGAACTCGTTTTGGATGTGGCGCCAACGATCAGAGATAATTTACTGATGTGTGAGAAAAAAGTTTTCAGCATGGAATGTGTTAAAGATGCGAGGCGAAGTGAGCAAAAACATGTACTACCGTCGTTGATTTAGTGGCCCAATCGCCTATCACATCAATCTGAGACCCAGCCGCCGAAAATGTTCTTGAAAATTAAACTTGTGAGTGTCAATGAATTAACAAATGCGAATCTTGACAGGCGCCAAACTGCATGTGCCTTGTTCTTTTAAATATTTTTAATAGGTGCGAGGCAGAAGAAAGTTGTTTTTTACAGACAAATGCGCTATATACCGCAGTTCTGCAAATCATAACATCTCCAGGCTATGAAGAATCATCATTTCAATCAGATATTACACAGAATACACTGTATGTGATGATGTGGGTGGGTATGAATGTAAACCATATGTTTGGTACCTATTTCTTTCAAGTATCTGTAAATCTTCCCACGTTAAATACCGGGCAATGTCTACAGCTACATGAGAAGGCATATGAACACTGTGTGATTATAACAAGATGGTCGTCAGCACACTTTGCTGTTGTAGTCTGTGACTGGCTGGATGACACGTTTCCACATTGTAGGATTAGATGCGAACTGAACAATTACCTACGCTGTGGCTTTGACCCCCACGCAACCCTGGCCTCAATGCGCCAGGTAATGCTTTTTGGGGCTTCATTGAGAGAGTGCGACAGTACTTACCAGGCTTTAAAACTGCTGTCCATGCCTTCTACGGTGTGATGAAGGATATTTCATTAAGATGAACGACAGAACATAACGTCTGCAGAGATCAGCTTGGCTGGACTCTTGACATACTAAACGTATAAGTATATTTCCATTAATTTTTTATAAATATATCTTGATATCTTAAAAGAATTAAAAACGATATCCGCATACACTTAACGTTATACAGGTGTATATTATTGTTTATTGCATTAAATATTGTGTTAAAATATATGGATTGATATAAAACAGGAAATAGTATTGCATTAAAACTGCAATACTTTTCCATTAGTTAGGTTATAATAGAATGCAAACTAAGCAGAACCTAAGCGTTCTAGTTGATAGGACTTTTTTTAGATGGTGACGTGTTTTTTATTGTTGCATGAAAATCTTGTGTCTTATTTCATAAATTAGTCACACTATCTTATCCCAACTCTGATCCTCTGCCATATCATCTGATCTCTAATGTATTTATAAAACGTCAATTTTCAGTCTTTAACTGTGTGTATGGATGTTACAAAAGTTCAAAATTTAATTTACCTTTTCGTAGTTTATTTTAATTCTTTATAGACTGTAAGGCAGCTGTCAATTAAAGTTTATTTTTAATCACACGTGAATCATATTTTGTTCACCACCGCTGTCAACATATCTGTGTGTTTGAGAGCGCTTATCTTTGCATTTTGAAACTCCAAAGGGCCCAATTAGTGAACGTATTCATTGGAGTACTTTTGATATACACTGTCACATTTTTCAACAAAGAAGAGTAAATGCATGTTTATATGATAATATGGAATTTCTCATTTTCTGGAGAACAGCGATTTGCACTCTAATAGGAATAACTCACATTCGTTAGTTAGTTGCCCCAAAGTTCATAGAGTCGCCCATGTAATCTGCCTGCTAAATTGTGCAAATGTTTCCTAATGTGACATTTTATAACGTTATAAAATACTAGTTGTTTATTTAAACATATATATATATACATACATTTACTTTAGGGAACAGTCTTTCATTTTAAATACCATTACACGTTTAACATGCAAACTGGCAGCTTTTTGCAACAAGTTGGTTATTTTCTCTTTCATGGAGAAACCCCATAAAAACAGAAATTGTGATGTAAAGAAATAATAACCGAGGTTGACTAATTAAACACAAGCAAGACATTGGAGCTGATTACACGGATTCAAAATAAAACAAAATATGAACTGGTTCTTGTGACAGAACAAATCTCAGAACGTAGTCAAATGAAGCTTGAAAGAAGCCAATGGAAAAATAACTTGGCTGAGCAAATTTCTGGTTTAACTTTCTTAGATTTTCGAAAAATGGTATGTCAATTAACGGCTGGGAATGGATTCAAAATAGTTTTCAAGAGAAAGTACTGGCGGACCACGGATCCTAATATTTTATCAAAATAAATGAAATCCTAACAAATCGCGTTAAGGATGCGAGGTAGGGATGGCGTTAATTTTACTCACTTTCTTAGTCAGCTCTGCACTGCTCTAATTTAAAACGATATACACTATGCACATATACCTTCAACTTGGCCTATATGTTCTGACAATATATGTACATTTAAGCCTTAATTAAGTTCTTCTGTAGGTTTCTACACAAGAACTTACTACTTTTAACCATTGGCTGTCTTATGAATTTGAAAAAGTCTAACCTGCTATCTATATCTAGGCCTGCTGCTTCTTCTTCTCTTTCCGGTATAAGTGCCACATTGTGGCTGTATAAATTCATCTGCAGTCCTCAATTCTCGCGACAACTCCATATGAGAGTGAATTTCCTGCTTCAAGTCTTTCAGGACTGCCCGTTTCCTCAGGTCGATGTTGCACACACTTTCTCGAAGTGAGACACATATCACCTTCCTCTCCTCGTTCGCATCGTCAGCTGAAAGTCGACTGCTGGACACTTCGTTAAGCTGTGGGAATGTGTATTCCGCTCTGGAGGATGCATGACTCACTTTCTGGCACATTTGAATTGCGTTCTTTCTCTTTGCTAGGCACCATGTCTGGCACCCATGTCTAGCACTCAAGCTCTAACTTTGTGCTAAGGGTTGAATCCTTCAGGATTTTCTCAGAGTAAGATCCACGTTTACTTCTTGTTTCTTTGTGAAAAATGTACATTTTGAAGCCGAAAACATACTTTGATATACACCGAAATATTTTGCCATTCACTCGCTGATTTATTTGTAATCACTTTGGTCTTAAGGGTTCATTTTCAAACCAACTTGCTTTTACTATTGGAAAACACTTTCCAGTTTTACTGCTGATTTAGCAAACTATTTTTCATTCAACTAAAATTTAGTTTTAAAAAAGGATAGAATTTAACGTCCGTTGTGACCACCTCCTCGCTCTAGTTGCTAGCGTTGCTGGTACCCACTTAGGGATTTCCAATTTAGGGAGATCTGGAACAGGGTCAACCCAGACTCGTGAGAATAACGGATGCATACTGATCACATGCCTCCTCCCCCCTGCAATACTGATCTCTATCAACAAAATCGCAAGACGGAGATAGAGGAAGCAGAGATAGCTTCGGCATGTGGCCATGGTCCAAGCTAGGGGTTGTAGTGCCATAAAAGATGAAGAAGGATACCCGTTGTTATTATTTAAGCATCACTGCTAATACATGAGATGAAAACCGCCCGGGTGGCCGATTTCGTCAAGGCGCGGACTCGAGAGCGAGACGTTGGGTTCCAATCCCGCTAAGACCGTTCTCCCTGACTGGGGCTTTTTCCAGGTTTTCCTCAGTCCTTATAAAATGCAAATGCCATAGAGATATATAAACTTAGGCGGAACGTTTCCTTCCTTAAAAAAATATTCCCAATGTATTATTGCATCTCATGTTTCATCAGTGTCCACCGCGTGTGGTACCTAAGTAATAAAAACGGGCGTTAAACACAATTCATTTACACACATGAGATTAATTGATAAATTACGAAATATTTTTTTTAAACGAGGGGTTCCCGGTTAAGTTTAGGACATTTCCCCGGCATTTGTAAAAGTAATGTAAGATGTCATTTATAATTTATTTTTTTGAGAAAACGCTCGGGCATGTCAAATTTTATAGTTTGAGAGAAGTTATTAGGAAAAATGATTTACGGTCATTGTTATGACATTTTAAAATAGAAATCGACTTTTGTTCATGTAATCTGAATAGTACTGAATAGTAAAGTGTATTACTTTACAACTATTTATTTGTTTTATTATAGGATATTTCATTATTTTAGTGAAATATTTTGCCTATTTGTTTCATACGTTCATGTGTTACAAAGATGTTCTATTGTTAAAAATCAGGTAAAATAATGCTCTGAAGAGAAAGTAGAAGAATTGACATTTTGATGGTAGCAGAAGACGCATAAAACAGAAATGAATTAAATATCATCAATTGAACGTAAAAATGAACAAAAAGAGTTTTTTTATCCTGAATTATAAAATGCCAAATGTGGAAATATTGTGTTGTGATGTTTCTTGTTCAGAACAAATTCCAATAATGTCACAATCATTTAAAGGACAGATCTTTCGTGAACATGTGTTTAAAATATTCTTTTTCAGATTATGTAAAAATAGAATGTCGGTTCTGGTGGTCTAGTGGTAACCATATCTCCTATACCTCCTATACCCAAGATCGTGAGCTCGATCCCGGCCAGGACCGATGAATTTTTTCGGTCGTAAAAATCTTAAGTATGGTTTCTTACGGAAGGGAAGTAAAGCAGTGGGTCCCGTGTCGTACATTTACAGCACAAAAAAGAACCTGAAGCCTGAAAAAAGAGGCTTCTGAGCAAAATTTGCCGGCCGTTTCAAGCTCCGATTTGAATGGGACGCTGATGACCTGAGATGTTAAAGAGCGTCCGTAAATACACCAAGAAAAAAAAAATTAAATCTTAAAAATTTATTTATTATTAATCTTTTTATTTTTATTACGATTTTTTCCTCTTTCAAATTGTGTATTATATTTAAGCAACCCATACATGAAATATATTTGTAGCGTGTATATATATAGAAGTATAGAACAATAAAGATACACCTACTACTACTTTCACAACAATCTAGTAAAAATGTTCATTTCTTCATCTTTTCAAAACCAAAGTTGAAATGCCGGAAACTTTTGTTATTTAAAATTTCTTCCTTAATTTCAATTAAATTGAAAAATTGCTGTTGAAAGCTGTGTGCTAAAAACCTTCAAAGGCTAATATTAAAATGTTATGCTTATTACGTTAAAATGGATATTTTAATAAATAAAGGAAACGTTTTCTACTTATTATTCATACATCTGTGAATAAATTAAGATTTTTTTCCTTGTAAACTGCATCATAGTATTGTCAATCGGGACTAGGAACAAAGCTGAAAGAGGAACGTGTTATCACTGCTGTTGTTTGTAAACTTTCGAAATGTAGCTGAATTGCATTAATGAGCGTTTGTGGTAAATGGCGATAAGCCCGTAAACTAACCAGTGAATTTAAATAGTACTCCCTGCATCAGATTCATAAACGTGATTCATACATTCCGATTATCATGGATATTAACGCGCATTATTTAATGCGTCCCTCAAAATAGCGCATTATATCGCCAACAGTTATCGTACTCGAGCAATTACCAATCGATTGTTTCCGCAATTATATGTTTAAACCGAACATCTACGACTGCAGAACTCGCTTGTTTCTGTGGCCACCTATGACAAATTGCATCACCTTCCTCAATGAGGTAAACAATACAAGTATGTTGTTAAATTTCCAATAGAAATACATAAAATACTTAAATGATGTGGAAACAAGCAATTAGGGGAAAAAAACGGTGGATTATTAGAGATTGCTGAGCACCATTTTATTTATTCATTTGTGTTTTGTTTTGTTTAAATGTTTGTACCTTTTTGCGAAAAAAAATTTAAGTACTTAATACCATTTTAAGAAATGGAATATAATTTCGAAAAAAAAATTGAATAATTTGTATGTAAGAAAGTTAGTAGTTAATAAATTAATTTATTTTATCAATCGTAGCATTGAAAAGCAATAAAATATATAGAGCAGGTATTTAAAATTCAATTGGTGTGATAAGTGCGGGCAAATCGTTTATTAAGGCTGCAAAACTAGTATGCTGGCTGGTAAATGTTTCCTTATTTGAACTAGTGCGCTGCCTATGACGTAGATAGTCAATCTCCAATAACATGGTCCAAAACTCAGCCTGTCTTGCGCAGGCGTAGTAGTCATTTTTTGTCATTGTCAGGGAGTGTTTCAAGGAGATGGGCTAGCCTTGGTACATTGACAGAAGCCCATTCGATTATACCTGCCATTATTTTTGTGATTTTGTAGAGCCTGATGCCCAACAGAAGGAATATGATGCAGATGATATCAATTTAAATAATATTTCACTGTTTTAGTTGTGGTGGTAGTATGAAATGATATAATTGTTTTATTTTAACAATAAATAAAATTAAATATGATTAACCTTTTTAAAAGTCGTTCTTAAACTCCATTAATCGTATTTTAGTTTACGCAGGACCGGCGGCCGTGTGTAAGGTTGGTAACTCTCATTTTCTCTCCATTTCAACGCTTTTGTCAAATGTGGAAGAAAGTGCGGTATCTTATAAAAATTATGGAGAAAGGAATAGGTAAAAGTTTAGTGAAAGATCAAGAATATATTCAAAGAGTGAATTATGTATGTACACAGAAATTGAAATTATATACCTTTTTAATTTAATATTGATAATTACTTACATTTTTATAGTCTCAATGCCATAGTTTTCAACATGAATAAATGTTATGATAATTTCATAATATATTTAACGTTAATCAGATTTTACATTTATTTCTATAGCCCTGTTAGGTTCCTGCATACAAAAAGGATAGTCATCGCGAAGTTACAGGTCTGACACAAACGGATGTGACATCAAAATGATTATGCTATGTCTCGCACTCCTATGTATATCATGGATATGATTGCTTCGTTGCATAATATGACAAAGAAAATAGATACACTTTAAATAAACAACAACTTAGACACCAAAATATTAAAGGCAGCCGTGAAAGAATGGCCGTGCCGTAAATGCCATTGATTTCAGTTTATTTGTGGGCAAAAGTTGTTATTAATTACTTTTGATTAATTATTTCTCAAAAAGTTTCCAAGAATATGGCAAACTTTTCTAACAAGAGCCAATAAATTAACACCACATACATTTTTCATAACGGTCGATGCTGGTTTCTTCAACTTTCACTTTCAATAAGTTAATAAAAAAATTCCTTCCCACAATTTAAAAAAAATGCATTTTAAAATTCATAGGAAATAAAAAGTCTGAAATAATGCATAACTCTACACAACAATTTGAAACATGAAGTCTGTTGTTTGTTTCAGCCACTTATACAACTTAATGAGTATCTCTCATCTTGCAGACCTTCCCTTGTCATATTTTCTTGCAAAGCAATGAGCTTTTTGTATTTATTTGAACATAGAGTTGAAACATACCCTGTTATATAAAACAATACCGAAGCAGTATTGAACCCTTTTCTCTTCCATACTTGCCTCCTACATCCAAGAACGCGGGTTCGAACCCGGCCAAGACCGATGGATTTTTTTCGGGCGTAAAAATCCTAAGTATGGCTTCCTTCGGAAGGGAAGTAAAGCCGTGGGTCCCGTGTCGTACATTTACGGCACGAAAAAGAACCTCAAGCCTGAAAGAGAGGCCTCTGAGCAAAATTTGTCGGGCGTTTCACGCCCTAAGTTGAATGGGACGCTGATTACCTGAGATGTTAAAGAGCGTCCTTAAATAAAATCACTCAATCAATCTTTTCTCTTCATTTCATAAGAGCATAATACAGATGTTCAATTCATACGAGTTCCTTTGAGGTTTCGTTTAAAGAAAAGCCATAAAAGAGAATTTCCGATGCAATGAGGGCTTGAACTTAAAATTTCATAATACTTAGGTTTTTATCGCAGTCAAGTGTTAACAGGCGCCAAACATTTGCATCTGGAGAATAAACCTGACTTCAAGTGAACAAGTTTGAATTTTTCTTAATAATAAATATTGCTGCCTTGAAAAGTTTTAAAACATATCAAGTTGAAGAACATTTCATTTGTATGTTTCAATGAAAAAATGTTCCCGGCATGCTTAGAAGATATCTGTATAGTAAAAAATTTACGTAACCCCAGAAATCCTAAAAACTTTTTAAGAAACATAACATTTCCATCCTTAAGTTACTTCTCTAGAGAATCTCTGAGATAATACTCAGTTTCTAGAGTTCCAAAACTAACAATTCTCTGCCAAGAAAGCATATTTTTTATTAATCGGTATTTAAGTCCTTTGCCCTAAGAGTCATAATATTTTACCTTCAAAAAGCAAAGGCAATCACACGCTCAGTACTTGAGGGATATAACACATTTTTGAAAAAGCCATTGCTACTTTATTCTAAAAAATTAATAAAAAATCCTTTACAATTCTTTTATCGCCAATGTTTGGAAAAAATTAAGCTTTGTACTTCGTTATCTTGATTCAGTCAATTATTTCTAACACTTTTGAATCAGTGCACAATAGCAAATAACAGTAATATTTTCCTGTTGGGTCAAATTACAGGTTATAAAACAATAGTATCTTTATTAGTGCGAAATAAAGTATATATTTAAGCAGTGACGAAGCAGTGGCTTTTCGTTAAGAAAGGCTGAGACGTAGAGCTTTAAAATTAATGTAATTTCTCCCCACAAGATAGCTGAATAAGGAACGCTGGAGGTTTCGAGAAAGTTCGACGATGTTTGACAAATTAAATGCATCCATTGACACTATCTGAGATAAAAAATTAGGAACTACTAGCCGTAGTCTTATTATTATTTTATTTTTTACCTTTTTTCAACTCTAAACAAACTTAAACCATTGTACTGAAATACAATGCCAGATCTTGGAGAACATTCCCAGAGCAACAGCATAGAAATAGAAAGAAAATATTTATAATTAACAAGCGTGAAGAGTTACCAAACTATCATATGGTCTTGCATAAAGTAAATACAATTGAAGGAGTTAAAGTATGAATTTTAAAAATAATCAGTTATAATGAATTACGTTTATCGTTAATTGGTAATCCCGGTGGTCTAGGAGTAGCACACTGTCATTTAAACTCAAGATTTTAGAGTTCAAAACTGGCTGGGATGGATAGATTTTTTAAGAACTGAAACTTTCTTGTCTTAAATTCATTCCATACTTGAAAAAGTGATGCCTGAAAAAAATTATCCATCGTTTCACGTTCAAGTAATGCCTTAGTTCCCTTATAGGCGAAGAACATAACCCATGTGTTCCTTTACCCTCTGTTGGAAAACAAGCATAAGTGAAAATAATCCCTGGTAACCGAAACCTGACTCATGGCATGCACCCATATTCCGGTGTTCACACAACCACGACTAAAAACGGCTAAATTTATATTTTAAATTGCTATAGTCTCCATTCTGGTTCTTTTATTAAGCATCAAGTTCTACAAAATCGCAAAAGAGGACAAACGTAATGAAAGCTAGTCCACTACATGGTAACGAAAACTTAAAATACCCCCTACACTCCCCCTAAAAGACTTAGAAAATTACTCCTGCGCTTGCGCAAGGCAACCAGAGTATTCAATTATATTATTGATGATCGAATGACAGTACACTAGCTTCAACTCGTCAATTAAATTAACACGTACAAGTCAACTCTAATATGTCCTTAATGGAAGATTTGGCCCTGTATTTAAGCAGCTTTCTTAAACTAAAAGATCTTCATCCAACTTAAACCTAACCTAACATTTAAAATTGCTATAGATCCCACGCCTTCTACATTAGTTTTAATTAACGAGTTGTATTGGCGCGTTTCGTGGTAATGTTATTCGCCTGTGGTACTATTGGGAACCTGTAGATGACTCTAAAAGCAACATATCTTGGAACACTTTATTATGAAATAGTGCGAATCATAGATTCAGACCTTTCTGTCTTTTAAAGCTTAGGACATTAACACAGTACTGCAACTTACTTTCCTGTTTCACAAATAACAAAATAAATCCTTGTATGTTTTTAAAACTAACACAGTTAGAAGAAAGAGAAATATATGAGTAATTTCCTAAATTATTCATAGCAGTTCGCAACTTACGAAAAAGTCATTGGGTGAAAGAAATAATGAAGATGATTTCATGTTCATATTCCCACAAAGACCGTAGCTTAACTTTAAAAAACATTTCCACAATGATACATTTGTTAATTTTAACCTTTTCCTCTTCCGCTTTCCTCAATACGTTCATCAACCGACATTTGGTATAGCCGTAGTATTTTCTTATTGCCTGAAGAGCAACTTGGTAACGAGTATTAATCGGGTCAGCTATGTGACGTCATCATTCTATTTATAAGCTTCTTATCATTTACCTCTAGCTTGATTTGGTTCTGGATTCTTGGAAAGGAAGCTCGTTTTGACAGAGGCAGGGGCAACCATTGTTAGGTTTATTATAATTTAATCATGGCATATCAATGGCGCCTTATGTTGTGGTTACTCAGAATTTGTTAGGCTGAAGCCAAATCCAATTTTTATTCAGTGGTGCTAGGTTCTAGGTAAATAATACAACATAGAAGTATTAAATAGTTTCACATTATTAATTTAAATGTTTTTAGGACATTCGGTGCTGGAAAATGTTTCTTTAATTGTATTTTTATGAGGATATCTACCTAACGGCAATATCACACACATTTACAGCTTACTTATTGTTAATTGTATTATTGTGCTTAATTTATCAATAATATATTTGGAAAGTTTAACTATGGTGTTTCACTGCAAGTTTTCTTCTTCTTATTTTTAGGATTTCCATTTGTCAGCAGTTGCCCTGAAGAACTATACGAACCATTCAATTAAGTTACATTTAACATCAAAAACTGTCAGGGTTGGCTGTCAGCTATAGCTTCAAGTGCCACCAGTGCTATATTAAGGTATTACTTGGATGTGAAATGACTGCTAACTTTGTTGAAAAACCTCTTTTTTCGGGTATGGATCTCTTTAATGTGCCACAAAGGTTGTTTTTGTAATATTTAAAAATAAATTAAAGTTAAATATTATAAATTTACTTTCTTCAATGCAAAAGATTATTTACTTTTCTTAGGACAAATCCTAGGGGCTATATTGCAACACGTTTCCACACGAAATACCACATTAAGAACTGTGGCATTAACGAGAGAATGCAAAATTAAACTTGTTCTTAATTGAGCTCTTTGTTAATCGCACCACTTGGTTTGGAGCTAAGCTTAATTGGAAGGTTGCAAGAATAATTAAGGAATGATCAGTGTTGTCATAAATTACTGTTTTATATATTTTTTCATAATAAATTGATAAATTTGTGTATTCATTGTTCGTATGGTGAAAACTTTGCTTCGCTGTAAATACACGTCATTAGAGGTATATGGTGCACCTTAGTCAATATTCGCGGGAGAACAGATGTAAATAAGGCTGGTAAACTTTGTTTCATTGATTCCCTTGCTCACTCACCCATTGCAGTGAAATAACACCAATAACAACAGCGGTACTGCGAAACCCAATCCCCAGCTTAGTAATCAACGGTAATTAAATGTAACAAAACACTCGGCATATGAATTATGTATGTTCTGTTTGGAAACAATATCGAATCTGCTGTTTACCTTTGCGTGTTGTGTATTTGTTGTTGGTTTTTAGTTTCCATGCAGCTGATCTGCACATCGATTGCTAACACATGCAAGCAAACCGTTTTCCTGGGTTTCCTGTGTGAACAGGTTTAATACATAGAACGCAACATGTCAAGTTCTGAAACTAGCATTTTTAAAAAATATTGGTGTATCACGAAATTTAATGTGATGCAAAAGTGCTTCTTCTTCACTGTTTTAACTTTAAACCCAACAAAACTATTTCCATTTGCTATATTTTGTATTATAATGCAAATTAATCTGATAATATTCAGATATCCTTTATACACATTTTTATCTAATAGAAGAGTGCATATTTGTTATAAAATCAACTTCAATATTTCTATTCTATTCTAATTTTATTTCATAAATTTCTTGCCCACGTTAATGAGTTTGGTTTATTGGTATATTTTCACAATTAAATGCACTTTCATTACATAACTGTTTTTGCTTATGCACTTGTTTTTATTTGTTATACAGATTTTTTTATAATTTTATAGTATGCCTTTTATTTGTTATATTTACTTTTGTTTTATTATTTTAGGTTAAAACGTTAGTTTTTTCAGTAGAATAAAGTGGTAAAAATTATACATTTTTGCTATTTTGGCCAAATAAAAAATATGTTTTATTACTCGCCTAAATAAATTAACCATTTTATTTGGCAAAGCGAGTAGGGCAGTTTGGGTTTACGAGGGTAGATACTAAGTTTCCGGCCACGCCGACGAGGATTACCGCCTTCATAAAAGCCTTATCTGATGTAATATCTTATTTGTTTAGTAAATAATTGCACCTGTAACTTCCACTCCGCCTTGTTAAGCTGCTCAGATATAGTTGAATAAAGAAGGATATGTGTAGAAAATTGTGGTATGTTCAAAATGGAGTATTGACCTGTTATTAAGTTCTTTACAAAATAAAGACTTATTCCAATTTAAATTAAAGAGCGATTGGACGGTATATATGGGGACGCATCCCCCTCATATTCTACCGTAAAAGAATGGGCTAACCCTTTTCGAATAGCATTGAGATGAAGAGCGTGCAGGTTGGCCCTTAAAGGTGCTCAGAAAACATCGCTCTTGTGCAAGGAGAAATTATGAAAGATCGGCGGCTCAGAGTTGCAGAAATATCAGCAAGGTTGGGCCTTTCTAAAGCAATAGTACTTTGAATTATTCATGAACATTTAAACTTGAATAAGGTTAGTGCACGATGGGTGCCTAAACTTCTTTCCTCAGTTCAAAAGCAGCAACAAGTCATCTGTTGTGAGGCATTTTTGGAGCTCTGCCGTGGCAATGAGAGAGAGAAGTTCTGCAAACCATTGTTACGCAGATGAAACTATGGCCCTCTACTATGATCCCTTGTCCAAAAGAGAATCAATGGAGTGCCGTAAATCGGGCGAAGCACTGCTTCTAAAGGCCAAGGTCACTCAGTGAACTAAGAAGATCATGGCCACATTCTTTTGGAACTGTGAAGGAATATTCTTCATTGACTGCAAGGAGAGGAGCACCACAGTTTATGGGGAGTACTATGCTGGCCTACTGCACAGACTACCTGCTTCCATCAAAGAGAAAATGCGAGGAAAGCTGAGTGGTGGTGTGCGCCTTCTTCACGACAAGGAACCTGTGCACACAGATCTTGTTGCAAAGGAAGCTATGAAGAAATGTGACTTCAAGGAGATCGCCCATCTCCCCTATAGCCCAGATCTAGCTCCCAGGGACTATTTCCTCCTCCCAAAACTCAAGAAGGACCTTCGAGGAAGGAAATTTACATGTAACGAAAAAATGATGGAAGCTGTTAATGCCCATTTTGCAGACAAGACTTCTTACTATTTGGGGGGGGGGGAGGTTGAAATGTTAATTCAAAGATTTGGGAAGTATATTTAAAAAAAGGGTAAATATATTGAAAAGTGAAATACAGTTTTTTGCCATTTCATACTTAGAAAATGGTTAGGCAGGAAATTTATGGGTCTACCCTCGTGTATTAACCATACTCTAAGTCATCTTCTTTGGATACAAAACGCCAATACTTAACAATGTTACATGCAACTAACATAAATAAGGTGCGTACAAGAAGCACTAAGAATATTTCCGTACTTGAATAAATTGTTTATCAATAATGCGTAAATATGTGTCATGCAGTATCCCATAATTTATATTTATACCAGAATAAATTCCGCCGTCTTAAACCCGTGCATCTCAACTATGGCTTGAAAGCAACACTGTGCCAGTATTTCAGTTTCGCGCAATGAAGTTGGGACAATAACTTTACCATACACGTTAAAATCGGGAAGTTTCATGAAAAATTTACAGAGGCCATGCTTTTCATGGTCTTTCATGGACATCAAAATTAAAAAGGGGACTAGAAATAATTGCAATGGCTTTCATGGCAGGCCAGGGGAATAGAAAGAGCGCATGGAGGAAGTTTAGGAACCGCTTGAGGGATATGGATAGGCAGTATACATTTGCGTAATGCAGAGAGATGCTTTCGCTGGAAGTAAAATCGGGGCTAAAATAGGAATGTGGGATGGAGCAGTACATCAAAAGAGGGGCTAAACTCACTAGACAGGGGCGCTCGTGGTTCACATCAAGGACATTGCGGATGATTAAGGCCATTGACGAGTATGAGAGCAGAATTTTCCCGCTCCGTGGGGAAGGTGAATAATGGACGCATATACTGGATGAATGTAAAGGCACGGAAGAATGAAGGAAAAAGTATCTACCGCACTCCTTTACAGAATCGAACAGAGGGAAGTAGCCATGTTGGCAGGTAAGGAAGGACAGGAGAAATTAGGTAAATTTCTGATGAAAGTGAGACAGCTCAGGTCTGAAACCGGGGTGGAGGTGAGTGAAACCATTTGACTGAATTCAGGTGTGTCATCCATAGTGGAATTTCTTTATATTTTATACATATATTTTAAATATTTTTAAATATGGTTCTTCTGGTATTTCTTATTTTATTCTATTTTTACTTTTATTTGTTTAAATATTTAATTCATTTCTTCTTTTGATTGTTTTTATTGCGGAATATATGTTTTATATCTTATTGTGAATATTTAATGTAATATCTTGTGCTAAATCAAACATACCAAGTGTATCATAAAAGCTTGTACGGTCCATTGGAACATACTCCTGTTGTTTTCTATTGTATTGGTGCCACTTTAATACACTACTGGTGCTCTTGCTGCTGCTACTGCAAAATTATTTAGTTGTATTATCAGAATTTAAGAACGACCGGAAAGACTACAAGAGAACCGGAATATAAATGACGGCAGTGATTGCAGAAAACATCGCAGCTGTGGAAATAAATTTGCAAGATTCCCAAGTGATCTATAAGGATTTGAAGATATGTCTTAATATTGAGTAGGCATGTGTCTCAAAAGCTGTATATAACAATTTAAAGGTAATAATTTGGTTTCTGAGGTGTTACACAACCTCAGTGAAGGGCTGAAGATCGCTCTAGTGGAAGGCCGCGAAATGTTCTAAAGATAAGGGAAACTCTAGCAGAGATTTTTAGAATGGACCTATGAAAATGATCAGGAAACAAAGTCGGTCATTATTTTTGATATCCCCAGACGACATACCTTATGAATGTCTAGGGAGGAAGCAATGAGTTTTAGGAAGAAAATGATAGTGACATTTTTCTTCATTAACAGTCATGTGACAATAGGTGCTCTTGAAGCTAAAAGGACAATTATTTAAGTGGTGCACAACAATTTGCTTCCCGAAAATTTTTCATAAGTGTGCAAAAACGGCAAAAATCGAACTTAGAGGTATCAGGCTGCATCATTACACTGCCTTTGTCTACACCCATCAGATAATATAGTACAATTTCGAAACATCATTTTCTGAATGCAGATCTCTTGTATAAGGTCCGAAAAGGAGGTATACATAAAATGATTGAAACTAGCTGATCCAGTTACTGAGTAAATAGCATCTACCTCGAAATCTACGGGTACTAACCCTGGGTTACAGATGATGCTGTAAAATTATTTTATCGTTGCTTGAAAAGGAGCCATTTTAAGAAAAGGAAAGGTTATATATTCAACATATTTGATAGCCCTTATATATTTTGATATTTAAAAATAATATTAAAAGTAATCGTCTTCATAAAATCACAGAAGGGAGTAGCTCAGTATCAAACTAATAATTATTCAAAAGATAACAATATAAATTTTAGTTTTAAGCCATAATCATAACGAATAGAAGAAAAGGGGACACTGAAGGGATCGTGGTGAAACTGCGAACTAGCAGCAGCACTGCATTTAGTTGAGGGAGCATAAGTTTGTGTGAAATTTAGCACCAATAAATCTCGTCAGTGGCAAGTATAGCGGCATACCTTACGCAAATGTTCCAAGTGTTCAGTTAAAACGAAGTTCATTTAGTGGGTATGAAAGTATTTTATGCAATGTAAGAACCAGAAATAGCAGAAAATGCCTACTTGCTTCGTTCCTGTTTATAAGTACAGTTATAAAACAAGTACAAAAAACTTCTTTAAGCCACTTAAAGACAAATTAAGAGTTACTAAAATGTGCAAAAACTATTCCTTATTTAGACAAAAAGCCTTCATCCAAGTGTAATGCGTGTAATTTACATTTTTTATGCAAAGTAACAAAATAAGGCATTGGGAGAAGAAGAGTATAAATAAAGTTCTCAGAATGACAATGACTGAAATAATAGCTCCCTTGATGCTGACAAGGTAATATTTCTCAAGATAGTCCGGTAGATTACATTGTGCGCCCAGCATCTAAAGTGTCAGCCTTCTGCAAGGGAATTTCTGTTGCGTTGGAGACTACAGTAGTAATAATCAAGGAAATGCTTTCCCCACGCCTCCCTCAAGAGATTTATTGAAATTATTTATTCAAGTGTAAAAGAATAATTTTCCAAAAACTTTCTATTGAACATAGGGTATGTTATTACTTTCTAAATAGTTTGTTGTTTGATAATGTAGGAGCGTTGTGAAAATAGCATTATGGACACTGTTCCTAGACTAATTTCACATATTAAATGCAGTTGTGTGTGTGTGTGTGTGTGTGTGTGTGTGTGTGTGTGTGTGTGTGTGTGTGTGTGTGTGTGTGTGTGTGTGTGTGTGTGTGTGTGTGTGTGTGTGTGTGTGTGTGTGTGTGTGTGTGTGTGTGTGTGTGTGTGTGTGTGTGTGTGTGTGTGTGTGTGTGTGTGTGTGTGTGTGTGTGTGTGTGTGTGTGTGTGTGTGTGTGTGTGTGTGTGTGTGTGTGTGTGTGTGTGTGTGTGTGTGTGTGTGTGTGTGTGTGTGTGTGTGTGTGTGTGTGTGTGTGTGTGTGTGTGTGTGTGTGTGTGTGTGTGTGTGTGTGTGTGTGTGTGTGTGTGTGTGTGTGTGTGTGTGTGTGTGTGTGTGTGTGTGTGTGTGTGTGTGTGTGTGTGTGTGTGTGTGTGTGTGTGTGTGTGTGTGTGTGTGTGTGTGTGTGTGTGTGTGTGTGTGTGTGTGTGTGTGTGTGTGTGTGTGTGTGTGTGTGTGTGTGTGTGTGTGTGTGTGTCCCTCTCTCTCCCTAACGATTAGAAGGTAACTAAAAACTTTGAAGTACTTCAATTTTAGCCGGAAATTGTCTAAAGTGTATGACAAGTGTTGAAAAGTGTAAGAAATATAAATACTTATGTATAACCTGTTCTCATTTCCTTTGCCGTTATCGTGTTAACATTTAACAATAAATCGATCGATTGGAAGATAACTCGAAAGGTTTTCGAAAATTGTTTTATATTGGATTCTTTTCAGACTTATTTATTTTCCCAATATAGATATATTGCATTATTGGATTTATAAGCATTTAGATACCACGTTCATCAGCGGTAAACTAAGTTGGAATGGGTTATAATTTCTCTCATGCCTTTATTTAAGCTGGTACAGTTCAGTGACATCTCGCGGAGACACTTTATATAGGCTAAAGCTCGCACTTAAAAGATAGTATAAACGAATAATTAAAAACTATATTGCACTGACTTCGCAAAAAATATTGATAAACTAATAACTGGAGTGTAGTACAGGGTTGTATATATTTAAATGAATTTATAATGATATTGCTTATACTGTATGTTACTTTTTGCAGATATTTTTCACTTTGTGGCAAATAGACTCGAACATCTGCAAAAGGCATTGTTTTAAAAGTTAACGGCAGTTTTTACTTGCAAATGTATAGCAGCGAGGTTTGGGTTTAATGGAAATGAAAGGTCTCTCAAATGTAACAATTTTTATAATTTACACCAATTTTCTCCTTTAAAAACGGCATTACATGTTTTGCTAAATGCTAGTTTTTACATCGGTACCCATGTAATTGAGAAAATAATTGTATTTTTCATTAGTGCATCTGTCTTAACAATTTATTTGAATTATTAACTAAAATAAAACTTAAAATAGCATACATTCTTCGAGTATAAGGTACAAAGGTTCTTAAAATATGCTAAGTAACGCCGGCGAACAAAAAAAGTAAATATTTTGAGCCGTGTTCTTTTTCCCTTACACTGAACAAGAACCCGACAGGCTTGAAATAGTTCATTCTCTTTTTGTGCCTTCCTTTTGTGTGTTACTCATCTACTTTACCGTCATGGATGGCCGAGGTCGTAAAGGCACGGACTCGTGAGCGGGAGGTCTAAGGTTCGAATTCCACCAGGAACGTCCTTCTTGGCTGAGGTTTTTCCAGGTTTCCTCAGTCCTCAGAAATGCCAAATGCCGGGGAGGTACTCTAAACTTAGCCCTAGAACATTTCCTGCTTAAAAAAAATCTTTCCCTATATCATTTCATCTCATGTATGTGTCCACCGCCTGTGGTGCCTCAGCAGTAAAAATGGGCGTAAAACACAATTAAAAAAATTATCTACTTTAGCATAACCTTTAATACTTAGGTTGAAAATGCTCATTTTCATAGGCGTTTCAGCTAGTATAATATTAGTAAGGGGTTTTGTTCTGCGCTATTACAAGGCCTGAGTTTTTATATGTGAGTTAATTTAAAAAACAAGAGTGAATTACGTGAAACCTAAACGATATGCGGAATGATAGACCGCTGTGAGTAAATATACCTTTTTAACTGATACCATATACCACAGATAAGATTTCTAAATTTTGTAGTTTTCAAGTATATCCCATGCTGTTCTATTAATATAACGAACTTGTTAAAATTTCCACATTCATATCCCTAATAGTTTTTGGAAAAATGAAATTTTATTGGTACTTTGTTCTAATGTGCTAAATGTTCCAGAACGCAAGAGATTTATATATTAATTTGCTGTTGAGAAAAAAATTAGAACTTTCAGTATTGCCCTGGTTGTATAAAAATGCGCAAAATTTTAATACCACATTTTCATTACTAATAAAATAACTATCGTATGTTTTAATAATATAACATTGTTTTCATTTTCATATAATTGTTTTACTGTGCTTATTTGCCCATCTTTTATGTTTATATATTAAAAAAGATAAAATTCCAACTATAGATCAAATGTTACTAAACTTTTTATAACATTCATACCCTTCAAAGTGCATTTGAAAAAGCATGTTATATAAAATGTATGAAGCTTTCAGCTTTTGAACCTTAAAATAAAAACAACACTTTTCGAAGATTTGACAGACTTTCACCTATAGGTACTGTCTATATGCTTGCTTTTTTTAAAATAATGGAAAATAAGCTTAGATTTGTTTGGCTACTATGCACTTTTTCTACCACAAAAAGATAAGTTAAAAACTACTTAGAAAATAAGATAGTCAAATCTGAAGATCTTCTAAAATCATAGCTTTTTATACTATACAAAATAGAATAAAAACTAATGTTAAAACAGCTAATTGTTAATTGGAAGTAATGATGAAATAATAAGTGAAAGCAAATATAATGATACCCTAGTTGCTTTACATCAACCCGAGTTGATTATTTTATAAATAAAAACGTATCTCTACTGAGCTAATAAATACAGTATTTATTAATTTGAAGTTTCTCTGGCCTTAAATACATTATATCTATTACACACTCTGAAAAGATATGTATTTTTAGTTTTTTCTTGTTTATTTATTCTCATTTTGTTTTTGAAGTCTTCTGTTGCGAGAATGGATTATTGATATCTGGACGATTGTAAAATATATACCTATTTGGTGATGTAGTGTCTAAATTAATTTCGATTCATAAGTTGCAACTCTGTTTCCGAAAGGTTGACCATTTTTTCTCTAATATTTTCTGTAATTTATCATTGTCCGTATTTTATGTATATACTTTTAAATAACACTCTATAAATCAAAAATGTGTTTTTGAAACTAAGAAGCAATTTATTTCGTATTTCTAATATCCAATGCTGAACCCTTAACGAAGACTGATAAAATAAACCTCACTGGCCACAAAAATGCAATAATGGACGTTACCCAGTTAACTGCTCCACGTTTCGGAAACGCAGCACTTTGTTAGTTGTAGAGCAATAGCAGACCATGCAACAATTGCGCATCCTTTCGCCTGAGCTATTCGAAAATAAATGCGGCTGTAATGGGACATGAACACAGCTTCACGCAATTCTCAGCAGCGGTCTCGTTATTCTGTCATACACATCCCTTGCCCTGCTTTACTTTGTGACGAAGAGCATGCCAAATACTGCGACCACCAACAAGAGCAGGGTATGCTTTGGACACTTGGCCAAGCACACAAGAATTAAACGGCTGACCGTTAATAACTTCTACTATCTGATGTGTTTACATAAAATGGTATGGTACATATGCAGAGTGACAATACGGAATTGCATCCCAATGCTCGTCATTTTTACATCCCTAGCCCCTCTACTGCCTGGCATGAACCAGTTAGTAGCTTAGGAGGAAGTTTGAACTAACATATGACGATCGATGGCCCCTGTGCTTTCATCCACCTTCGAAGCTTGATATTGCCTATTTATGACGTTCTGCGGTCATATCTGCACGCTCTGTGGTAAATACACTCAACTGGTGCATTAGTGTGGGCCAAATGTGCAATGGAACTGTTTCAAAGAGTGACAGTCTTTCTGCATACACACAATTACACCATGACACTGTTGACGTTTTACTATAACGGAAAGGTTAAAGGTTATTATAAAACTGACGATGTTTTTACGAACACCGGTGAATCCACTTGTCCGTATATGCTATCGTGGCCAATAAACGATATCTGAAACATTAAAAGAAATATTCCAAATTTGACCACACAACATCCTATAAACTTTTGGTGAGATTCATGTCGAGGGAGTTTCAATAATTCAATATCAAGTTCTTCCACCAATTTTTTTTTACATTTTCAGAAGCATAAAAAACAGCAGGTTACAATTTTTGTAATTTAGACAAAATTCTACCTTCCAATATTTGTAAATACGTTTCACTGTTCATAATTTCTTTATAGGAAACCAAATAACCAGAGTTATTATTGTAAAAGCTACCCCAGGAAAACTTCTGACGTGGTTTATTGGAGAAAAGGTTTCCTGTAGTCCTCAAAAGTCTAATTATGGAATTGTTTGGCAAAGTTTAATCGCTTCTTTTTCATTTTTACTGGACGAATTAGTTCTTTACATATTCTCTACATTTTCGCCTTGCGTCTAAATGCTTTGAGTCGTGTATCTTACAACCAGCTTTTGATAGGTCCTTCTGAAACTCAAATCTCTAAAAACTGGACCGTTCTCCTGCCGAGTAACAGTAACTGATGAAGCCCACAATACAAAATAGCAAAAAAATGTCTCTCTAATTTTTTAACCCGAATATATGGTTGGTATTCTGAATTAAATTCATGCACCACAACAATAGACGAATTAACGGATGAAAGTTTTGACGCAAAATACAAGTTAAACATGACAGCAAGAGTGAAAGTATGGAATTATTTATATTGTATT
>CM060831.1:73892500-73925000 GCA_030762175.1 Metallyticus violacea
AAAATATGTTATGCGTTACTATACTAACCTAATTGTTAAATAAATGTGCTCATCTCTCGAGGAAAAAAACTGCGATGACATTTTTGTTCACGGCGTATTTTCTGTTAATTTTTAAATAATTAGCAAGTGTCTACGGCTTTACAGTCGTATTTCGCTTCTAGTCTTCCATTTCTTATATTTTGATATAATTACAAATCTAATTTACCCTCTTTTCATGATGATCATATACCACCGCAGGTGGCCGAGGTCGTTAAGGCGCGAACTCGTGAGCGGGAGGTCCGGGGTTCGAATACCACCAAGATCGTCTTCCCTGACTGGGATTTTTTCCAAGTTTTCCTCAATCCTCATTACTGGCAAATTCCGGGGAGGTACCCTAAACTTAGGCCTGGAACGCTTCCTTCCTTTATATATATATATATATATATATCCTTTACCGATACAACATTTCATCTCATGTATCATCAGTGTCCACCGCCTGTGGTGCTTCAGTAGTAAAAACGGGCGTTAAATACTACTCAAAAAAATGATGATCAAAGTCAATTTTAACCATTATTCTGAACGTTTCCTCTTTTTCTTATACCATATGGCTTCCATTCTGAAACATTTATTTAGCATCATTCTTCTCCCCTTCCCCTCATAAAACCATATCAAATTAATTGTCCCTATTCCGTCAGTATTATACCTGCTGCTATTTTATTATTAGTTGTTTATTAATTTGGAAACATTTGTATTTTACAAATTATTTTTATATCTCCATTTCAACTGCACTTCCAAAATTTTTATTTCTTGGCCAACTATCTGAATTATTGAGCAATATATTATCCTTTCTACTTTTCTCATACTCTATTGGAGCAATGCGTTTAATTTATTTGCAATATTTCTCTGTTTTACTTCACCTTTTGTTTAATATTATAACTTCTTATTATTTGCATAACTGATTTCGTGGTTCTCTGAATTTTATGATTTACCGAAATGAATGTGAGGCTCTATGATATTTTCTGTGATGATTTTTTTGTTGGGATATGTGGACATACGGGGAAGTAATTGTGATATAAAGTTTACGTATCTGCTACATGCAGCCTTTTGTTTGTTCAAACAAGTGTCCCAGTACATTATTAGTGTATGAATACCCTAGTTGAAAAAGAAGTCCATATTGGCTATGAAACCAATCTCAAGAGGGTCACGGTGCCCAGTATCGTTGGAGAATGGAGACACTCATTCTCACACATTCTGGCCCCATTAAAGTTTCTATCTTCAAAAAATAAATAAATGCTCGCAGGGTACGTTTAGACGAATGCGTATTGGTGATCGTATGCCCCTGCATATAAAAAACAGATCTAAAGGAGCAAACACAAAGCTCTATATATTGAAGTACCACGCTACCTAAGGTATTAATTTCATTTAGTTAATTCTTATATTTGATTTCCCTTTAGTACTAATACTAAACTCACTTCTCACTATCAACATCTGATCATCTGCGTAAACCTTGAATATTCAATCTCATTCCTTTAATTGACTTTTTTCCCATTATTGAACTTATTCATTAACATATAATGTGTGCTTTAATTTAAATTTGCATCTGTTTTTCTATATAATTTATTACCACCAATACATATTTTTCAGTGATGCTATACATTTATAAAATACGATACATTGACTACACCTTTTATAATTCGTTAAATATGAGCCGATTTTTTTAATTACTAATGTTTAAACATTTCTTTTCTTGATTCAATGTAAATTGGAAACCAGATGTTTCGCAAAATAATAATAATACAAATGAAAACAAGTTCAGTAGCGTAATATGGACATTTTAACTTGCTTATGGAGGATTAAATATAATTTGCCGGGAAAACATGAAACACACCTGTTTCATTTCAAAGGCATTTAAAGTGCCAGCGATCCCAACCGTGCGTTTAATGACCAGTGTTAATCCACTTAAGACAGCTAGCCAACATTTAAGCGATAAACTTTTCTAAAAATTGCAATTTTATGGCCCAATCATAATGCAATAACATTCAAACAGACCTACTATATAAGCATTGCCTTGTTCATGTATACAAACAAACATGGTATTTTATCGCAATGGCGGCTGCTTTAAAACACGGATCCTAAATGATGAATTTGCAGTATAAGATGACTGAATAATATTTTAACATAATCATAATTAAAATAAACATTATTCTATGGAATTTATCTCATAAAAGTGTATTTAGGCGCATTATCTTTCAAGCGGTATGTTATGCAGAGTGAATCACTTAAAACTATCACCGGGAATATTTCTGAAACGAAAGGTGCTATTGATGCTCCGAATTGAAATTCAGACAAGGTCTGTTCAATGTAAACCATACAAAGATCCCCCATAAAATTTATAAAATATATTTATAGCAAAAGCTATCGTTATATCAAATCGAACAAGGACTATTGGATTCAAGATTATAAAAAAAATTAGATTAGTTTGTCTGCAAATTAGGAAAAGTACTTTACAATTTTATCCTAGATGTCTGTCTGGATATCCGTACAAGAAAGCATAACATTCGTCCTACGTTCTCCATGCATTAGGATCATGTCGACTTTTTCAGCATTAGTAAACAATGCAAACTTCTCTAGCACATCCAACACGTCCTACTTCTTTGACATATCACGAAATTTAAACCGGAACGACAATGTATTCCTTGTAAAACAAAGTATATAAAAACGTAGCACACATACGGTCTCGGTAGGCAGGAATGTGCGGTACATTTCTAGTCAAGTGCCTAAGCAGTTAAATAGGGCAGACAGTCCTTTAAGCTCTAGGGTTCGAAAGTTTCGATCCATTCCTTACTTCTTCTCCTAAACCCTTATATGCCAATGCTCTCAAAACGTCTGTTAATTTTCGCTGCACAGTATCTTTGATCGCAATTATTAATATGATGTTGGTAGTATAAAACCCTTAAAGTTGTGCAATTCCTTATTATGCGTAACCAGTACTTAATTATTATAATTTTACAATGAATGATATTTTATAGCGCCCAAATATTCGTAAAACTCCAAAATTGTATGTATTCCTCCTTACTTCTAAAACTCGCTTTAGAAACTCGTTTGGGGCTTTGTTCGGTCCAGTTTATCTCATTCCCACATCTCAGAACATTATAGCATGATAAAGTTTAGCATGGCGCTATACATATTCTGCATAATACTTACAGGAATATCAGGACTCCGTGAAAACATCGTAGTATTCAAAATGTCCACAAAACTATGCACCTCGCAATCAAGTCAAGAAGTACTGCACCGCAAAGATATTATCTATTAATTTCACTTTGTTAACGGCCAAGGAAAAAAAAAAAAAAACATCGTTGTTTTGATCTGTGTGCTGTCAACAACAAAGGAGCGTGACCATTACCGATCTCGGGTGACGTCAAGTGAGGAGGAAGTGAAGGTTCTACTCGCTTAACGTGAGTCTTAAATGGTGATAACTTTATTTTTGTTCATGAGTTTGTGCCTTCAGTTAGCATTCCTACACTGCTGCAATAGCGTCATGCCAGGGTAGTGGGGAAGGCACCAAATGTAAATAGCTTACCAAAATCGGATAGTAATTTTAGTTCGAAATAGGAAACAATTTGGTGTAAACCTACACAAAGGTAGCAAATTATTAAAAAATTAGCGAATGAAATACAATTATTCATAATAAGTCAGCAATGACCACAAGGCTTTATATAAAATAATCAGCCAACATGCTTAGTTGTTCTCTAATTTATGGTTTCCTTCTGGTCTCTGAAGGGGGGGGGGAAACAAAAGAAACAAACAAATAAAAAAACCCGACGAGTCTCAATAATCAAGTTTCTGCAGATTAAATATTTCTTATGTTTTTCTTGTTTAAAATCCAATTTTTGGCTCCACATACGATTTTGGTATTAATTTGAAGGTCTCAAAATATTTTTTTTTTCATATGGAAGAGACTGCGACTGAAACATTTCAAATCTGAAAACCGTTCTTTTTTTTCCCATAAAATGTTTTTTATTCTACAAGTATGTCTCTAAAGGCAATCGTTCTAATATAAAATAATTAAAGCTTTTGTAATTTTAATTAATTTTGGACATATTTTTGCAGTTTGTTTGACTTAGACTATTTGATCATCGACAAGCAGAAAAGTGTAAAAAATCAAGTGCTTAAATATAAATACTATCTAAACATGTCTTGTTGGAGTAAACAATGCTTTTGTGTACTGATAAATATCAGAATTAATAATTTAGATATTTGATAAAAGTGATAATACTATCAGTATTTCTGCAAACTTAGGGCATTCTCGCTCATTTATAGTATCAACAGTCTATTTTTTTAAGGGAGAAAACACAATTAATTATTTTATAAACCAATGGTGAGAAAGTGTTCAAAGAAGTTTTGTTAAATAAACAATACACACTTTAAACAAAATATTTTGTTGTTGTGTTTATGGACATGTTAACACTTCTGCACATGATAGAAATGTACAATTTTATACACTTGCTGCGATATTTACAAAGTGAACTAGGATATAAAACTGAGCTAAGAATAATAGTGAAGTACAAACATAATATTATATATTAAATATTTTACGAAAAAAACAGACTTTAATTTAAAGTATAATTGAAGCATATAATTTACATTCTTGATTACAAGTGATATGAAAAAAAAAACTTATAGACTGAAACAAAACAATTGACTGAATGGGTATATAAAAGAAAATGGAGAAAACAATTCTTTTAATGGAAATAACAGCTGATTGATAGCGTAACTAAAAATAGATTTTCCAAAGAGAAAATGAGATCCTTCATAGCTTGAGAAAGCTGGGAAATATTAGTTCCCTGAACAAAATAAAACAAGACAAGGAAGAGGCAGAAGAAAGCTGTTTTTCATCATTAGGAATTCAGTTATAGAACACCGGTGATTCATAGCAACAATCCAGTAGGAACTACACGGAGCGGCACCGTGATATTACATCTTGGAAGCCATTAGTTTTAGAAAAAAAAAGGCTTTTTTTAAATGTAGAATTCACTTTTTGTAATTGATCCGATAAATAAATAATATGTTTTATTTATCAATATCCATATAAATATACGAGTTAATCAAAATTAAATAAATGCTATTAATAAGATTAAATATATTGTAAAAGAACAAATATGTAACATACAAAGATCAATAAATATTTGTCTTCAAAGATGCTAAAGGGAGGAAAATTACTGCGTTTAAATCATAATTAATACACCTACAGTGTACAAAAACCCCTCATTACGGATATTTCTTATTTTTCAGAATGTCAATCTGAAAACCTGATGTAAACAGCGTTATTTCTTCATTTCCATTTTATATAGGCTAATCCATGAGGAAATGTGCATAAAGGAACCCTACAAATTATCATTGTTTTAGAAAATTATTTATAAATAAAGTGAAAAAATGTATCATTATGTATATTTTTTGTTTTTTGTTTATATATTTGTAAAAATTAATACTTTCGACAGATTAAATACACAAATAATCTTATATTATACCTTAAAGTACAAGTTATATAAATGTTTCTGGGCCATATTTAATATAACTTTTCAATTGGGATTTTTATTGTAATAGTTTTAAAATAAACACAAGTACATCAGTCGCATGGGCCTTACGGCCGTACATTCTGATATCTTTTAACATCTCAGGTCATCAGCGTCCCATTCAACTCAGGTCGTGAAACGGACGACAAATTTTGATCAGAGGCCTCTCATTCTGATATCGTCCTTGTAACAATCGAAATATACATACAGACAGACAGACAGACATACATACATACATACATACATACATATATACTAACACCTCGATAAACTTAATCACACGTTTAATATTAGTAATTATATATATATATACACATACAAAATGAATTAAATCAATTTAACATTCGATTATTAGAAGTTGATAATCGAACTAGAATCCCTATTAACACAGCTACACGAATTTTAATTACATCAGAAGACGTTATTCATTCTTGAACAATTCCAAGAATTGGAATTAAATATATATATATATATATATATATATATATATACACACACACACAAACATGAAAAGATTTTTTAATCTTAAGACCCCTTCCATTTACTCACACCTCCTCTCTAACTCCGCTCTCTTCACTATAGCCATTAACCTTCTTTTTCGAGTCTTCTCAAGAAATATTCCTGATTTGCTGGTGTATCTCTCAAGCACCAACACTTCCCGGCAGATGTTCAAATTTCTGTTGGATTTCATAAATTGGGGTGGTAAATGCGCATTTCTTAAAATTCCCGTTTCCCTGCATTCTGACAGAATATCCTTCCAGCTATCGCTTTCTCCGCAAGTCATGTTTGGACTAATTTCCCCACAAAAACGGTATAAAAATGTATATGCTGAGTTTCGTCTATCTCTCTCTTACAAAAATATTGCCAAAATTATATTGAGAACAATTCCCATAAAAACCGTATTGCTAATACGTTTACGTACAAAGATACAAAGCATATTACAAATTAGACTTCCGAGTGCAGGCTGTCTGGTGGTTCTGTCGGCGTGCAAAACAGACATAAGGGTCCTATTTATAGGTATTGTTTATTATTTATTAGGTTTATTTAAGGATGCTCTTTAACATTTTTGGTCATTAGCGCAGAACGACCGATAAATATGCTCATAGGCTTTTTAAGGCCTGTAGTTCTTTTAGATGCCGTAAATTTATGACACGGGACACGGGACCAACGGCTTTACTTCCCTTCCAAAGGAGGCCATACTTTGAATTTTTACTCCTTGGACCCTACCTTGGCAAGTATGGCTACCACTAAACCACCATGACCGGCTTCATATTAATTAAATTATTAATTTTATATTTCAGTTTACCTGGGGCACAAATCTGAAAACTGTACCTACACATTTGTTTTAATAATTTATAATTTTTCGGTATAATTATTTTTCGTTGCGTTAGTTGTAAAATTGTTAAAATATGTGTATAAATTAGACTTTATTATAATCTTATAAATAATGATTATGTTTGAATGTTATCAGTTTTGAAATTATCTATTATTCCGATTTCTACTTTAAGGGTTCGAGAGCTGTTTCCATAAAAATAACACATTTAATATCACACCGTAACAAGTGAAATTTTGCATAAAAACTAAAAACACTATTAGATCTGTATTTTACAATAACAATAAAATTAAATGCGAATCAAAGTATTTGAAAATTTAAAATAAAGGACGATTTATTTTTCGTTATATGCTTGTTATTTTTAATATGAAATTCAAGGTTACATCAACCTAGAACAAGTATCTCGATGTACGACGGAAGAACTATTGGAAAAGTTAAAGCAAAAGATTTCTATTGTGCAATTTCCTTGTTTAGCACAACCCCGAAGGCGTCGTAAAACGAACTAACATATAACTTTCTATACTACAGCCTAACATTCAGAACTTCCTGAAGAAGGAAGTTTTACTTATACGACATGCAAATGGTACACACTTGACATTAGATGACCCTAATCACACAGTGGTATGTGCCAATGCTTTCTGGATAAGATAATGGGGAGAATTGATTTTTTTTATTGATTTATTTATGGACGCTCTTTAACATCTCAGGTCATCAGCGTCCCATTCAACTCAGGGCGTGAAACGGCCGACAAATTTTGCTCGGAAGCCTCTCTTTCAGGCTTGAGGTTCTAAATGGGGAGGAGAATTTACTTTGGAATATTTTGTTCCCAAATGGAGCATCGATGGTGAAATAGGCTAACAAAACAGGCGTTATAGGTCACATGGGAATCTCACGGGCAAACAACCAATCCCATGAATTTGGTATGCTATAGCCTTAGTCATTGGCTTGATTTTTTTCACTTAAATCTTACTGGTGAGTTTTATGCTGATTTTAGGTTTGGCTACCATCAGAATTGAATGTACTTGGCAAACAACCTGCGTGGTTTATGAATACGGCGCCCCATCATATTATACGAATGTAATACTTATGAACATTTCCGTTTGATCGTTGTAGAGACACCATCAACTGTATTATCCGATAATATATTACATTGAAAAAATACCTTTGACATAACTCTAATGAAATTTAATTTAATTGCAGGTGTTTTCATTTCTTTACATTTTTTCCTCACTGGCATCTACTAATCAAAACATATTTACTTGTTGCATCAACAATATATTAACAATCTATACTACAGTAACTAAGGTCTTAAATTTACAACAGTGCTAGTGTGTTATTACAGATTTTACTTCCGAAAGCAATACACTGCCAATAATGGAAAAGTCAAGTAAATTAAAAATTAAGAATGTTATGATCTTTGATAGCTATGTGCTTTCGAAAACATTGTCATTGTCTTTAGAGAGAAATAATATATTAATAAGTTAATTATTCAGCAAAGAAAAGGGTCGCTTTTCCTGGCGTTTTATGCAAAACTTTTCTAGTTGCTGGTCTTAGTATTCCCTGAAGTGGTCCAGACGGCCTTCAAGAGCATTCCAAGTTAAATTTCAGAACCCGAGGCTCAAAGGCCGGGGCGAAAAGATCCGAAACGCCTTGATACCGCAATACTTGCGCTGTAATATTTACGATAAACATTCACCAAAGGCGGTAGATATCCTATTGCTCTGAATCCACTAAATTAAATTCGTATACGCGAATAGGGTATTACACCTTGCATTGCAGTTGGTGGGTTATAGAATTAGGGCTCGGATTTTCAGATAAATAATATTAAATCTGCACTGCATAGAAACTAGCAAGCACGTTTAAAACTTTAGAAGTAATTAACTCAGCTTATTTTTAAATGCCATACCACACAAAATGCATATTTCCTTAAAGGATATGTAAATAAATATTTTCAAATATGTGATAAATTTGGTTGTAACTACAAAAACCAATTTCAGATTTATTATTACAGGAACAAGATTACCCATTGAGCTTCAATACATGTGATTAGCTCAGCAGTATCGCCTAACACAACGTAGTAATGTTGATATGATATAAACATCCGAGTGCGTGATATTTTGTTATGCAAGAATGGACTGCTCCGTTTATACCTCTAACATTTTGGGCTGTAGAGGTGGAAAGAGGACTTATAGGAAGTCTGGGTCAATATAGCAATGAAGCAATGAAAATAATGAAAATGTATGGAAGTATGTTAGAGCAAGATTAGAGACTATCAGCAGACAGGAAATCGATAAGAATATAACACGAAAGTTTACTTGAGATTATCGGATGAAATTAAACTAACCCGCGATAAAGCAAGATCAGGAATGTCCTGATTTAGACTAGGAAGTTGGAGGGCTAAAAAATAACGGATAGTTTTGGTAGGAGAATCTATCCATCTTGTGGAGGGGATAGAGAATGAGTATATATTCTGGCAGAATGTACACACTGGAAACACCTTAGAAAAAAACTTTTACTTGAAAACATTTTTTAAGCAATTAGAGGACGGTTGCATGCCCAAAACTGTTTGTGAATCATGCTAAATTGTTGAATATAGGCATTTTCCTAGCTTAAGTGCGTCAAGTTACAAGCAATTTATTTTCTGACGAGAACGCAATAATTAGTGCAATTATAAATAATATGTAATGCTGTTTCCAAACATTTACCATTTTAACAATATTATTTATTAATTACTATTGTTTTATTTTTCATTATTATTTGTTCTACTTTCTAGTTGTGTATCATAGTTTAGATATACGGTCTACGACCCATGCAAAATATATTTGTAATGTAGGTAGAATTGTATAACAATAAACTCCTAAACCCAAGATCGCGGGTTCGATCCCGGCTAGGACCGATGGATTTTTTTGGGCGTAAAAATCCTAAGTGTGGCTTCCTTCGGAAGGGAAGTAAAGCCGTGGGTCCCGTGTCGTACATTTACGGCACGAAAAAGAACCTCAAGCCTTAAAAGATAGGCCTCTCAGCAAAATTTGTCGGCCGTTTCACGCCCTGAATATAATAGGACGCTGATAACCTGAGATGTTAAAGAGCGCTCGTAAATAAATCAGATAAAAAATAATAAAAGTATAGCATTAAAGATACCACCATCACCGCCGCCGCCTCCGCCGCCACCACCATCACTATTTTCAAGACGCTATTACTGTTCTTGCTGGAAGGAGCTTAGTATATATTCCGTTCTCACCTGCTTCCTTCCCTTATTATTAGGCGATAGCGTGTAGTTCATATCCTATAGTATAAGGATTCCAAAATGTAATGGTACGAACGTGAAAGCATGCAGTTTGAGAATTTGATTTTTACAGACTTTCGCTTAATGTGAATGCACTACTGCTTCTGTATGTCTCCATAACAGAAAACGTCTATGAAACTGCTACTAATTCTATGTTTAGGAGAAAACTACTGTAGTATTTGCAACTTGACACCGTCGAAACATGTGATATGACATAATACAGCAGTATTATGAGACAGAGAGCACTGTTTGACCTCAGAGTCGTAGTGAGGTGGTAGTTTTCACTGTTATCTCTTTTAGTTATGTTTATCGATGCCTAAAGCAACCACAGCACTGCAGCAATATGTTACGGAATTGAGGGATATTTTAGTTCAGATGGACATGCACAGTACTGCCAACCATGTACGAAAGCAATAAAGCTGATTAGCGATCTAAAGTTAGTAGCCATCTAGTTGGCAACAAGGACACCAATGCAGTTTTGGACATTAAGAATAAACAGCGTCTAATTAGTGATTCAGTTTCAGATTCTTCTGCAGGCCCTTCTAAATTTTCAGTTCACAGATTTATGTAAGCCATTTGTGCCATTGGACATACGCTTTTATAAAGTAAATAATCCTTTAGGCAAGTTTCTTAACAAATAATCAGATATTGATACCCCTGAAAAGTCAACTTTGAGAAAAAAGTTGTCTCCCTTGCTATAAAGAAACTCTGCAACAATATCGTTCTATTTTTAGGACAAAAAGTAATCTGGGCTAGCTTAGATGAATCTGCACACTTTACCGGCTTTAAGTTGGGAATGTTATTGTAGGTATTAACAAGAGATGAAGCTATGCATAAAAATGATTCCTGTTAACATACCAATAAATGTCTGCTATTAATCACGTGACAGTTGTAACATTATTTAATGAAGCAATGCACTTTTTATGACGAGATGGTGTTGATTATGAAATGTTTTACTATTATTGACGCATGCAGCAACTTATACGAAAAAGGTGGCAGAAGATCTTGTTGTTAACTTATATATATTATATACTAATATATAATATATATAAGTTATAAGTTATATATATTATATATATTATATACTAATAATTGTATAAACAATTATTGTAAAATGATCCGAGCTACTTACATTACGCATGGATTACATGGAAAGTGTAAGGAAAGTATAAGAGCACAACTGAACGTGCATAAATTGATTTCTAATGGAAAAAAGTGCTCATTCAATACAGGGAAGTTTTTGATAAAAAAAAATAGTGGATTTCTCATTGTGTAAAATTCTCAATGTTGGACGGACAGTAAGAAAAGGATGTCTCTGTAAGTGTGAGAGCGATATGCCCGGGCATAAATTTTCAAAACTGTCCTCATTTCTCCCAGTGTAAGTCAACATTCAGCGATAATGATTAATCATTTCAGATTGATAACTAGAAAATGAGTTCCATTATGCACTAGAACTACAATTCTTAAGCAATTATGGAGACATAACATAAATTATATCGGTAAGCAATGAACTCTGTTTACAATGATATAAATCAAAACTTAATTACTTATTTTTGCTTTTTGTCATATAAATTTATGAATAATATCCACATATAAAAATATGAGCCTTAGACAAAATAAAGCAACTTCTTTAGAATAACTTTAATAGTCCTTCGATGAATAAAATTTAAACTACAAATTTAAGGGGGATCAGTTCCAACTCTTTTTAAACACAGGAATGAAAATTACCTGAAATAAAATCGCGAGGAGCTAGAAACCGAGATACTTAAAATAAAGAACTCTGTAGGTTTCCACATTAGATCTCACGTGCTGGTAAAGCTTTGCAAAAAAAGAACAAATAGTAGAAAGAACAAATCAAAGATAAAAATAAAGAAATATTTCTCAAAGGCAGAGGGGAAAGAGATAGAATTAAATAATAAAAACTATAATAAAAGTAAAACCTAATGAAGTGACAAACAGGAAAATACATAAATAAAAAGGAAAATAATTTTTGTTTCTGTACTTGTTGTATGAAAAAGAAAAATATATAAAATTAGTATTCATTAAACATGTCTGACATGAGTGATATCGACGGTGTGAAAGTAATTTCAACTCCTTCTGAAATACTGAAGGAAGTCATGCGTATAAGTAAAACAATAATAAATTTTGTATAGAATTGAACCTAATTTGGATACGGAGAACTAGGGCCTGGACTTTATGTAACGTACATATGGGAATTATGTATATTTATTTATATACAATTTGTTAAGTATTTGGATAACCTTCTACATAAGAAAATATACGTTTTTTAATTTTTTTTAAGTTAGGCTAGTGAAATGTACCAGTGTGTACATTTATATTAGAAGGGAATGCACAATTAACTATCAATAAGTTTCTAAATGGTTATAATAAGAAAAAGAACCCTGAACATTGCAAAAAGTTACTAAAATAATTGTAGAAAAATAATTATGTGATGAAGCAATTATATGGAGCACAAAAAAGTTAATGTCTATATTAACTAAAAGCTTATACATAAGAAAGAGATATCCATTTTATGTTTCTTCAGATTACACATAATGAAATAAGTGTCTTTCATTTACATAAGAAGGGTATAAACAATTAATTATCAAACACTATTGTAAATATTTACAGTCAGAGAAAGAGTGCTCGACATTGCAAGATGTTACCAGTTAGCAATAATATTCTCTGAGGGTTTTGTATTTCCCCCATTCGGGTAAGTCGGTGACCCGCCTTACCCGAAACAACTAAACTACATCTTCTGTTATCCCCACCACTTCTTCAAGAGGCCTACTTGAAGTTTCCATTTTCCTGATAACGTCGGAAAGGTAACTGAAATGATATGTGAGGTATGAAACTAAACTGAGCACTTTGAAATTTCTCAATGACTACAAAAATTCACTCACAAACTGCAAAATTAGAAGAAAGTTCCCTATTACTGAACTCACAGATTTTAAGTGCTTAGAAAATCAGGGGATAATTCCAGGTTGCCTATTTTGTAATTATGGGTGGCAGAATCGCATCAGGTACTGCTCTTGCAGCATTGACACGATACAGAGATTTCGAAAAAACTTTGTTCCTTGCCGACCTCAGTTTATTTACTTCATGGAATCTGTTGCTTAAGCCAGTCGAGTAAATAGCATTATGTACATATAATGTTGGTCCCCAACATCAGTCTCTCTGTCGGTTCTGATGGTGTAGTGGTAGCCATACTTGCCTCCTAAACCCAAGATTGCGGATTCGATCCCAACCAGGCTTAAAAATCCTAAATATGGCTTCCTTAGGAAGGGAACTAAAGCCGTGGGTCCCGTGTCGTGCATTTACGGCACGAAAAAGAACCTCAAGCTTGAAAAAAAAGAGGCCTCTGAGCAAAATTTGTCGGCCGTTTCACGCCATGCGTTGAATGGGACGCTGATGACCTGGTATGTTAAAGAGCGTTAAAAAAACAAAAATAAATAAAAACAGTCTGGTACATAATCACTGCCAATACAAATCATGTTTTCAACTTGCATAAATACACGACTGGTGATTAACAACGGGCTGTTACACATTCGATGCATTTTCATAACAGGAAATGAAAATATTTTACAGAAGAAAATTTTGGTGACAACGAAAGGCTATAATTTTCCTTTTATACAACGGGAATGAGTAACGTAATAATATTAAAATATAAAAAGTGTATAGTACGGTGTCAAATATATGATATTATATCAAATATTTAAAAATACGTATAATATAACTTATAGAACACATTCCTACTTGTGTTATCCCTCCACTTTTGTCATTAAATTGTACATAAACATGTAGTATTGAAATCAAAATGAAATCTGGTTATACACATAACACATAGTAGATAAGTGAATTTTAGTACGGGAGTAGAAAAAATACTTAAGCTGACCGAGGCCAAGACATCTCTTACCACATTCAAAGGATCCTGTTCAAGTTTCCTGATTAGTTTCTGATAAAACCTGTTTCTTTTGAATACTAGGAATTATTCTTTTCTTCCATTCAAGGTTCTGTTGAAAGGATACAGTGAATTTCTTTTCATCTGACCTCCTTGCTTTCATCTTGTCCAATCTCATAGCTGGAAAGCTCTCTCTTGAGGCGAGGATGTCTAACACGATGACTGAAAGATTTCAAAGGCAGGGCTACAGCGTTGTAACACCTAACAAACTGGGGAATCGCATGAAAATAACACTTTGAACGTATTAATACCTTTAAGTCTAGTTTTTATTCTATTAATAGTAAGGGTGACAAACGAAAAATAAGCAACACAAGACTATTTAATAAAAGCGAAATTCTCAGGCTGCTAAGTGTAACGTTTCAGCTTTAAATGGCTTCATTCCTTTGGTGGAGAATTTGGAAACTGCTCCCGGCTTGCATATAATTTTAACTTCACACGCACAACTAGGCTCTAATTTCTTCATGCCTAACTTTACCCCAATTGATGAATAGCGAGAATCTTGCTAACACAATTCTCATTTCCCTGCCTACGATAAATTGCCGGAACTAACTTTAATTCAATGCTAACTAGGTTACTCGCTCCCAAAGTGGACGGGTTACCTCGATTATGAACGTGATGAAAGCTTAAGAGTGCGAGGGCGCCCTCTTCCCCATTCTTCTTCTTTGTCTTCTTTTTCTTCATCAGCCGATTACGTCATTTATCTTCATTCACCGCAACTAATCCTACAAAGAGTTCAGAAGGAATGTGTTCGTTATATAACACTGCCCAGAGTCCAGAGGACTCGAAATAGTCTGCGGTCATTTGTCTTCATTAATTACTGGGTTCAAAGAGAAGACTTTACGTGACCATTGCTGACCTCTAAATGAGAAAGGAAGGGAGGAGACACAAGAACTTAAAAAAAAAGTAAATTAATGGAGGTGGAGTGCGAGAATACTGAAGCAATTTAAAGGACCGTTTAAACTGCTCCATAATCATCGCAAATGAGGAACAATTAAGGTGTCGAGCCCACTCTCAAACTAATCGTTTCTAGTGAATAGCCCCAGATTTGCTATAAGCTCAAAGGCCAGAATGAATCTTCAATATGAAAACAGCCTTACTGAGAGAAAGGGTAAATTGTGTATTATTCTCTGTCTAAAATATCTCAGATGCAATGTCAACAAACACATGGATGTTGACCGTAACAGAAACCTGGTAATTCTGATAGTTTGTAAATAATTCTCAAAATATCCTCTTAGTTCGCCTGTTATTTAGGTTATTAATGCATAAAATTATAAATAAATTACTGCAGAAGGGGAGCTTTTAAGTAATAATTAACACTATTTTAAGCCAACAAGCAATTTAAAGTAATTTTTCCGACTTACAAACTTACAAACCTTGAACCTGAAGGATATGCCAGGTAAATACGATTATCACTTTAGAATATGTGATTTCGCAATAGCCAATACAAAAGGCTTAATTTCTGTGAAAATAAATAAATAAGTTATGGTTTAACAATGTCTTTAAGCTACACAAGGGGGGGGGGGTGAGGTTGCTGTCATGCCTCAAAGGGAAGGTTTATATATAATAAACAAGCGCATAGATCTTAGTGTTGCTATCTTCAGTTGAGGAAGAGGACAGTTTCAGCCTTGCCTCAAAATAATAGTGCAATTTCCTCAACGACTTGCTCGCTCAAGGACATGTAGAGCATCGTAGGTAGAGAGTATTGAACTAGAGGGCTCAAGGAGTAACTGAAACATTTTTGAGTAGTATTTAACGCCCGTTTTTACTACCGAGGCACCACAGGTGGTGGACACTGATACATTATTTGAAATGATATATTGTGAAAGGATTTTTTTAAGGAAGGAAGCGTTCCAGCCTAAGTTTAGGGTACCTCTCCGGCATTTGCCAGTTATGAGGACTGAGGAAAACTTGGTAAAAAAAACCCCGTCAGGGAGGACGGTCCTGACGGGATTCGAACCCCAGATCTCCCGCTCACGAATCCACGTCTTAACGACCACGGCCACCCGTGGCGGTTTACTGAAACTGCTTCGAACGTTGAGAAAATTATTAGAGGTTCTTATCTATTTGGATGTTCAGTTCAAAACATGTGCAGTGGCTATTTCATGAATCTGAAGGTTTGTTGACGTGTCAGAATACTATAGTGCAGAGGAGCTTAGTATCCAAAAAGGGGACGAATGGAGAATATTGTAAATGATAAGCTCTGGTAGTTACTAGCCTCTGTTATATTTAGATCATGAAAAGGCCGATAAATTTTGCTCAGAGGTCTCTTCTTTCAGCTTGAGGTTCTTTTACTTGCCGTAGATCTAGGAAGGAGGCCAGCGGCTTTCCTTACTTCCGAAAAAGTCATACTTTAATCCCGAAAAAAAGTTACCGACACTAGCCAGTTCATGCCAGCAAAAATGTGTTTAACAAAGGAAAGTGCTGAGAATTTTGTCATACAGTGCCTCCAACACATAAACTTGTTTACCATCCTTGTGAAGATCTTGCTGCAGAGACACTGTATAATGTCTTCCTGACCTTACAACCTGTCAAGATTGAATGTATGAAGGTTAACGGGAAGGACTGCTACAAACAATCTCACACGGGGAAGCGGAGTTTACAACTACAGGGTGTTTTCCTTTAGTTCCCCATTGCTACCCCAATATTGTTATCCGGGGCCATGTTAAGAGACTAGTTTGAAAATACCGCTAACCATTTACTCAAAATTTTAACAATATCTCTTTGAATATATCTAAAAAATATGGGACTATTATAATCAACATATTTTAATACGTATTGTAATATTTTCTTCAGTTTTGTTTTCTGTTTTATACGACCGTTTTTATATTGAGTTAAAGGAAGAAAAGATCTTTGTTCCAATTAATATAAAATATTTATATACAGAATATTTATAAATAACCCTGTATGTTTAGTTACCATGTTGGCTTATTAACTTTGTAAATGCAAGCTTTTAATTGTGAAAAATAGTTCAAAAAAATAAAGAGGGTTATTTTCTGTTTTATGAAAGTAACCCTCATTTTGTTTAAGTTGTAATTATGTTTGAAACTGCTGTATTAATAATGCATGTATAGAGAACTGTTTGCTTCAATATACACCCTTACACCTTCTACCTCTGTCCTTGTCCAGTACTATTGTCCTTTCCCTTTCGCTTCCCCGCCGTTCCACCAGGCATAAGGCGGCAGAATATAATATTTGTTGACAGCTCTTATCAGCTTTCGGTAGTCAGGTTATAGCGTGATTTTCATTTGACTATACCTCGTCTGTGTACTAGTTAACCTAGGCGAGTGGATCCTCGGTGTAAGAACTATACAGATAAACACTGTGACAGGTTCTCACGCCCACGCATGCCCAAAAGTAAATGCCTTTAGATAATGTAAATAGTAATAATTATTAAATATATAGCTTGTAGTAACAAACAGGGACATTTCATGTATTACGAAAAGGTATTCATGGCTACCTGGATAATAGAGAAAAGGTTGCTTTTTTCATCTTTTGTGCTCCTTCTGCTGGTAATGGCTAGAGCGATGGGTCTCTCCATTGTAACAAAGCTATTTGCAAGCAGGTGGCCGCGCAATAAATATTTTGTATCTTAGTTACTGAAGATGCATCAAAATTCGTTAAAGGTAAAAAGGGGAACAGGTGTCGGCGATGAATTTAAAATAAGCACGTTTGGAAGCTCAGGAGCTAACCAATAATACTTATATATTTCAAAGGCTCATGAAGCCGTGGGCGCTATGCTAGGAACCTTGTGAGTTTTTGTAACCACGTGGTGACGTTTTGGGTTTCATATATAAGTAAAAACAACGTAACAAAGCACGTTCATTCATGCATACGTTTTTGTAAATTGATTCATTCATACATTTCGTTCTTTTATTCGATCTCTGATGATCAACATCGCTTTATCAGGGGCAGTAGACGAGAGGCACACAGATGTAGCATATGTAGCACACGTCATCAAAGTCATAGAGATAACGAACCAGGTGACCGATAACTAGTGCAGTATGATTAACATTTCAATGAAGCAAGTTGATGGGATTTAAATACCCTCTCTCCATCTCCCTCCTCCCGTGACCAATAAAACATGAAAGGCGACTTCGGGTCCCTAACGACCAGGGGTATGAAGTGGGACTGTCTGTCCAACAACAACAACAATATCATCAACAACAACAACAACAACAACAACAACAACATCAACATGTGCATATAAAACCGCTTCAACACAGAACAGTCTAGTTCAGTCGTATACTGCATTGCTGTTCACTGCAGTTGTATGGAGAGTGCGGAAAATATAGTATTCGTGTAATCCAGTTTTGAAATGAAGTTAAGAAAGAGATTTTACAAATGCCTATTTAAAAGCAGAAGGTTTCGTGCTTCTGCGATTGGATGATCTTGTTCATTATCGGTACAAGTGGCGCCTCTACCATCAAGACTCCATTGGCTTTATTTGAATAACACCTGCTTTTTCTTTGTTTACACTTAGATGTTACTTTACAAATTGCCTTCAAATGAATATACTTATAGATATGTTTTGAAGAATAGCGTACGAGTGTAATTTCAACTAGTTTTCAATTATATTAAGCGCGAATTTCTTCTATGAAATAGAATTTTTTTATATTTCTGTACGAATTATAGGTGCAATTTCACGTTCGATTATCTGATATTTACAATATACTTTGTAGTAAAATTTCTGTTTGATATGTGTAACGGTTTGAATTATGAATTTTGATAGAAAAAACGCCAATGATTAAAATGCTATTGAAAGACAGGGCTTATAATAGTAAATTATGTGATATTTAATGTGAAATATTTTACTAAGGACAGATATTTTTGTCAACTTCCTTTACAGGCCATACATATAATTGATAAATTTCTCTGAAAGTTCATGCCGAAAATATTTTCCAAAAAACTTGTTTGGAGAGAAGGATTTAAATTTCAATATAATATTATAATCCTAAAACCTATTTAATAATAAATTTATTATGCAAAAATGCCACGTGGCTGCCTGATCTGACGTTATGATTTATCTGACTCATCTGGAATTTATACATATTAATAGTATATTGGACGAGAACGTTTAATGCATAGTTTTAATCCAATTCTTTAAAATACATAAAATAACAAAAGCATATTTATGTTACAAGATTATATTTCAATTTGTGGCAAAATGTTTTTGCTGTGTTTTGAATATACTGAGATCTGCAGCAGGGGGTGCACTTGTTCATTGGAGCTTATGAAAGTTGCTTCTTGAATAGGGCAACTTATACTATAAGAAATTGTATATATTGAATTTAAAATATATCGATTTGGTGAATCGCCCGTATAATAAATTTTAAATACAAAGCTATTGTTTTATTACAATACCTATTTTAAATTTATAGTTCTCTATCTCTATTGCTATGCAATATTTTATTTCTTTCACAAAAGCCTATGTTACTATAGAATCAGATTATTTTGTGGAAGTGTTTAATATACCCTTGAATTATTGTTAAAATACGTTTTAAGAAAAATTTAAATAACTGAAATTAGATGAATATGTTAAGAAACGTCCAAATAGGTGTTTAAATAAATTCAATCAATGAAAATTCGGACATATCTAAAACGACAGCATCCCAATTAGATACATAAAAATGTCATAGATTGTAGAGGAAGCGAGGGTACACATCTCTGATGATAGCCACTTATAGCAAATGTAAAAAACGCATTTCTTAAGACACCAAATAGTGTTTTCAAGTTGTTAACATGAAGCAAACAACCGAATTTTCCTTTTGTAATTTACTACTTCAGATATCAAACAGTTTACTTTTATATACCTTCCTATTTCGTGTTGGTCGCTGTGTGCTGTGTGACAGGTGTATCCTGCAGCTCTGTTTCTATGTCATAACATTGATTTTTAGCAACACTATTTACAAAGTCTGCGGAATGATCCATAGTTTGTAAGTACAAAATAAAGAGCTTAGAAACGAATAACAACTTAACAAATGAATACGTATATGGCAATTAATGATAGAAGAAGGTTATACATTACTGTTAGATCACTGCAGTAGAGGAAACGAGAGAAAGTTAACACCTAGATGTCAAAATGTTTGTTGTCATAATAATACCTCTAGGGTTGGTTACAATAGAATGTGGAGTACTTTATTTCCTGTGCCCTTTTAATTTTATTGATTTCAGTAAACTAAAATGTTAGTTTTTCACTACCAAAAGATAATTAAGCAACAAATATTCTGTCTTTTATTATTTATTATAAATATATGTTTTCGTACATAAAGAAATGATAGGTAAACCATGATTATTAAATAACCTTTTAACTCTATTGCCCTTTTAAATATGCTGATTACAGAAAACTAAATTGTTCTTATAGGTTTTCAAAATGTTAAGTATTTCACTAACAAAGAGAGTTGAGTAACATAACTGAAATATACTTATTTTATTTATATTTATTATATTTTTGAAAATAATTATTTTCTAATAATTGATAGGTAAATCAGGATTATTAAACTGGCGTTAATAAATTAACCAGGTTTTATTTTTAATTTCTAAGTCAAGTGTGCTTAGAATCTAAAAGCTGGATAATTTTATTTAAATCAAAAGATAAAATGCACTGTCCTATTTCTGATTAATTAGTTTAATATGGTGCAGAGCTGAGTATATTGCTTATGTGATTTTAATAAACTATTGTTACGTTTAATCGTAAGGCTGCACACGAATTTATATTCCAAAATTAAAAAATCATCATTAACGTAATGTATTAATATGTTAAGTCGGCGTAGTCGCTTGCAAAGAAAAATGAACACATGAACGCACCAAAAAGGGAACTTTTGAACTAATTTCCTCCACGGGCAGAAAGAGTTTCGAGTTCGTGTGTTTACTAGACAAGGGGAAAAAATTGTATGCAGAGAGGCAATTCTTTCCGTTTTATTCCCATTTTGTATGCTGGTAAAGCGATGGTATAAGAGCGCGTAACACACATGCGCCATTTACAGCACTTGCTATGCTCAATATACGGTAAAAGGGTTTCGTGTTATTAAAACTAGAAGAAGAAACGTGAAAACACAAATTTTCACAGAAGTTAAATGATATAATAATTTAAAGTTCACTGTATGCGAAAAATTGCATTGCTAACGTAATATGTTTTCGATATAAGTGAGTCAGTTTTTAATAACCCAAGCAAATTTCAGTTTAAAGTGCAATTTTCTACCTCTCCTTGTGTTGTGAAATGGCAATAGTTATTTGTTTTCCCTGAAAATGTGGACAATGTTGCCTTCGAAATCCAAAAATAATTTTCCATAAATGTTTGCAAGCTTCAGCATTTTTCTTTGAAATACTTTTTAATAACCTCTGCCCCACTCTGCTTGCAACCTCTAATTCCACAGGCATTACTCGCTCAAAATGCAAAAGGTTTTAAAATTGTGTATAAGTTCAGGAATGAGTACTTTCATAAATAAAATATAGTTTATATTAATCTGAGTATAGATATACATATTTCTTCATTCAGTAGTTCAAGACACCTGGACCTTTCCTTGAATTTAAATGTTCAAAATGTGTAAATTTAGACTTCATTTCAACTCTTTTTGTTGATTATCAAGATTATCCTAAATTTCTAGCGTAAAGTATATTACCTGACAATCTGATATAATTTGATTGAGTAGGTTTTTCACAACGTGCCAAAGAGATGAAAACAAAAATACTTTAAATGGCTCTAGAATTTAAAAATTATAAGTTTAAGTCAGGTGAACCAGAAGGCAAGGAAGTTGATTCACCTTTCTCTATCCAAAGAATGGGACACCTTCGATTCAGGTGCCAGCTGGTAATGATATGGAAATGTGAAGGAGTGCCCTCATGCATGAAGTTATATTTAGTCCAAGAAATTAGGAATATTTGTTTACAGATAGTCTTGTTGACTGTCGAAGTGAAGCCTATATCCATGATGGAGGTAGATATGTTGAACATTTACTTTACAGCAAGATGGAGTTCTAACTCGGAGAACACAGTAACTATTACCATCTGAAAAAAATTAAAAATTATATGTCTAACTACAAAATATGAGCTGCCTTGTCAACAATGGTTCCCTTATATCCAATTTACGATAAATAAGCAACATATTTATATTCCTTTTACAGTCCATAAATGCAATAATAACACATTTATTTTATCAAAAGGGACACAAACAAACCTAACTCACTCAAGGAAACAAATTAGAGTGTGCAAATATGTGGATTCATCCTAGATGGAAAGTCAAGTTATTGAAGTTCAATAATTTATTTAATTACGAAAACTGTACTAATTTGAAATATATTGTATATTTTTCCCTGTGATAAGATTAAATGTTTGTCAGTTTAGTTACAGTAAGTGTGTAGGTGAAAAACAAACAGAAAGCATATGATTATGAACTATTAGTGTAATGTATTGACCACGAATCTCATGTTTTGTGATTCTACATTCTATCAGATGAATAAATTTGTGTTACCCGTGTGATATTTCCTTGAGATTATCATAGGTAATACTTAAAAATTCAAAAGCTGGGCAATTTCTGAATCCAGATTGATATAAGATATTTTCATTGTATGCTATAAGGAACTCTTTCCCCAAATAAAGATATGAGTTTTCGAATCATCCTGTATATGAATGCGTTACTATGATGACTATATGATTTCGCTGAGGATAATTTTTTTCCGGGAGATGTTTTATGTTTGCTACATGCATGAAAGCTTGTGTATTCGCTAAACACGAAAACACAAGCATTAATGCGATGCAAATGTCGAGCAATGTACTAACTGTTGAGCAAAGAAATCGAGGCTAAATGGTTGGTGTTGTTACAATTACGTCGGTCAAAAGTGTTCGATGAAACATCCACTCTCTGCACTAATACTGAAACAAATACTCTGACAGTGTAAGCCTCTGTCAGCGTTTTCTTGTTTAAAGCTGAGTACAAGAACAGAGTGACGAATTATTTTCTAAGTCCAAGATTCATTTGACAACTGCTTTCACAACAGACAGATGCCTGCAGGCTTCTCGGTAAAACGTTTGCTATCATCAGGGAAGCTAATAAATTCTTGACTACATTTGAGGTATGTAATAAATAATAATTAAAAAAAATATATATACAGAAGTACGAGTATCAACCAGAAAGTAAATAAATTCTTAACTAGGTTGATAATGTAAAAATTTAATTTGGCGCAATTCCACTACCAACTTCTACAGTCTTTGGCAATAATAGCTTTTAAAGCCAACAAGTGGCAACACCTCATCGCCTTAGAAAATGGCTAACATTGATAGAAAGCTTGTTTAGATTCCTGAATGGGAAAGCTGAAACGCCAATTCTCATTTATAAAAGATTGAGGAATATTTGTGAGGATTCAGCAGTACGTATCAGCATTGCTAGGCGTGGGTTTGTCGCTGTACGAACCTGAAGAGAAAAACACTTTACAGTTGGACTACTGCAGCGACTTCGGACAACATCAACGAATTAATGAGATCATTAGTGTTCACTGCCGGATACCTAACAAATGACGAATCGTGTCCCATGCTTAAAACAGATTTGTTTATTGCGCGGGAATATATTATTCTTGTTAACAGTTGGATAACAATATATATATTGCACCTAAATGTGAAAAATTAACCTTGAAGTGGCTAAATGATGTGTATTCACTTAGATGTCCGGTAATTAAAACATACAAAGCAGGAGGCATTACTTTCTGACCTACCGTCGTAATTATATAAATTTATAAACAAACAACAGATTATGAGAGACCATAAAATAGAGATATTCAGATTATACAAAAATAATATTTACGAGATGACAGAGACAATGCTGTAACCTTCGCCGTTTCATACATTAAATATTTACCGTTGATGTTAAAATTGAAAACCTTTATAAAGAAGTAGAGATGAAAATAAAGACGAAAAACATGACAGATACAGGAAAAGAGAAATAAGAAAAATTCCGGTCTTATTCACTAATTCGCTTTTTTAAAACGCATAAAGGAAGGAGACAAGAAGAAAAATAAAGCGAAGATGATGGGATGAATTGTTAGTTAATTAACTTTTCTTCTGTTTCATTGCTGGTAATCTTATCACAGTCTCATCAGCAAAGAGAAGCGGAAGCCTAAGAACACAGAAAGGTAAAACCTTTTCTTGAGTAGCTTCAGTTTAACTTGCCTTAATATTAGAACTGATTTGTAAGCTTTAGTTATATTTGTGTTATCTATTAGACTCGGCAATAAGTAAACTGTTTTATATAACATTCTCTTACATAATATAAGCATATTTTGTACAAAGGTACGGGGTGATTGATCCTTCACGCAACCGGTTTAGCGGCATGCGGCCGGTTGGCGAGGCTGGTTGCTGTGTCGGCAGTGCGGGTGACAGGAAGTCCGCCATAAATATAGTACGTTTTGTCGCGTAAGTTATTTCTAACATATATAACATAAACACTTAAAAGAAAAGTAAATTACTCACGTATATTAAGCAAGGAGATGCTGGAACTGCCTCCATTCGTTGTTCAAGCGTTTCTGACACCTACTTAGGAAATTGTTCATTAAACTCTGCAGTTCCCTCTGAGAAATGGCAGCAATTTATTGACGAATGTTAGTTTTTTAAGTTATCTAAAGTGTGTGAATTTGTTTTGTTTGCTCTCTTTTAATGCCCCCCAGAGATAAAAATCGCAGGGGGTTAAATTGGGGGAACGAGTAGGCCGTATGTTGTTAGTGATAACTCTATCTTGAAATACGTCATGAATTTCCTGTAATGAGAGTACTCTTTGGGGAATAGAATACTTCTATTGACCCATTTCACTTGATACACTTTCACTCAATTGCGACGCCTTACAAACACGTGCTACTTGCGCAAGACTCACACTGAAGCCTCTGCCGAAATAGCGCTTCCGGCCGGTCCCGCGGTTGCGTCAAGCATTGCTCATCGGTATTTTATTTTTATTTACTTCAATTTCTTGGCGTTTCTGTTTAAATTGCGTTTCTTATACTAGTCTTTAAAAAGGAAAAAAAAAAAAGTGGGTTACATTGCTGTATGGAAAAAGTTGCTGGAGAGAGTTCAACGAATACGCTGGTTTTGAAATGTAGCGATTTTGTTGCGACATTCAAATTTGCTAAGTTAGCTAACCGGTCAACTTGAGGTAGCTACTTAAGCCGACCTTGTTTCGACGAGATCCAGACTTCTAGATAGCTAAGACAAGAACGGCATCACTGCCACTTGCGAACTTGTAATGAAGAAAAACCAGAGCTCATGGCTTGAGTCTCGGCCACAAACTTTGCCAACACTATACGAACGATGTTATGTAAACTTCTCTGCAACAACCGTCCAAGCCGCTCTACATTCCAGCATACTAAACTACTCCCACGTCCTTTATCCCTACCCTAAGCTCGTAAGCATAAAAACTACCCTCTCCGCAGCTCATCCATTTCCTTCTGCTTCTTTTTTCCCACTACATATGCAGAAAAGTTCTTACCACTTTCTTTTTCTTCGAGTTTTTTTCCATTATTTTCCCTTTTAGAGGTTTTCTTTTCAGTAGTTCACGAGAAAACGACTATTTTCGGGAATCTAAGACCCTCCCCAAATCTCGGCAATGTTTCCTTCACAGATTACATGGGACGCCCACACCGCAACATTATGGTGTTAGCGCTGCTCCCTAGAAAACACTCTGCAACCGTTTAGCTTTAAAAGCTTGACTTTCCAACCAAAGTTTTAACAGCGTAATATAAGAGTAAGAAAATATGACACACACTTTATGGTGGAATATGCTCGCTGCAGTTTCGCAGCGTATTGGCCTATAACTTTCTTGGATACAACCATGTGTATTATACAGGGTATTGAATGGGAATATAAGTGATTTTAAATACCAAAATTTATCATTTATTAATGTAATTTGTTGGCAATGAAATGTAATATGTACCTGAGTCATTAGGTTTTTTATTTAACATATGCTTCAGAACGTTTTACACATTTGTTTAAAGAGCTAAACACACAATTGACTACAGACTTAGCCTGTTAATTTATCTTAGACTGTTGTCTTTTATTTTTAAAAGCTTTCATATAGTTTTATCATGTATAGATAACTGCTTGTAACTGCGAGTTTTTTCTGCTTGAGACTATCGTCTGTCAGAATGTTCCATTTCTATTCTTCAGCAAAGCTTACCTACAACATCATTCTTTGAATTATTATATATATATATAATTTCCTTACATTCATCTTTTCAATGTCTTGTAAAAAAAGTTTGATTGTAGTTGTTAATAGGCTTTCAGCTTTATTTACGTTTGTAAGGTCAATTTTAAAACTGTTTTATTAAGAAATTCTTTGAATTTTTTTTGGTCAAATGGGTAAAATTTGCAAGATAATTTTGTATGTTAAGTATTCGTTGTTAGGTTTATTTTGAATTGTTTATATTAGTGTAATGCATATAAAATTAAGTTAATTCTTCACCCATTTGCAATTTCAATTAATATAATATCCAGGAGCATAATTTGCGATAGTGAATATGCAATTCATTTGCAAACTATTTGTTCATTAATTTTCATATATTTTACGATTGTTTATTTCAATTAATAATTAGATACACTCTTTTACATTTTAATTTTTTTGCATTTCTTTGTACTTAAAACCAACCATACAGAATCATCCATAACCTATGTACTGATTTCTTTTCCCAGTTTCTTCCTAGTTAAATCACACGTCTATATACTTCGTAACACGAATGAATTTGCAGTAAGTTACTCGTTGCCTTCATCATTTATAAATCTAAATGTATAACTGCACACCTTGTAAGATAAATTTGTTATTTTGTATCTTTCCTAAATGCTCATTATATTTATATCTTAATAATTAAAACAAACAAGCCTCGCGTACTAAGATTTCCTTTGTTTTTCTTTCATAAAGTCAAACAAGAATCGGATATCGTAGGTTTAGAGTAATTACATGCTTCCTCAGGAAAACCGGTTCATAGCGAAAGATAATGCCGATGATGTAATGCAAGCCTTTGAACTTATGAGATAATCCATGAAGTGAGATCTGAAAAGCCTAACATCATGATCAGCAAACCAAATACCCGGTTTGAGCTGAAACATAATTTTTGAAAGCATGATAACTTGTGCGTAATCTGGCATTACTATTTGTTTATATTGATACAACAACGATATTATAATATGCTTGAAAGTAGACTATACTTTAATCCTATCCTTCTGGCATCTCCAAGTGCTCATTACAGTAGCTGATTGATTTAGTGGGATATGAGGTAAGCTTTGCTTTATCACGTCTCACTTAGTCCTGGCAAAATTACAAATTATAAGTGCATAATTACCCGGGTATTATGGCAACTTATTTACATATTCAAAGATTTTCGGCTTTATCGGGCTTATTCTCTGCTCCCCTACGGCAGGTACTTATAAACGGAGACTGCAACAGGCTTAGCTACATCCCAGAGATCAGAATAAACTACTCCCCATAGGCATTTCAGTTTTAGTTCCTTCAAGTTGCTGGCAGAAAATGTTTGATGTTGTTTTACCTCAGCCGAAAGGGGAAATGCATGTTTTTAAATTTGTTATTTACAATTTTAATACGCTATATTTGTGCAAATGATTGTGAAACACGAAAAATTACTAAACAAATAAACAAAACATTGCATATATTTGTTAACCACTGCCTCAATTATAAATTAAAAATATGGTGACCAATAATTCAGTAATGCCAAACTTTGGAAGATCACAAATCAGACCGCAACTGGCTTCGAAATAAGGAAACCGTTGTGGATATAGATTGGACATATGTTGAGAAAAGAATCTAAAAAAATATCCAGATAGGGGAATCCACAAGGTGGAAGGAGAATTGGAAGACCTAGGAAAATTAAAGAAGAATAACTGAATGGAACTGAAAGCAATGATTAAAACTTGGAAAGACTAACCAAGAAATAGAATCCGATGGCGTAAATCTGTTTCGGCCCTATGTTCCATTTAGAAATTTAAAGAAAGCATAATTGTCATATTTGTGCAGATACAAGAAGAAGGAAAGAAAAATGGAATAAACGGACAAATCCAAATATCTACGTCTCTTAACATGGAAAATTAGAATGGTTATTCTTTTAAATATAATACAGCTGAACTACTGCAAAGGATGAACTGCAATCTCGGTTTAAAAATAACTGAACAGAGAAAATAAAATTTGCTTTTAAAAAAAAACATAAGTCTAAAAGAAGTTGTTTTAGATTGAAAACAAAACTTTATATTTCATTTTTAATTGAAATCTTTCAAAAGTGAGGTCTCTCACTTTAATACACGCTCTGTAACAACTTTAATACACGCTCTGTAACAACGTGGTGTTAAATGTTCAAAGAATCCAGCATTTCGCATTCACAGTTGGCAGGTGTGTGCATCCAAGCAAGAGTTCTTCCTCAGTTCAACTGTCGCCTCATATACCAAACTCACCAAATGTCCCCAGACAAAAAGAAACAATTGAGGTGAGGTCAGGAAAACTTGCAGACAAGCAATGATTCCACATTAGCCAATCCATTGTTCACTGAATATGCGCTTTAAATGCTCTCGAAGTGCAACGGAACAAAACAGCCGGGTTGATATAATGCGACCCTTGTGTCAAGAGAGGCATTCTCGAGTAACAGTCTTGCAGGAACTATTAAAAGATTATGTTAAATTGATGGTTTAAACTATGATTGTCATAATCTGCAATGTTTTTACCATAGCATCTCCAATTTCTATTTTTTTCTCTGAATTTAACTAGACACTCAATATGGTTGTTAAACAGAAAATGTATGGTTCGGTTTCATTCACTATCTCTAGAAGTTTAAGTATTTAAGGAACATACCTTAAGGTTGTTTCAAAGCGAAAATAAGCTGTTTAAACGAACTGAAAATTGTGACCTTTAATGTCAGGGAACAGATTCAAATATGCTACAGACCAGTGAAAGATAAGTGTACTGTTGTTATAAAATATTTGTTCATATTTTTGCATTAAAACATTTTGTAATATATAATAAAGAATTAAATTAACATCTTAATTTTTCCTTAAAAATATTTCGTCATTTAGCACGGTTTTATATTGCATTTGCGAAGAACCTATATAATATACAAAGTTAATACTGCATATTATAAGTACAGAAATTTTAGTCTAGATTTTGTACTAAAAGTTGTGTTTGTAATACTTAAAAATACCAAATTACAGATCTCTAAGCAATTTTGGCCAACTGGTATATGCAAAGCGTAATAGGAGTTTTCTACCTCAACCGTGCTCTCATAACTATTAGACATTTATATCTTTCCAATAATACTACCTGCTATTTTCCCCCTCTCATTGCCTCTAACCATTTTACATAGTGAAAGCTAAGATTCAAACTCCTTAACAAACGTTTCAGTGCAAATGCAATTTTAGTACAGTAGGACTAAATACAGCTATATCGCAAAGTACAAAAAACCTGTGTTTAAATCCTCAAAATTGTTAAAATATGTGTAATACCTAAAAAGAAAGGTAAAAAAATAATAAATGAACAGCTCACATTAACTCTGCAATGTCACTTTATTAATTCATAAACCTTATTCTAGATGATTTTTGTGTATTTTTTCTGTATAGTATTATCCTTCTTAATTATCTTCTAGACATCGTTATTCCTTATCACTTTAAGTTTGATCTTTCAGTTTCCTCTTTGTTTACATTTTTTCTCTTTCATTATGACAATAATTCTTTATTTTTGGCATTTTCAAACTTTAAATCTTGGAAATACTTTTGCTGACTATTTAGACTAGTTTTGTTCATCTCTACATAGTAAACTTCTCAGCTGTCCTGGTGGTGTAGTGGTAACCATACCTTGCCTTATAAACCCAAGATCGCGGGTTCAAACCCGGCCAGATCGATGGAATTTTCGGGCGTAAAAATCCTAAGTATGGCTTCCTTCGGAAGGGAAGTAAAACCATGGGTCTCGTGTCGTAAATGTACGACACGAAAAAAGAACCTCAAGCCTGAAATAAGAGGCCTCTGAGCAAAATTTGTCGGCCGTTTCACGCCCTGAATTGAATGGGACGCTGATGACCTGAGCTGTTAAACAGCGTCCATAAATAAACCAAACCAACAAAATTTTCAGCACTATTGACTCATACCAGCTCTTTTCTGTTTTTTCTGTTTATATTTTAATAATATCAGCCCAAAAAGGGCTAGCTCTCATTTGTTTACGCGTTGCTTATCGTTTACACAGACTGTAAGGACTTATGCTATAAAGTAACTAAGGCATGGGATGTGACACCTCAAAACTAGCAAATAGTCAGTATCGATATTCACTCTGTTCTTTATTGGTAGTAATTACACACACAGTGTTAAATGTGCTAGTTGCAGTGTCCCCTGGATCTGGCGCGCCATATGTGGTTTAAACATGACGGAGCTTCGCCACATTTCACCAGAATGAGCCTTAAGAGCGGTTCCTGCACAACTGGATTAGCCACTAGCTCTGCACGATTCCCTAATCTCAATCCAGTGCTCTTCATAGTTCCTGTGGGAACATCTCAAGATCATCGATTAGGCAGCACCCGTTACAGGCGTTGCGAGCTTCCCCGACGTGTGGAACGAGGCTGTCAGTAGATCTGGGGTGTCTGAACATGCCACACAATGAATAATATGGCGTGCGCGGGCGTGCATTCAGGCACAATGTGGACATTTCGAGCACCTCTTGCGGAGTGATGTATCACTGCCGGTACTCAAGCAGGGATGCTGCTAAATACGCCTATTAATAGTTCCAGTAGGGGCTTGGAAGGCTTATATTTCAATAACTATCAACATAGGACATATATTAATTGAGATTTTTGTTTTGTTTTGATGTGTACTTTCAGTACTGCAGCTACTTACTAATAATTTTATTCATTTTGCATTGTTAAATAATCCTTCAAATAATAAACCAGTCTGTTTATGTTAATCGCATATTTTTCTTGGAAAACTTATATTTTCATTTACTGTCTTCTATTTTACATATTTTAGGTTCATTTTTAATCTTATTTCATTTTAAATTATGCAAATTTTATCTATGCTTATATCAAATGAATTTCCCCTGATATAATCTAATCATCTATTTGTAGTAAACTGTAGTAAATCTGATATTTTCCCCCTGTTCTACCTCTCTGTATTTATACGTTATTTCTTAAGCAATTCGTTTCATAGGAGACAGCTACACTTCCAGGAATACCAAATAAATATTAAATATTTAACAACCAAAAACCAAAATTGAGAATTGAGATATTTTTCCTTCAGTTCATAAAACATTAATTTAATATTTGATAATATTATTGCGGAGACAGTTACTTGTATTTGAGTGTGAACATGAAAGAGAATCTGGCCAAAAAGTTAACCACTGTGGTTTTACTTGAGGGAGCATACATTTTGAAACGAGGGATTCAGGTTGGCTTGCCGCAGCTTTCGCTTCAGAGGATTACCGCTGCGCCTGAAACCAACCGACTGGAAAACCCAGAAGCAACCCGGCTACCGACCTCATTTTCCAGGCATCTGCGGTGGACCAAAGAGCCTAGTGCCGGCTTACCTCTTCCCCAGACATATATTCTTAATCTTTTTTATGTTGGTTACCATGTAACACTTGTTGCTAATACCGTAAAACTAATTAAAGGAAGAGTTGCTACTCGAAATATGATTTATATGAGTAACATTCTATATTCAGAGATACCTTCAATTAACAGCAACGTACAAAGCAAATAGGAACATTAGCAATGTAAGTAACATATATGTTATAAATAAATTCCCGTGATATGCATGCTTCGAACACAAATATGCAAGTTATACATTTTTAATGAGTTATTGAAAGAAAATTATAAATGTGTGTGCATAAAACAAGTTAAAATACTGAGTGAGCCATACAAGTATGGGCCACTGTATTTGCTGTCATGTTCAACAGAAGTGTACTGGCAAGATCACAGCAAAATGCATTATTACATTATTGCATAGGACGTGATATCTGTTGGCAAAGGAGCCAGGTTCGTGACAATATTAAATTTCTGAGGATTCTCGTATGCGATGTTTGAGAAAATTGACGAACGACACCATTTTGGATATAAAAAGATTTCAAATTACTTCATGTATTCCCTGTTTCCGAATTCTATTGTTAAAGTTCCTAAGTGTTTCTCCTTTATTTCATAATGGATAAGTAAACAAATCGTTCAATGGTATTGTTTTTCTGATCAAAAAAAATTTTTTTTTCCTTACAAGATGTTACAGAATGATGGAATTTAGTATGCACAGATTCACAGATATAGAGCACATGTATAATGAGTTCGCTGCCAATGGTAATAAATAAATAAATTAGTTTTGTCTTACAAGGAACACGTGGAAAGATTAATATGGCCATAGCTACTAAACCATAA